>WIQG01000126.1:0-450300 GCA_014925785.1 Mycena galopus ATCC 62051 | reverse complement strand
GATGTCTGCACCTGCGCTGCAGTAGGTTTCGATGTACGCGGCTGCTTGGCGCTGCCGGATGAAGACCCGAGGCCTCCGAGTTGTATGCGAAGAGCTCGGTACGTCCAGATGCGGGCGGCTTGGCCGGCTTGGGAGCAGGCGTTCGCGGGTTCCGCTGCGTGATTATAGTTTGCGAAGGGGACTCGGGCTCCGTCGGACTGGGCGGATGGCAGATTTATATGCAGGAGGTCGATTTGAGGAGGTCGACGCGCGTTTGACGACGGAAGACGGCGCAGAAGCCTGTTTGGGCGGGCTCGCGGTCAAGCAGATCGCGACAGCTAGGAAATAAGTCAGCCGGGGGAAAATAGAGAAGTAAAATGAACGTGCGGTGAGCAATTCCAGTAGAGAGGCCGCAACGATCAACTTCGACGCGAGTGTAATGGTCTTGCCAGTTTTTGGCCTGCTCTTTCCAATGAACGACATCACGCTGGAGGCCTTCGATCTACATTGCAAACTAGTGAATAGCGGTTCAAAATTCGAGGAATGGCGCTGACCGTCGCACGCATTTGAGATAACTGTCAAACAGGTCATTTGGGCTCTCAGAACGCGTCAAGACTGTAATTCACCTCATTTTCATGTTTGGTGGCCGCCGATTCAGCGGTATGGAGCGCTTTGAGGGCTTCATCGCGTTCGCGTCTGGCTTCATGTGCTTCTGAGCGTATACGTGCCACCTGAGCCTGGGCTTCGTCCTCAAGCTCTGAAGCCTGGATTTCGGAGAATCAGAGGACACGAAGGATGATAGAGGTTATTTTATACAGCATTTAACAAGGTCTTTTGGACAAGACCGAGCACATCAGCCAGTGAGTTTTTTCGTTGGCTGCGCTCAGCAACATGAATTGAGGAGAAGTGTAAATCAGTGGCTGTGTTCATCCGATCAGTGTGGCTGTTACCCTCAACTCAGTAATTCTCACTCTAATTCTCAAAAACCAATGGCCTCTGGGCTGAAGAGTCCTCGCCTTGGCGGTTCCCTGCCGCCGAAAAGACGACCCACCAAATCTAATACTATCACTGGGGCACTGGGGTACGGTCCGATTTACTGGAGCTCCGGAGGCTTGGTCCTTACCACTTCGCTGGGTCTGCAGCCAAGGAATGATCCGCTGCCCACCTGGTGAACTTGAACACTACCGCAAATCCGACGAAGAGCTAAAACTGATTAAAAACCGCGGTCTTCGCGAGTTCTATGAGCGCCAGAGTGTGTATCTATCATACGCGGTTTGGTCCTCCAAGTCGACCATTTTTCAGATGAGATACTGGACGGCTTCCTAGAAGTCGAGCAGGTCTTGACTTCGACACTTCCCGACGAAGTTTCTGGGACTTTTGCGCGCCCCTCAATCTCCGGCGGCCCCACAGTCCTTTCCCCCATTGCTCAGTCCTTTCCTGATGATGCAGAAGCCGCCGAACGGCAGCCGTTACTTCCGGACACGGAGTCGAAGGAAAAGAAAAGGGAACGCAAGGATAAAATTGCCTTGAACGGTACCGTACATCTCCAGCTCACTGTGTTTACGCTGAATATTTTGTCTAGTAAACATGCTCGTAAACATTTTACTACTGACTCGAAAGGCGCCGCTGTGGCACTTTCAAACTCCATTTCACTTCTGGCGTCCTTTGTCGACTCGGCTCTTGATTTTCTGTCCACCCTTATCATTTGGTTTGCGGACTTCGCAGCCAAAAGACCGGACAAGGCTCTAAATACCCCACCGGCAAGAAGCGTTTCGAGCCCCTCGGCGTGCTCGTCTTTTCTGTCTGCATGATCGCGTCCTTCTCCCAAGTCCTGGTAGAAGCGCTGAAGAAACTCTTTGGCGAAGAAAGCGGTGAAATCGGGACGGTCTCCTTGTTCGGCAAAGCGTGCGTATTCGAGCTGTTCAATAATGAATATCTTTCCAATAGCAAGCTGCAGTACAATGGTCGCGACGATTGTCGTCAAGAGTGTCATCTGGGTGTGGTGTTCCAAGTTTCAATCGAGCGGCATCCAAGCGCTGGCCCAGGTTTGCATTTCACCAGGTGAAGGCCATGTGAATCAATAGCTTTCGCAGGACGCAAAGGTCGACGTATTATTCAACATCTTCTCGCTTATAGTTCCTTGGGTCGGCGAACTCCTGAAGATTAGACAGCTGGATCCATTGGGAGGCGCGCTCCTCAGTATTTACGGTCAGTTTTAGTACGACTTGCCATGCAATTTCCAACACTAACACTGTTTCCCTGCAGTTATCATCGAATGGATCCAGACACTGCTCGAAAACTTTGTCAAGCTCTCGGGCCGCATCGCGAGCCCCGACCACCACTTCCGCGTCCTGTACCTTATCTCGCGCTTCAAACCCGTGCTGCAGGTATCCTATCTCGAAGTCTAGTGAGCCCATTTCTCCCTCGGTCTCGCGGCGGTACTTAACAGAGACTCGAACTCAGCCACGTCGGCGACGAGCTGATCGTCGAAGTCGACGTGATTCTGCCCTCGGACGCGAGCCTCCCGTACGCGCACGACGTGGGGGAGACGATCCAAGCGTCGATCGAAGCTCTCGATTTGATTTCCCGCGCCTAGTGAGTCGCAACGCGTATTTTTTTCTGCATTTGAGGACTTAGTTGACTGATACGTTCCAGCGTCCACATGGACTACAGCAGCGCAAACCCGGCGCAGCATGGCGGGGTGCCGAGAACGGCCAGAGGCAATGGCTCAGCCCCATGATTCGTTGGGCGTAATTTGTTCTCTGAATTATCGTTGTTTCAGTACTAAGAAACTATTTAAACGTCTAATGTTACCACCTCGGCGACTTTCTGGAGCCTATTTTACTCGACTAAATTTCGGTCTCTCCCCGGACGTGTTCACCCTTGCTTACCGCAGTGAGCGGTGGCGGTGGTGAACTGCAGGACTTGACACTTGCGTTACGCTCGTGCAAGATCTCCAATACTTCATCGCCCAGCTTTGACCTCCAAGGGCGTCTACTACTTAGTAGCAAGACTGAATTCCCAGGTCGCATTGAAATTGGCTTCTCAGTTTTCCAAAGCACAGAAATCAATGACGCCTCCCAGCTCCTTGTCCGGGGTCCGCCGAGGCGGGCACTTGACGATTTTATATTATTTGTGATTTGATACATTATTCGAATGGAACTCGCGTGTCGCAAATGTTTGGGCTAAGGTCCTAGGCTGTGAATTAATAGCGATCTCGTTTATAGATGACCATATACATACATATACTTGCATCTTACTATATTGTCTTGCTTTCTTGTCGCTTTCGTTTACTAACAGCCTTTTGCAAGGACCGCTGGTTCTCGGGCCTTGGTCCATTATAGACTTGAATGAACAGTTCGAAATCGGAGAAGAAATCGTCCTTGGTACTGTCGAACAGGAATTTCATTTTGCGATCGCAACAAATCCTGGTTGAGCGACATCCCCTGCACGTCGTTTGGTCGGAGTCCACAACGCATTGCTTACTTCTTTGTGTGCAGTTACCGCACGGCTGTCGAGGGTCATTATCATACCTGCCAACTGCAATAGATGCGCACTGAAGTGTTTTCTCCGTTCCATTTTACGACTTGTTCGCTGCCGAGCCAAACTCCCGATGCAGTATGCCAAGTCCGACAGCTTATGTGAGCGATTCTAGTCCAAAATTGCTCCAACGTAGCGATTGAAGGCGCTGTGGAAGGGTAGATGAGGTCCGGGTGGGAATTCATGAGGATGCATGCAATTGCTTTGCAATGAAATCCAGCCGAGTGCCGGGGGCAACCAGTAAAACAATTGATCGAATGATTCGAATTTGTTTGTTCGAAACGATCGCCTGATCGGCATCCTCGGCATAAATAGCCGACGTCAAGGCGCCGCCAGCGGAGTACTTACTTTCTCTGCGCGTCAATATCGTGTGACGTTTACTTCGCTATGTCGCCATACATTCTTCGCACTCATTCTCTGCACACTGAGCTTTTTGCGCGTAAGCTATTCCCTTTCAGAATTTGAGTAAATAGTAGTATTAGTACATGCACAGTGGTTGGAATTAAACCTCTTCGTCAGTAGTTTTAGTTCGTTTAACAGAATGTTCAGACAGCTGAGCACGAATCCATGCTCCAAAGGCCACGAACAAATGGCACTGCGGGTGTTTTCCACAAAAGTCCAGAATCGTTCGGTATCTTTCCTCGCGGTCTGCGCCAGAGGCGCAGAGCATTTTGGCCAGATCCACAGGGCACAGGAAGGGAGGCTGTCTCGCGTCCTCAGCAAGACCTGCCGTGCCCTGCATGCAACAGGCGTAATTGACGCAGTGGTCGATACCGATGCAATGCCCGAGTTCGTGGCTCGCGGTGCGGCATGCACGTCCAAGCCAGAGTGCTGCCAGGGCGGCAGAAGATGGGGACTCTTCCAAGGAAGGTAAAGCCTCATGTGCGACTACAGCCGCATGCAGCGGCGAGAGCGCCGCGTATGTCGCCGGGTCTTGTAATGAGTCCACTGGAGCTTTCAGCTTTCCGTTCTTCTGCTTCTTCGGCTTTGGGTCGTCGGTCTGAGCACAAAAGGCATCGATGAACTGCTTGCAGTGCGAAGCCGGCCAAGAATGCAGTCTGTCCACATTCTGGTATCGGTCCAGACCAGGATGGTACCTAACCTCGCTGTAAATCAAACTGTCCATGGGAGAAACACGGACGACGCATACCTCGCAGTTGAGATAACCGCCACACGACTGCCTCCATACGCCCGCCCGCAGGCCAAAGTCGTCGTCGGGGCTCTCATAAATGTCAAACGGCACGAGCAGCAACAGCGCAAACGCATCGGAGGGCAGGATGCTAATTGCAGCGTCCAGGAGGTCATCCAAGTTGAGTTGGCGCTCGAATACACCATCCCGAGACGCGCGCGTCCGAATCCGCACGCATTCTGTGGCCGTTTTCAAGCCGATATAGCGCGGTGTCTTGGACACCTTCCCCTCTCCCCAGTGCGCAAGACGCAGGGCCGGGGGCGGCAATAGCTTCACAGGCATGCCATGATAGAACGCCTTCAGGTAGTCGGCGACGTCTTCAATTTTCGGAGCCTCAACGGGTATGCCATTTTCTGCGTGTTGCGGCTCGGTCCACGACTGCACGAACGAGATTTTAGAGTCAATGGCGGGAGGGCCACGACGTATATCGTGTTCTTGCCCGGCTTGACCTCATTGCGGTCCTCGTCGGTTCGCCATTCCTCGAGGCTTTGAGGGGGATATTCCGGATCCTCGGCGAGGTCGTCGCCAGGGAGGACCAGCGGAGCACAAAAAGTAAACGGGTCAACATCCTCTGCGTCGTCCGGTGCTGCCCTCTTCAGCTTTCCCTTTGAAACAGACTGCGGTAGGCTGGCGGCATCCTCTCGCTCTTTGGCTGTTGGTCTGGTGTACCCCGCCTGAGCGCTATACGGAGAGCAGTCGAAGCTCAGCGTTCTGTGACCACAGACGACCGACATAGTGGAAGGCAAGTTGAGGCCGCTCGGCGCTCAGCGCTTGACTCACTGGCCAGTGGCATGGGCCGCATCAATGAGACGCGACGATGGCTGTGCTGTCAAGATATCAAAAGCTCTGGACTTGCTCAAAGCTTTCTGGCCCGCTCAAACGTTTATGCACATGAGAAACATAATTTATTTAACAACAGGACGAATGTAAACTAATCCACAAAGCAAATCAATTTGTTTGCGCACCGACCGCCTGTAGAAATGATCAGCCTCACCCCACCTCAAGAAAGAAGCAAAAGCTCACCAATCGCTTCAGATGCTCCATGAACACTTGCAAGCTGACGTCGTCTGTGAAGATGGCCTGCCCGGCGCCGGCAGCCTGCGAAGATCCGTACATGTTGTTCGTCATATGCGTCGTCGAGGGGTTGAGTTTTGAGAGCAAGAACCGAGCCTGACTGCCGCCCTGGTCGCAGACGATGTATCGCGGGATGGGGAAGCGGTCCACGAGAAGATCCTGCGAACAAACCAGTAAGATGTGGGGTAGATGAAAAAGAGGGAGCGAGCATACCTGGGCGTCAGCAACGGGCACTTCGAGCAACTCCTTGAAATTGTCGTAGCCCTCCTGGTCCTGGTATCCCTGCTTGCGCCACTGCGCCACAAGCTCGCCGTGGAAGATGAGGATGTGGAAGAACGTGTCCAGCAAGAGGATGACATCGTGCTTGATGGAGACGCTGTCCAAAAGAACCGGCTGTGGCGGGGTGTCGAAAGTGTAAGACATCAGGTGGGCTGGATCATGATTAGCGAATTATTAACATCCTCTTCGTTCAAAATGTGTGCTGAAATGCGACGGTCAGTACTTGGTCATTGCAACTGCAAATCGCCGGGAAGGGACGCACCTATAAAAGGCCGACTCGTCGGGACTGTTGTTGAACACCTGCAAAAACTGACTCCTTCGCAGATGGAACATGAACTGGGGGTATATGCTGAAGTTGTCCGTCAGCCGGAAACTCGTAGGGTCTTCCTTGCGGTAGTCGGCGAATTTCTGGCACAACCGGATCAACATGCGGTCGAGCCATCTCAGCACATCGGGGGAGTCGTCAATCTCGGCCTTGAACACAGCGATACGAGCCATCAAGACCGCAGCCGTCTCCTGGTCGAACGACGCGGCAATACTCGGTGAGCCAGCTTCCGCAAAGTTGCGCGCAATCGTCGTGACACGAAGACGCTGGAATCCAGAAGCATGCTGATAGTGGGTGACGAATTGAATCAGCCCACGCGAGCCAGGCTGGAGGGGTTGGCCGGCAGGAGTGACGACTTCGAAATAGACACCAGTCGAGGTACGAGGAGTGATGACATTGATTTTCCAGGCCGACGTCTGACCAATACCGATCTCCGTCTCACCCACGCAGGCAGATTTCTTGCCGGCAGAGATGGCGTGCCCAATGAGCCCAGAGACTTTGAGCTCTTTTGTTGTCTTTCCAGCCGTCAGCACCAGGCTGTTGCGGGCGAAAGAGTATGCGTACCTGAACATCGAAAGTAGCATTAAAACCCATCTGCAGATGCCCTTGGTCGTCCTTGTTGAACAAGCGCAGGAAACTCTGCTTGAAGATCGACGTGGCGAAGGAGTCGGACAAGACGATTACGCCGTTGGTGGAGTTTGGCAGCGATTTCATCTCAAGAAGCCCGACCTGGTCAAGACATCCAGCGAAGAGATCAACGGCGTGCCCGTTGTTCGAAGCGCGTTTTGCGAGACCTTCGTAGAACTGTAGAAATTGAATAAGTGAGCGCTCTGGGTGCACAATTGTATGCTCACTTTGGCAGCACGCTTGAAATGCTTGACGCTATCCCGATCAATATCGTGGTGGGAGCGAATAGGTTCCTTGAGTTCATTGCTAACAACCATTCCGGGCCCTTCAGTAGCAGGTCCGCCAGCGAACAGCATGATACGCGCGCCAGTGTTGGGGTAAGTGGTCTGGGACGTTGTGAGCAGTCGGCAGGATATAAAGCGGTAGAAAAACTACCTCTAGAAGGCCCACGGCGACACTCAGTGCGACACCCGAGCATCTCAAGGGGCGTTTATCGTTGGCAACGGGCCAAGGGTCGCGAGTCAACCCTTCGAGAATGCCGGTAAGCTGGAACTCGCACTGCTGGACGGGAAGCAGGAATCGCGAGGCTCCAAACGACTGCTGCGGCATCGGCTGGCCGGGTCGGGGGGCGGCACGCGACTGCGAGCTGAGCCCAAGCATGTCTTGAATCTGCTTGGGCTGATATTCCTTTGCGCCGCGGAAAACGTAGGATTTGTTGCATTCCGCGTAACCGATTTCGTGCACTTGAGTCTAATGACGGTGTTACGGCAGCTGATAAGGACGGAAAGAATGCACCTACCATGGTTCCAAAGGTGATAAGTCCAACGAGCGAGTAGGGGGGGATAAGGCTCAAACTAACGACGAGGGCGTCGCGGAGGGCTTTCAAGTCTTCTTCGTCGAGACAGGTATCGACCACGAAGAGAAAGATCGGGGGGACCTGGACGGGGCGCGCGAGGGTGTATTCAATAGTAGTGTATTTTGGTAAGAGTTCCGCGGGGAGGTTGGTGTTGGAGATGTCCTTGTAATGCGGAGGGAACGCATTGCGCGACAGACAGAACGGGCAAATCCAAAGCTTGCCCCGAATGTCGATCTGGCTGAAACCGGTACCCGTGTGGTCAGACGCATATCGAAGACACGTATTGGATGTGATAGACGGACCAGTAGGGGTTGAGAATAGCGCGACACGGCGGTTTGCATGCCACGGGTTCGTACAAGACCGGAGGGAGATCTTCTCTTGGCTTTAGCGGCGTGTACAAGGCTGAGATCGGCACCACAGTTCGAGTCGACTCTATACGCGACGACGGCCACACATTCCACGATAAACGCACGCCTTCGGGTCGAAAAAAGTCAGCCAACGAAGTGGATAGCATACAAACCAATGCGCCCACCATCGCGTTCTTCGACGTCTTCAAAATCAAGCATGAGAGTGCTGTGAAACGTGTATCGCGGAGAGAGTCAAAGGCTATAAGGAGGTGTCGCAGACAACCACAGCACAAATAATTCTTGTCACGACACGTATTGATTGGACGGGCCGGAGTCTATTAGCCTGCGATTCAAGCAACCGTAAATGGACTCTGATGCGCTCTCTCATCGCGAGAACCAAATAATCTTCAAACGCAGAAACCGCAATTTAATTTACTCGTTACAATTTAAAGTCCTTCAAAAGCAGACTCGATAATCGCCTTCTGCTGTGCGCCATATATCTTCCCAATCCCCGGTGCAGGAACCGCGCTTTCCTTCCTCCCTCTGTACACCACCCCGTTCAGCCCCAAGTCGTGCAGAACGCTATCAGCCCTCAAGCCCACATGCGTATATGCGCCCTGGTTCTTCGGCTCCTCCTGCAACCACACCACCTCCTCAACTTGAGAATACTGCTTCAGCACCGCGCGCAGTTCTGCGAAGGGGAACGGCGCCAATTCTTCGAGCCGAATGAAGGCGACGTCCTTATCGAGCGACCGCGCCTGCCGTTCCTTGAGGAGGTCGTAATAAATCTTCCCCGTCATCAACACGACGCGCTTTGCAGATGAGGTATTGTCTGTCGGATCACGAAGCACCGGCTGGAACGACGTCCCAGGCCCAAGCTCGCGGAGGGTCGACGATGCAGCCTTGCAATTCAAATTCAAGAGACCACCAGATCGAATTCAAAGCACAAGACGTACCGCCAGGCGCAAGAGCGCCTTCGGACCAGCCACGATCAACGGTTTCCGGAAGTTGCGCTTCATCTGTCTTCGGAGCAGATGGAAATACTGCGCCGGCGTTGTCGGGAAGCAGACATGCATATTGATGTTGTAGAACGGTTCCGCTTCATCGTAAGTGTATCGGTCGTTGGACAGCTATCGAGCGAGTAAAATAAGGAACGCTCAAAGATGGGTGAAAAGCAGACTGACTTGAAGCATGCGCTCCAAACGCGAAGACGAGTGCTCCGGACCAGCCCCATCGAGGCCATGCGGAAGAAGGAGAACGATCCCACTCTGTTTCAACCACTTGGCTGCCATTCTCATTCAGCATGTTGCGATAGAAGTAAAGTGAATGCACGTACTTTCGGCCGACACGATGTAAGTATCGATGATAACCTGCGACGATATTTAGTTTTCTTCCGTGGAACTGCAGCCTTAGCCTCACTTGTGCGCCATTGAAGAAATCTCCGAACTTTGTAAGAAATGAGCAGAGAAAATACAGAGAAAGAAAGACACTGACTTGAGCCTCCCATATGGGCAGAAGATTGGGCCGCTCCCAGCTCGCTCCGTATTCGAACTACGAAAGTTTTGAGTATTCAAAAGGGAAGACACGGGGAGAAACATACCCCGAGCACTGCCATTTCGCTCAAGGAACCTGCAAATACATCTTGAGCAATCAATTCTGAGATACTACGAAAATCCACCTACTATTCGCAAGTTCCAGCTTCCCAGCGGCGTTCAAGGCCTCATTCAGCGGCACCACCACGCCCTCGGTCTTCTGGTTCACCAACCTACGAATTTAAATGATTACCAGCCCAGATACTTAAGATAGTGCGCACTGGGCATGTCTTTGACTGAAAGTTCCTCGTCCCACATCTTGACCAGAGATCCGCACATCAAAGCCCTCCTGCATAAGCGAACCGAAAGCCAGAGCCTGCGTACGTTGTTGGAACTGTTCGTGTGTAAAAAGCGGAGGAAAAAAGAACCTCGGCAGTGGCCCAATCCAGCCCATTCCCCGACTCAAGGCTCGCAAGGCGATTCTTGACATGGCGTTGCAGCTTGGGATGGATTTCCTATAGAATTCATGAGCAACGAGCATTTTAGCCCTTTCCTTCGCGAGACTCACGAAACCTTCCGGAATCTGGACGCTCGCCCTCCCGACCGCCTTCAACTGTTCCGCCTCGACACCAGTTTCGGGCTTTCTGTCCGCGGATGGGCTAGCGGGCCACACCATGCCCTTCCACTGCTTCTCAAGCATCGACGCCGAAGGGACATGGGTCGAAACGCGTGAAAGCGCAGCTTCGAGTTCGGATTTGTACGCAGCTCGGACGGAGGCGATTTTGTTCGCGTCGAGAACTTCTTCGTTCTTACGCAAAAGTTAGCGTCCCGTCAATGAAGTGAGAGGGGGAAAATAGACGCACGACAAGTTTTGCCTCGTACAGTTCTGGTACAGACCGCCGGGCGCTGATCTTCTCGTACATCAAAGGGTTGGTGAAATTAGGCAGGTCAAGCTCGTTGTGGCTGTTAAATACGTGAGTTTGAGCGTGAACTGATTGGTTTCTGTTTACCCCCTGGAAGCGATTGAGTGATACCGTCATGAAGAAAGTGAATGAACTGACCATCTTCGGTACACCAGTAGGTCGACGATGATGTCCTGCAATCAGTTTAGCATCAGGCTCTGTTATGCGATGTATCCGTGGCCCTGCACCTTTCGGAAATAGTTGCGATACTGGAACGCGATCTCCATAGCCCGTACGACATCTAAGCCAGCGATGAGCTATCGTTATGTCGAAATAAATGCGCCATACAAACCCTCTGGATGGTCTCCATTCACATGCAAAGCTGGTGTACCCACCGCCTTCCCAACGTCAGAGCAGTACAGAGATGAGCGGGCGCCAGTAGCGGGGTAGTGTATCCGACGTTGTTATTAACCACAAGATGGACGCTTCCGCCGCTCGTGAAATGCGGCAGGTTGCCTGCGTGATATGAATAACAAATGAAGGCGTCTTGGAGCTCGAAACGCACTGAATCCGAGGCTTTCCATGACCACTCCTTGTCCAGTGAAGCTGGCATCGCCGTGCAACTGCACACACATCACCTTGTCGCCGAGGTTGCAATCCTCAGGTGAAGTTTTCAGGAGAGAATACTGCTTTGCCCGCGTTTTTCCTAGAGCAACAGGATCGACGGCCTCTACACGTGCAATAGATGAGCCACAGGAAAAATAAACTCTTCGCTGGGTTCAATTACCGAGGTGAGACGGATTGGGTAGAAGAGAAACGTGAATTGGGTTTGGAGCACCGTTGTATTTCAGGACAGGCGAAGCAACTTGGAGACTTGATGATCAATTATTGCAGGCCCAAAAGTAAAATGCATACCTAAGTGACTGATTACATCGCCCTCTGCTCCCAGATCGTCGGGAATTTCCGCGCCGCCTTTGATTTTGTGAAAAAGAGCAGTTGCCGGATATTCGAGGAGATCAGTGAGGAGATTGAGCCGCCCTCTGTGCGGCATCCCGAGCACAATTGTCGATACGCCAGCTTCAGGAACAAAATTATCAGAAGGCGTCAAATAGAGCCCTCTGAGAGGCTGGGCTACCTTTAGCGGCAGTAGAAAATAAGGAATCCAGGGCTGGGATCATCGATTCTCCACCCTCAAGCCCATAGCGCTTCAGACTGGGGAACTTGAGCTGCAGAAAATTATCGAACACTTCGCTCTTTGCCAGGAGACCGTGGACGCGTTCTTTCTCCTGCGCCGAGAGCCCATTTCCGGTCGAGGGGAATCTTTTGGATTCCAAGGTGTGAGAAAACCTTGATTAAACGCGCAAAGTCAGACTCTGTGTCCGTCGTCCGTAAAGAAACGGGCAAACCATAACCGCTCTGTTTTGGACGGCGAATGCATGTACTCATAGGCAATCGGTCCCGTATAGATATTGCGCAGGTGCTCAGTGACCTGGCCTAGAGTCCACCACTCGTCCTCGTCTTCTCGCTCAGACGCGTTGACAGGGCCAGTCCAGACGATGCCGTTGACGTTGTATTTCTTGTTGTCGTCCAGCAGATGATACCTTCTAGGATCCAAGGCGGCCACCTCCTCGCGCTGAATCAGGTCCAGTGGATCGATACGCGCGGCGCGATGACCATGCGTCCTAATAGAATCAACGTAGCGAAGAAGCGCGGCATTTTCTGCTCTGTACTACGGTTCAATGTGGCGAGGGTGGGTGTGGATAGTAACTGGTTACGCACCTGTTCTTCAACTGGGCCGGGGTGTCTGGTACGAATTAACGAATGTTCAACAGACTTGGTTTAGATCCGAACATACAGTCAGGGAAAATAAATTCGCGCGGTTTCCGGAATCCAAACGACTCGTCGTGGTAGTTTCGACGGAAGCTCCGTAGTGTGAGTGCCTGCCTAGGTCGAAGCATTAGCCCGAGCTTGGTCCACACTTGGTCCGAGCGGGAAGTGGGCAAGACCGAGATGACGAGATCGTATCATAATGCCGACATGATGGAATCAGTGGCTGTTCACCAAATCATGTCGCCGCCAGTCAGCGAGCGATTCGCTACCGGGCTGACAATCTCCTTGACTCTTTCATGCATGCCTGACTCACATCCATGGATCTGTACACTGCAACCGTTGTGCTGACATCTAGAAAAGGCTGATAATTTACTACTCCGTGCTTCAACCAACCAAACTATCATGACCTCGTTTCGTTTTCCACAAAGTTCTCTGCTCAGTTTTCCTACCGACATTCTCATCCTGATTCTGGACGAACTCCTCCTCGTGTATGATTTGTCTGCATTATCGCGGCTCTCTCAGACTTGCCGATTTTTCCATGCCCTCGTCAGTTACAGTATATGGTTGAGCCGCATTTTCACTGATGCCTATGCCTTGTAGGTCACCGAATTCGGGTGGCCTGGATACCTGCGCAACAACCCCAGGCCCTCTATGAGTTTGTTGAAATCCCGAACTGCATGGGGTGTAAAGGACACCGTTGAATACGATGTTCATGTTGACAGGTCCTGGTCGGAATTCGAATTTATCGCGCGTCCTCTGGCTCCACCATGGTCGGGGAAAGAACGGCCAATATTGGCCATAAATTCATCGCGTCTAGTCGTTGCGGCCGGAAATTTCATCCATTCGTATACCTTTGGAATCTCAAACACCAGCCACGCTCCCCCAATTGTCTTCGAAGGGTCCTGTGCCTTGAGCACCCACCGTGACAGACGGAGTTGCATCACTGCCCTTACCTTCATTCCCGACGGAAGCCTTTGCGTCGGGTTCCAGGATGGATCATCCGAGCGCATTGTGCTTTCTGGTCGCTCGAAGCGCCATACAACCACGACGTTGCGCGTGAAGCGGTTGGCTGCGCAGCCCCTCCATCTCCCCGGCAAAGACCTCCTGGAAAGCCTGTCTTCGAGCGGCACCTCGCTGCTTTCGTTGTCCGCGACTGGACGCGCCACACTCTCAGGCATCGATATAACTTCTCCCGCATCGACCTCCACCATCGACCTGGGGACTCGCAGCTGGGTATCCCGCCTCTGCATGGAGTCTCCCTCACCTTACGCCGCGTTCGGCACATCTTCCGCCACCCCTCTCACCATCCATTCAATAACAAACGACCGACTATCTGAGCTCCCGTCCGCCATACTTGGCCAGGCAGAGTCGACCGGAGGCTCCGCGGTCTACGGCATCTGCGGCGGACCACCCTCCTCCCTGTGGGGCGTATCTCCCGAGGTCATAGTATCGGGATGCTATAACGGTACCGTGAGCATCCACGACCTCCGCGCCTCCTCTCGAGGCTGCGCCGCCGACAGCAGCCCCCATTCTCCCGCCCCCCTTTCGCCAGTGCTGACTTTGGCCAACTCTTGGTCCATTGAACCCATTTACTCCGTCTCCTCTGGAGGAGCCGGCAACCATGTCGCAGCAGGTTGCGCTCGACATTCCTTGGTCTCAATTTGGGATGTCAGATTCCCAGACGGTGGGCTAGGCGTCCACGCGCCTTTGAACGATCGCTCGCCGGTGTACTCTTTAATCCTAGAAAGTTCTCGCCTATTTGGAGCAACCGAGAGTCGACCATTCGTCCTCGATTTTGTATGTCCCACTTCCCCGCTGATCTCGATAAGAATTCTCACAGCGTCCCAGGGTCCCGGTATGACAGAAACCACCTATCCCGACCTGGGTCCCAGCGCTAGTGGGTACACGCGCTGCAACGAGAAGGGCGTCACGGGCGGCACAGTCGCAAGTGGCCCCGGTTTCTACGTTACACGATACCTACATCAGTCCTCGTCGTCGCGCTGAACTCCATAGCGAGTTACTTAGAAGCATAGAAATCCCGATGATGATTATTGTACTTCCGAAGTCAAGTCCATGTACGGTTACAAAGAGAAAAAACAACAGAAAAAGTGAAATAAATGTAAGTGAAATAATGTAAAGTGAAACAAATGCAGGTAGAGATATGCGACAGATGAGGAGGAGGACCCAAGACGGTAAGACGCCACGAACCCGAGTATGTACTATGTGTATGCAAAGCGAGAAAATGGCCAACATGAGTGAGAGATGAATGGAAAGGGAATCGAGGCTACGCTACGATGATGTCGTGGCTTGGGTCCTCGTCGCCCAGCTGAACAGCTGCCGCATGTCCGCTGCAGCGGTGTTATCAGCCGCTTGTCGGGGCTCGACCAGTAGACTAAAAGCATCCTCAACACATGAATTTACAGCGAAACGAAAACAAGAACGAACCTTCGTCGGTATAGGTCCTGAAGGTCCCCGTGGTGCCTCGTTTTCTCAAACGCACCGTTGAGGTACAGCTGAACCTCGGTATACCCGTAGTTGATAAGACACCTGGAATCGTTGCATATCTAAAAGACGGGTCAACACAGATCTTTACATCGGAAGCATCCATCCTCACCTTGCACGATCCGGGCCAGTTTGTGGTATTTATTAAAGTTGAGCAATTTTTTATTCGGGTTCATCGGCGACGCCCGATGCGAGGGGTTGCCCTCGCGGCAAAAGGTGACGTCGGTCAGGTACAGCCCGAGGAAGGGCACCGCGGGGGAGCAGTGTTGCGGAGTTTTGAACGGTATTCGTGGTATTTCGTGAATGGTCGGCTAGTCTTCTAGTGCGTCCAATTGTGACCGATTTTTTTGAGGAGACCCTATGCCGCTCGTTAGACTCGTGTGTACATAACTGAGTCCAACTCGAACTCACAAGCCAGGTTTGGTGAAGCCTAGAGATTGTGGACGAGTCCAAGGCGGCGAGCATTGACCGAGGGGTACTGTAGTTATGTAACGAGGTACACCGCTGAAATCGAAACCATAAGCCCCAGTCCGAAGCAGCAGAAAAGTTAGACAATAGACTTACATCCGCAACCTTGATAAAGAATTTAACCAACTGCGTCCGCTTCTTCGTGTCCGGCTCGCTGAGAATGCTCTCCGCAACCCACCCCGTAATCGCCGTGCTCAACGACGACACCGCCTTGACATTCGTCGGCGGCTTCGCGCCCTCCTGCCCCGTCTCCAGCACCTCCACTGGCTGAATCGCACAATACAAATTGCACTCCATAATCGTCAACTGCCTCGCCAGCTCCAGTGCGTCAAAGTCCGTCACCGCAATCGCCGCAAAGTGCTTCCCGCGCAGATTCGCCAGCAGCGCCTTGGTCATCAGCGGGCGCGGGATCTCCCCCATCGGAATCGCCGCCGACGGCGGGTTGATCGACATCCCCGGGTCGCGCGTGCGCTCGCTCTTTGGGCTGATCACCCCCTTGGAGTTGCTCGCCGTCCTCCGCCGCAGCTCGATGAGGTCCTGGATCCGCTGTGCGGGGCCGGGAACATGACCGCGAGCCCGTCGCGCGTGAAGGTCGCGAGCGCTCGAGCGCGGCGTCGTCCACGCCCGGCTGCCAGTAGATCTCTACCCAGATCTTGATAAAGTTTGACACGCGCAGGCGCACCGGGATGCCCTTGCGCTGCTGCCATAGCTGCACGTCCTCGCTCGAGATGCCCGCTGGCGGGAGCAGGTTGTACCGCGCGATGACCGTGTCCACGAGCTCGAGCGGGGACGAGAAGAGCCGGAACGTGAGGAAGAACACTGCGGAGAAGGCGGGGTCGACGATGCTGTCGTGCGGCGTCATCTTCTCGACCAGTACGTCCATCGTCGCGCCGACGAGGTGCCCCTCTCCGTTGTACGCGACGTCCTCGAGCGAGTAGTCGTGCGACAGCATCCACGCGACGGGGTCCTGCGGAAATTCCGGTATCGGCTCCAGGGCCTCGACGGGCACGCTCGGCAACTCGCCGTGGAAGATTTTCGCCTCCAAGCTCTCCTCCATCGCGTGCGCCCGACTCCCCTCCCACGTCGTCCCGTCGTCTTCCGTGCCCACATACGACGTCGGCGACGGCAGGTCGGGGTCGATCGGGGTTTGGGCGATGGTGAGATACGGCAGGGAGCTGTCCGGCGACGTCACATCGGTGTCCTGCGACTGCATCGACGAAGACTTGGATAGCCCACTGCTCTCCGACCCAGACGACGCCTCCGCGACGATCCGCCCAATCGGGATCCCCACCCGCTCCGTCACCTCCTCGTCCTCCTCCATCACATTGCTGAACGTATAATTGTTCAGTGCTCCCATGCTGTTCGACCGCGCCAACCCGGGCCTCGCAAATTTGCTCGGCGTAAACGACATGCGCTCCCCGGCATTCGGCAAGTGCAGCACGAACGGCCGCTCGTTCAGGGACCGATTCAAACACATTTTCACCGCCGCGACGCAATCCGCGCCCGCCTTCAGCGCCCCCGTCGCCGACCGCAGCAGCGTCTGCTTCTCCTCGTCCTCCGACATGCTCGGGTTCACCGTGACCGTCAGCAGGCGGACTGACTCCGCCAGCGTGCTCGTCACGTTGTACAGCCCGTCCTTGGCCGCCTGCAGGTTCCCGAGCTTGTTGGTCGGCACGTCCGGGTGCTGCAGCACCGCGTCCACGATCGTGAGCAGCTTGCACACCATCTCCACGATCTCTCGCACGAGCTCGTACATGTGCCCCGTACTCGACGCATGCGAGGTCCGCGAATGTGAATGCGCGTGGCCGATGAACGCCGCGATGGTCGACAGGTACTGATCGTGCGTGGAGCGCAGTGCGTCCATAACCTGCGCCGTGGTCGAGGGACCAACGGGGAACGACGGTCGCGCAGGCGTCGACGTCGATTCGAGGGAGGAGGAGTATGATGATGAAGACGACGACGTGCTGCTGGCGGAGTGCATGCCTGCCTTGTGCCTAAGAACACGCTCCCTCACGAGATACTGCTCTTGTTTAGTCTTTGCAGGAATACTGATCCCATTGGGTAAGAGGGGGACGGCTGCATCCAAGTCGTCCTCTATTGACTGGCGCGAAGCACGCCGCAAATCAACCATGCTCCTTGCCCGGAGCGCACTCCCCTGGTTAGCAAGGACGACTTTTCGTTGTGGCGTATTCCGACCGGGGAAGCCGTCTAGACCATACGCCCCGGATGCTCCGTGGCCATAAGAAACTGAACGAGCCTCAAATGAGTCACCGTGACTCCACGAGTGCCCTTCGGTGTCGGTCGAGCCCGCTATGGAAGCGACGGATTGTCGCCGTTCCGGCAGCTCTACTCCGCATTGAACCGCCACGGCTAGAAATCGCCGGACACTGGCAAACACCTGCCCTCCGAGCCGCACCATCGCATCCACCTGCGCCTCCTGATTATCCTCGTCCGGAGTCTCATCCGACGCTTTTTTCGCCTGGGCCACAAGTGACGCCAAGACGGACAATATTCTCCGTCGCTCTTGTGCTAGGGCCGGAAATCGATGTAGAATGGGGGCATCACGGACGAGCGTGTCCGTTGCGGAGAGCACAGACCGGACACAGGAGATGATGCATGCGGTAGAGGGCTGAAAGTGGGATACCCGGTTCGCCCGCACAGCACTCTGCAACAGCGAAAGACCGTGCAGAAGTGGGACCATGATCGGGGGGCAATACGAATCTATGTCCGAGCCCAACGCCTCCGACAACGAAGGTCGGCGAGTATGATTCGAGAGGGATGGCGAGGTGACCCATGACGTCGTGGAGGAGGTAGACGAGGAGGCAACATGCCCTCGCACGCGGGTCTGGGAGTAGTTAGCTCGAGGTTAGCCTTGGCAGAAAACGGAACATACGGGGGACGACGCGGGGTCCTCTTCGTCCATGAGTGCATTCACATCGACATTGACATAGTTACTCGGAAACCAGCCCCTCCGCCCCTCTAGCTCACCGTCCCACCACCCGCTTGAATCGCGGTTCAGGACATGGATCACCTGGCCTGCGCGGAACGATAGACACGTCGCGCTCTGGTTCTGGGGGGCGTAGTCGTGCATTGCGAGAACATATTCCGGGGTAATGCGCACGGTTTCGTCGAAGACGGACGCCGCGGGGCTGGCGGGTCTCGAGAGGACAGTGCTGCTTGATGGCACCAGGGACGAGGTGGACGCCGAAGCGGAGACATTGGTGGAGCCGGACGCGGGGGACATAACTGAGATGGACGAGGACGTCGAGGCATTTGAGGCGCTCCTGAGGCGGGAGCGAGTACTACTGGTAGCACTGGACACGGTGAGGGTGTTTGCGAACGGGCGACGTTTCCCGGATGAGGGCCCGGGAAGCGCGACAACCGAGGTGTCGATTTGCAGCCGAGACGCAGAGTACATGGCTGACCGTAGTGGGTCCTACACACCTCCTGTTGCAAAAAGCTCGGCGTAATTTCGCGCGAATTGAACGGAATAATATACCAGGGTGAACTAGAGGTCCTCTGGGGAATTGAATGCGGTGTCTGTGGGCGTGCGGTCGTCACGCAATAAGCAATATTCGCCTAAGGAGCAGGCTACCGCAAATTATACGGGGGAGCACGCGAAGGAAGGGGCTGGCCCTCTGGTGCTCTGGATTGCAGGTGGATTAGGAACGGTATATCCTGGGTATGCGGTCCCCGGGTAGCGAGTTGTAGGCGACGTTAGTCGAAATTCCGGAAAGAATTTCAAACCATCGCATCGGGTATCTTGTCAGAATATAACAACACCAAACATTCATGTTGCTTCTTCCGCCGAATCACAGGCCGATTTTCACGTTTCTGACTCACCGCTCCGCTCGTCTTCTCAAATAACTCTCTTCCTCTCCGTCAAATAGTTTTTGGTGGCGCTTCTTTTGTCGCTCCACCATTTCAATCACTAACTAGCGCTCATCGAAAGTATCATCAGAAAGTCTGCAATGTTCACTCTTGATGCCTTGAATGTTGTCCACAGTTGTCCAATGTCCACTCCGCCTTCGTGGGGCTCCTATGGCAGGGACCGAATAAACGGTACCCGAAAGAGGTCTACCCAATGGCAACACACTAACGACATCCCGCTTTGTGACAACTTGAACAACATAAATTCCACTTTGTGGCCCTCTCTTTCGATGCAGGGTACATCCCGCCGCGAGGCTCGCGATCCGAAAAGAACCTACTATCAGCCGAGCACCAACGACCTGCCAAGCCTTTCCAATTTCCAAACTCTGGTTCTGTCCATCAGATATATATTATATTGCGATCAGCCGTGAATATTAGCCATTTTACCGCGCAGCACTACTCCGCAACTTTAGAGTTCAGACTTCGGTGGGCTTGGAGTTCCGTCTTCATTCAACTTCGCCAACGCATCGACCACAACCTCCGTCATCCCAATCACCGCCTCCTCCTCCTGCGTCCCCCCGATCAGCTGCAGCGCGACCGGACACCCGGGGAATAGATCAGAATTGTCTGCAGTGCGTCAGCAAGTATACCAATTCAAGAACCCCCCAAAAAAAATTCTCCGTCCTCTGCAAACTCCGATCCATCCATCTATTCTCGTCATAGCGCAAACGCCGTCGATCCTCCCCATTGCGCAAACGCCGACGGACCCGCCAAAAATCTTCACCCCCAAATTCGCCTCCACAACCCAATAACCAAGTATTGGCACTCACATAACTTATAGATATGCTCGTCCTCATGGTTATAGAACCGATGTGGTGGGTGCGGATCGTCAACTTCGGGATCCACGACCGTCACCGGAAACACCGAGCACGCGTAGTCGAGCGCATTGCACAGCGTCGTGTAGAACGAGTCCGTGTTTAGGCCCTGCATGTGTACCAGGTCAGTTTTGAAAAAAAGGTAACGAGTCGAAAGAGACTCGGAGCAAGGGAGAAATAGAAAGGCGCAAGACGCAAAACGCACATGCGGAACAGCTGTATACGCCACCGCGGGCGCGATAATCGCATCCACAGGTCGCCCCGTCCCCGTTCGCCCCACCGTCGCCATCCAGTGGTCCAGATGCGACTTGCGCAACTCCCGCTTTTCGGTGTGCAGTTGCCAGAGCTACAAGACGAAAAATAAAAAGAAGCAAGTAAGTACGTCAGCTCGCGACATCGTGGAACGTTCACCTCATGCGCAGTCCGATGATACGGTTCGCCCACGAGCCCCTTGACCAGCGGCTCGTCGAGCGCGTTCTCGTGCTTGTCCGTCGACGGACTCATCGTCTGGATCAGCGGCTCGAAGCCCTCGCACTGTTGGCGGTAGTCGTGTCCGCCGTCCGCGGCGAATATCGTTTCCTGGCGTTGTTAAATTGAGTCCAGGAGGCAAGGAGCATGCGCGCGAACTCACCGCGTTTTTGTAAATCTCGAGATGACGGTGCGGTTCCCAGTCGATCACTATCCAATGCGGATTAATAAATTTTAAAGAATGCTCGACAGACTGAAAAACCAGAATACTCACCCTCATGCCCAGCAGCCTCCAGCGCCTGCTTCGTGAGCTTCATCGCGCGGTGGAGGGGCGGGTGCGGCTTCACCACGCCTATACCACCCCGTCAGTCAACACTTTATTATCTTCTTTCAAAGAAGTGCACCCACCATTATCCCACATAATCGCAAAGCACATCCTCCCCCCCTCCCCGTGATTCTTCAGCTTATACTCCGCCTCGTTCCACCCCTTCCGCAGGCACAGCGGGTCCTTCCGCCATGGCTCCGCGTCCAGCACTGCCTTCGTGAAGATCTTCACGCCCGAGATGGAGTTGGCCATCGGCCCGAGGACGGAGGAGATGGACTCTTGTCCCTCGAGCGCGTTCATCGCGCCCGAGTACGGGAGGCGGCCGTAGCAGGGGCGCAGGGTGTAGAGGCCGCAGAAGGAGGAGGGGATACGGAGGGAGCCACCGATGTCGGTCCCCACGCCCAACGGACTCCCCTTCATCGCGAGGAGCGCGCCTTCGCCGCCGGAGGAGCCCCCCGGCGTGAACGCGAGGTTATACGGATTGAGCGAGCGTCCAAAGACGTGGTTCATCGTTTCACCCCACTGCACATGGCAGCATATGATTTTGAATGTAATGGACGCTGAAAAAGCCAACGCACCATCAGGGTTTGGGGCACATTCGTCCTTACGAACGGAACAGCTCCGCACTCGTATAAAATTTCGACCAGGACGCAGTCCGCCTCGGCGTAGTTGCCGATCCATTTAACGTAACCTGTCGAAGCCAGTTAGGCTTTATCATCGAAACTATGTCACTCGGCAGGCATCACCCATAATGGTCTCTAAACCCTTCATCGTAAACTGGTCTTGCAGATAAAACAAAATTAACCTTCCCGCGCAGCCGCAGATGCAGTTTATCCAAGTACCTTTCAACGATATCGGCAGTCCATGTAGCGGCCCAATGGGCGTCCCCGTCTTAGCCAGATGCTCATCGAGCTCCCGAGCTCGCTCCAGCGCGCGCTCCACAAAGATCTCCGTCAAACAATTGGTCTGCAAAACAATGAAGCTCTTAGCGAATATCTTGGAGTCGTCATACGAGTTGCTGCGCTATGATCGCGCGCTTATAAAACGCGGTCGTAACCTGCACCGAGGACCACTCCGCCCTCCGCAGCTTGTCCAGTAAGATTTCGACGTCGACCGTTTCCGTGATCTCCAGCTCGAGGGCAGTGAGCAGCCCGCATTGGCGTGGGACGTCTATGACGTTGAGCTGGTCCTTGGGGAGCGAGGGAATAAGCCAATCCTTGGGGATCGACTCTAATTGAACGCGCCTGCGGGCGGCGCATGGTGCCTCCCAGTCAGCCTCAACCATGGCAAGCAGCAGCGACTCTTATCTGAATGATGGTCACGGTTTGAAATAGAAGCAGATGGAATTGCCTTTTATGGACGGCGGCGGAGTTTGGCTTGGGGGGCCTTGACAAACATCGGCTACTCAGTCTGAATTGCACCCTATGCATGAGCCGCCATGAGCTCCTTCTGCGCTGACGAGCTGCAACACACTTTGGCGGAGGAGTCCTCCCTCTCCGCAATCGGTCCCTTCCGTCTCACGTCCTCTGAGCCCCTCCGCGCGACTGCGTCGGTGACTCTGCTCGAGGGCCGAACTATTTTGATTAATCTTACTACTAGTGGGTACTCGGTGAGCTGCCTGACTTGTTCGTTTCCACTGGGCTCAATTATGGCGCAAAACAGATCATTCAACAGAATGACACCAGTGGACCGGCAATAGCCTCGCCCACCGGACAAACTTTCGAGAGCATCGAACAGTTACTATCCTCTGTGAGCACCATGTACGAACAACGGAGACAGGAAGCCTTGATCGCGGCCTTGGGAAGGGTGAGCCCGAACTAACACATGTACTACTGGTCAGTCCACTCCTAGCGGTCCCAAGGATGCCGCAATCGCTGACTTTTGAGTTCCTTTAGATCTATCTTTATTAGTCTACATATCCTATCCGTATACTGTTATGCTATTCTAAAGCTCTACCTTCATATCCTCGCTCCGGAAGCTCCCCGTCCTCAGGCGCTGATCCAGCGCGGCCGTGTACATCTCCCTCGTAAACACATACCCGTCGTCCCCCTCGCGCACCTTGGTGATGATCCCCCCGACCCACTCCCGTTCCTCTTGGTTCCGGATACAATTCGCCCACCAGCGGTCCATGCTCCTTCGCAGCTCCGGG
Source organism: Mycena galopus ATCC 62051 (assembly GCA_014925785.1). NCBI lineage: Eukaryota > Fungi > Basidiomycota > Agaricomycetes > Agaricales > Mycenaceae > Mycena > Mycena galopus. Next base: position 427,163 of record WIQG01000126.1, on the reverse strand, counting down.
TTGTTCAGCTCGTGCGCCTCGCTCTGCTCGCTGAGCACATGCAGCAGGAACCCCGCGTTCAGTCGCTCAAAACCAAACTCCGACAGACATTTCATGATGCGCGAGATGCGCAGGTAGTTGTGCGACGAGCCTAACATGAGTTTCCAGAATCCAAACAGGATAGGGGAGGGGGTAGCGCGACTCACGGACGAGGTTCTCATAGCGCGGGGCGTGATTCCGCGGTGGCAGCACGCGGTCGACGGCGCCGGTCTCCTCCGACACGAGTCGCATCCCGTAAAAGTCGAGCATGAGCTTGTAGGACGCGAGTAGGCGCTCCAGCGCGCGCGGATCCGCCTTTATCGCGACCGCCTCGTGCGGCTGGAGCGGCTGCGACTCGTAGTTCATTCCGTGTTCGCGGATCGGGAACCTGCCCCGCGGCGTTCGTTCATTGTCGCGGACAGGAGTAGCGAACGCGTACTTACAACCTAAATCGTAATAGTATTTAGCGCTGTAGGCTTGTCTAAGAGGAGGCGGCGTACCATTGAATATACCCATGCTTTCGCTCGAGCTTGCTGTAGTCCCCTTGCCACCTTGAAATCATAAGAATCGCGCGCGTCCGTTGAGATTATCAGGCATACTGCTCGTGAATCTCCTCAACCAGCTTTTCATCCGGTCGACATCTCAGCGTGTTGGAGTAGAAGCCCAGGTTCTCCGATTTCCGGGGATCGTTCCCGCCGGTCGGGTAGCCGTCGAGGAACTCTTGCACGTCGCGCGGGATAGACATTGCGGCGGGGCGGGATAATGGGCGGGAAAGAGAGGGGCTGCCGAGTCGGAGTTTGAATAATCCTTGCTTGACTCGATACATCCACGCGTTTTCAAGCTGGCCTCAACGTCGACGGTTGTATGAGAGTCTCACTGCACGCGCCTGTATGTGTCTTTCCCAGGTGTCTTTCCCAGGCGATCCGACCTGATGGGCTGGGGAAAAAACGGGACCACAGACGACACTTGTCAATGGTTCTTGTCTGTTCCGTTCTTGTGCACCTCGCATGCCCTTTCCTAGTCGAGTTTGGATAGCTATTCCAGTCGCGAATGGATGGATTCTACCTTCTATACGGCAAGTTCTATACGGCAAGTCGAAGCATCCCGCGTCCTATTCCTTCCTGCGGTGACTTGAAACCTCGGAATTCGAATTCCGAGGGCGTTCCATCCGCCTATTCGCCGACTACTTGGATCTTGAATTGTTCCCGAAAAAATACAGGCCTTCCAGTGTCAAACTGTCGAGGACTCCTTTGACGCTCAGCACTTGCACTGATGACTCACGACAGGAGAGGCTCCACTTCTGCACGATGACTTGAAGCATCTCGCACCCCACTCCGTTGGGTTCAGCTGCGACTACAGGTCCTCGGAATTAATTCACGTTCTGTGCCACAAACCCGAGTCTCCGCCTTGCCTTGCATTAATTACTTTTGCTTACGCAGTATCTGTTGTTCCTCGAGAAATACAGGCTTTCCAGGGTCATTCCAGAGACCGTCCGTTCTTGTTACCTCGCAAGTGTTGTTAACTTTAATTTGGCTAGGCTATTTCGCGGCCTTACTCGTGAAAGGGGCGATTCTACACGACAAGAAGTATCTTGCCTAATCTTTCCCCCTCTGCCTCGGAATTCGAGGGAATCACGTTCACGGTCTCCGACATCTCGAGTTGCATCCGCCTCTTGCCCGAAATTATAGCTTCCGTCACGCTCTCCGAGATATACAGGCTTTCCAGCGTCGTTCTAAAGGAGCTGTTGGAGACCCCCCTTCGAATTGCTCTGACGCACTCCCACCGGTGCTCCCAGAATAGCTACGAAGGCTGCCAACTGTACATTACTCAAAATCTCAACTGTTCATTTAAGTCTGCTGCCGACCTTTCCCATGCATGCCCCCAAAGCCTCAGGCCTCAAGATGCACACTCAAGGCTTCAGGTCCAGTTTCACCGTCGCAGGGAACGTGCGTTCCCAATGGCAACGATGCATTTATCGCTACAGGAAGCTGCGTTACTTCGGTCCGCGAATTCCTCGGTGGGCGCAGCGGATGCGGAAATGAAGTACATACAACAAAGGACGTTGAACGCTAAGAAAAGAAAGAAATTGCCTAGCCCCTTGGCGGAGCTGTATTTCCTGGCCTGCGATTACGAGCAGAGGTCAGTGTTTAACTTTTTTGGTTCAGAAGCGTTTTTCAGTCGGGTCGATTTCTGAGGCATTTTCCGACAGCGCGCAGAAGAGCAGCGAAAGAGAAGCGAGCACGCACGACTCCAAGGGAACCGCGTTTAAATGGCGTATTGCTTGCAAAGTCTCCAGAACGTCTGGGCGCCGAACGCGGCTGAAGACGGAACAGCAGATTCGAATTCTTATAATTTCCGAGGAAAGGCCGCAGGACGGAGTTTGAATCACCTGCTTCTGCTTCCTGCCCCGATCGTTTGAAGCCTCGGGGTTCGCCGAGCAGAACCGCAGATCATCTTCTGTACCTGGATGACGTTGGACCCCAGACCCCACATCCTCGTCAACTATGAATCGGGCGGCTCGGCGACAATCTTCGGTTCTGCCGGCGACGAAAAGGGCAGCCGCGGTAACTCGTAGTAGGAGACCCCTTCACCTTTTGTTTACCCTCCTACTATGCCGCAAACGGAATCGCATGAACTGTCTGTCGTGAGTCAAAGCGTGTTTTGTGTATAGAAAAAAGTGTACCACGCACCGACCGCCGAGTCTAACCAAAGGGTTCTTCGTCTGCGTAATCTGTGGCCTTGCTGTGACCGGCGCAGGAGTGTCGGCCGAATTTCCCGACAGCATCCAAGTGCCCGACAGGTTTGCAACATGGGCGCGCGCTTGACATACGCCAAACAAGCTTGAGTTCAAGGTGAGCTTGTTAGAACTATTTACCCGGTGTCTGACCCATTCGACTCATGCTACGTGGGATTTTCATCCAGGGCCACGAGGTAAGGAAAGTCAACTGTGTGAAGTTGATTGAGCATATGATTTGAACTCCGCGATGCAATCCTTGACTTTGTCACTCCCGAATGACAGAAGAAGTGCCACCTGGCGATCCTGCGCGGGTGACCCTGGTTGACGCTCACCACCCTGACTCAAATCCCCCACATGTCGATCCAAGCTGTTCCGCCAGCTCAAACACGATCAGAAGGTAATACGCATGTGGCATATAAGTGGGGGAGTGCCTCCTTATTACGGGGCCGCCGCCACAGGTGGATCCTAGGTGAATCGTCGGGGCGCCCACGAACATTCTACAGCAGCTGGCATGATTTTTGCCTTGATTCGACCCCAGATGATTAATCTCGGTGTCGGATAGGATTCGGGGTATCAAGACCAGTGTGACCTTGCCTGTGGGGGTCGCCGGCCAATTAAGTTGGGCTGTGGATATATTTCATCGCCTGTGCCAAACGAAGAATGCGTGCGTGCCATCGAGGCTCAGCGGAAAGGGGGCAATGCATTCTGCACCGGCAAAATATTTTACTTGACAACTTGAATGGTCTCAACTGGTTGAACAACGGGAGTTCCGATTCTGAACAGACACGGTACTAGAAACCAACATTCATTTCATTTCAGTCTGACTGGCTAACTGAAGTCGCTATGACTCTCTTGGAAAGCAGTGTTGATTGTGCCAAGGCAAACACTCCAGTTACTCAAGCTGAACGGTGCAATGGGCGGCCTGGTCCATTATGGGCCGCATCACATCGCAAGCCTGAGCTAGGCGACCATTTAATGAAGGAGGACGGCCTCGGACCCAGATTTTTGAATTGCGCCCTTCATTCCCCTTAATAGACAGACGCATCCGCCGTGGGAGTTCATTTCTAACTCAATACACTTCGCGGTCAAGTGGATCGTCTTCCCGCCTTCATCGTGCAGCAATTGAAAAGGCATCCTCACAGAAAATAGCAATTGAAACTACTGGTCACACGGCGCCAGCCACGGAGTCATGTTTCGTTATTATTATCGGAATGAATTCCGCCAGGCGCAAGAACTCGTTGGTCAGTTCAAATCGCGCAATACCAAAAACGCGAAACGCCCCGATGCCAGAAATTACCGATTCAAGAACAGCAGCCCCACGATCCCAACACCCTGGAGGCGTCGCAGGGTGCGGCTGCAAAGCAAAATTAATGGCAAACATTTTTACCTCTTGTTCCTGGTTGATATGACTGTATTTTCAACAGTTTCATTGATGGGCCAGCAGCCATGACGCAAAGGCCATGTTGCCTTAGCAGCTCGATGAACGGATGACGCGCCGGCCACGGGAATCAGGCGTATGTTACGAGTGTGGGGTCGCCTATTCGAGTGCGGGGTACCAGAATAAATGAATCAACTGATACCCCGCATACCAGAATAGAATATTGCCGAAAGAAGGGGTCTTTGATGCAGAGACGGCCCAAGTCATGATTGACTGTCGGAATATATTCAAGTTCTCCGTGTTGGAGAAAGATCTATGCCTAGAATATGGCAAGGGGATTATAATGTTGATCGGCAACGTCATACTTGAGAGAATTGTAGTTGTTGAGGCATCCGATTCCCAGCATCTTCTCGTCGCTGAGAAACAATGATACGCTGCCGTGCGCGTGTTCCGCGAGTGAGACCGGGTTTGACAATCATTGTATATGGGTGAGCTGAAGGGACAGGGAAAACGATATTCCAATGTATGGGCTGTCCAGACTGATGCGCTGGTCATGGGACTGGGCGTCAAAAGAAGAGGATAAACATAAGACATGTGTGAAGTTTAGATTTCTAGGCGCAGTCCGAATTGAAGGCGGCAGAAAAGCGGTGGGCTGCGGTCCAAAAAGGCCAGACTCTAATAACACCTACGACGGCAATCAATTCAAGGAGGTAAGAAAACACCGACTCTGCTGCGGTCGGTCGGATGAAATGCTGACCAGCCAGTCAGCAGCACGCAACATCCAAGGGTCGTACACTCAGCAACCATAGTAGGCCGCGGCCAGTTACAATCCGGTGGGAGATTCGGTACCAGTAGTGTCCAATGTATTCAGTGAGGATTCAAAGGCAAGTCCAAGGAGAGCTGACACACTTGCGATCAGCGCGCGGGGAAGAATACCTACATATGTCAACCTCGAGTGTTTGAGCAGCGATTATGGTGGAGTCTCCGAGACTGATGCGTGATGTATGATACAGTACGGGATATCGCGGTCTGGAGCAGGTCAACGTTTGAAGGGATACTGAGACGAGGAATAGTTCTTGGAATCAGATTCAAGGTCGAATATTTGAACCCGATAAAGGTCACAGATCTGTCAAGCTTCCTCGATCGGTTTTTGAAAATGGTTGTGGACTAGTATAGCTAGCAGGAGAGTAGCAGTGACCCAGATCCAAAAGCCCGAGCACCACTAGACTATCCCCGTTGTAGCGATTGGAACTTGAGTCTCCAGATTCCCCGCACTCGAATAGGGTAGTATATATCTCGAAACCAGCGGAACGAATAGAACAACCCGAGAGTCGGCTGAATTTTGAGGAAAGACCCACATCGCCAACAGAAAACACCCAAATCATCAAACCGCCAGCCTCCAAGCACTGAAATCAACCATGCACGTCATCCGTGAAAGTGAACAGAGGAAGAATCATCACCGGTGTTCACCCAGTATCCCGCAGTGGGCGCAAGAACAATGGGGATGCATAAGGAGCAACGGTGTTCTAATGAAGAGCCTCGGACAAGGGTCGGCATGCAAGGGTTGGTGGAACAGTGGCAGAAAACGAAGGCCAGGCCTGGAGGTCTCGGAGATTGGCTCAGAGTGCCGCGATGAAGAACGGCAGGGTAATGTGTGCTTACTGGCTCGTGTTTTGGCAAAAAAAAAAAAAAGCCGGCAACCGGTCGGGGGTTCGACAGTGGACGCCCGCTGAGCGGGTTTTGAACCGAACGCAATTACACCAAGTAACGTTGCCAAACTGGACCATCGCGATGCCGCATCCATAGAAAGAAGACCATTGGCAACCCCAGGCCAAGGCCTTTGGAGGACGAGCGGCCGTAGACTCACAAGTAGTGACGGCCGAAATGGAAGGAGCCCGTCCGCAGCCACAGGGAGTTGAAGGGCGGAGACCAGAGTTTGTATATCCGGGATCAATGATACAAGGGGATTGAGAGCAGATTAGCTTGTGGGCTGCACAGGCCGGCGGACTGGAAGTTGCGAGGAACATTCTGGCTTGGACTGAACACGGTTAAATCGTCGAGGTTGTCAAAAATATTCTTGGCCCACCAGGAGTCCGCTGTGTAACCGATTATTCGAATCTCGACGCCGAGGACGATTGCTTTTAGGTTTAATAGTCGCTCGGACGGAAATCTGCGCACAAGTGATCATGAGTTGAATCCATAATGGACGAATTCAAGTTGTCTGCAACTTTGCCCCTCATCAGCGTGATTGAGGTTGAGATCATTCAGTCGGAAACCCCCGACCCCAACGGCGAGCGCCCTCGAGGTCGAGATTTCTACGGGCACAGCTTATCTTTCGTCGTCCAGTCAAGTAGGAGGCAAATGTTTGACCTGGAGGAACAGTCAGCCAATTGTGACAGCGTTAATCTTCACGAAAAACAGCGTTTGGAGATGGTTGCCACTGACAATGCCAACCATGACGCCAGCTGCCTGTAAGACAGCTTGTTGATATGGGAAAACTCAGAAAGCCCTCGCGGACGCTGCCAGTCGCCGACCGACACGGGTTTGGGGTGGTGGCCAGATGAAAGCATAATATTGATCGCGATCACTCCGTCCGGAAGTTGCCGGTAAGTGATTAAAAAATCGCCGTTGAGGCCGTATTTACTGAATCGCCGTAAGAAAATCGCCGCACTTCCTCGAAATAGCCGTGAGTACACCAAGGAAAGTGCATTTCGGTCTCAGAAAAGAAACCCGGTCTGGATCAGTTGGAAAGCGGTGACGATCAACGGTATCACCGGCCATTGGAAGTAAACTATGAAGGGGGAGGGGGCTGTACAATTACCGTGAACATTTGACAGAAATGTATGCACCGGGAACTGCGGGAATGAAGGAACGCGGAGATGATGTGTACACCCCACAAAGCGATAATACGTGCGTACTGCGTGTACACTTAAGGACGGCAATTGCAAGTCATCTCATCGAGGAACTTGACAACCTGACAACGTTGAAGAAAGATGGGCATCATGCTCGAGCTAAATTAATCGACTTGACCTTGACTCGACCGGGGGCTGTTTCTGAATCGAGTTCATTCAAGTTGCAAAACGACAGGGTCGGGCTGAGAACTCAAATGCTCTTCAAACCAGTAAAGCACACAGACCCGGAGGAATATAGCACCGTGCTGTCATAGTACATCGGAATAGCTGACTATAGCCCGCGTCAGTCGGTGTTCATCGTTTGAAAATACTTAGGATGAGATCATTATTTAATTTAATTTTCAACGTCTAGGATAAGATCTAGACTCAGGATAAATTTATTCGCCCTTTCGGAACGTGCCGGTTTGTAGTGTACAGTACAGTGGCCTGAGATGTACTCTAACTACGCTGCGGTGGCCCTCAAGTACAGACCCTCGACGAGCTCACCACTTTTAAGGCTGTAGATCTCATGCATATCAGAGAAGACTCCGCCTCGACACTGAGTGTTTGCGAATGAGGAAGTGCTTGAAACTGGGAACAGGGGAAACAGTCGAATTTTTTTGGACTTCACAAGATCCAATTGGCCTAGTGAAAGTAGTGACCAAAAAACACATCCGGTGAGAAAGCAGGGCAGAATCGGAGCCCAGCATGGCCGAAACAAACTGATGAATAGAGCCATCCTTGGTTGGGGGGCAAACCGCTGTCGAGGTCTCAGTCTAGTGATTAGTCAAGCGTGCCTGCGAACATCTATGCCCCACGATATCCAAAAAAGGTCCGATGACGAAACACCAAGGGGGTTTCCCCACAATTAGATGGCTAGCATACCCCGCATCCGCGTTTAATGTTCAACAGAGGATGGAGATTGTTACCTTTGGCTTTTATCGTCGAGTCAAGGCAGTCTCTTTTTCCCAGTGAAGTGTAAATCTGAGTCAGGTAGGTCACAGTGAGTGGTGAAACGGGAGGATTTGGAAGGACCCAAGATGAATCTCAACCACAGTGATTTCGATATAGGGACGGCGTGATGGGTCAAGCTGAAGAGTTTTACTACTGTCAATAAAGCTGTCAAGACGCAGTCACGGGCAATTTTTTTGGAGTCGATGTCTGCGACTAATACCATCCATTCAGCTCACTCATGATGGCTAACTGAGGCAACTCCGAGGTTGAATAGCAAACGGAGTTGATTACCCTATTGAGATGTTGAGGTCATTAGTACGGCGTAATAACTGACCTTTTCAAGTTTCTCCGGAACCCAGAGTGGGTCTAACTCAGGGGGGATAGGACAAAGATGGCCCGCGGCCGGGGCTTATATATCTTGAACAGGGAACCAAGGTCGTGACGCCGGTTTCAACGCGAAGAAGGGGAAACGAGGGATATTTTACCTATCGAACGGAGACGAGATGGAGACTGGCGAGACCGGGAACGAGGACGATGAAAGATGTCACCGAGATGAATTTCGCCTGAGGTACTATCAGTCTCACTGGTGTCCCGCTGGTTGTCCCGAACTTTTCAGCTAGAAAAGACCCGAGATATTGAGAATCAAAGTTGCTTGTTTCGAATGGCCAATTGCTACCCGCGGCTGACCTGTGATAGATCAACGCAGAAAGGCAACCTCCGAAAACTCCGCGCGTTGAACTGACCAGCCAGCCGTCTGATTGAACGGAAGTTACAGAACCCGGCCCACCTCGGACTCGGAGCGTGCAAAGTGGTCAGAAAACTTTGGGAATCGGTCTGGCTCGAAGATTTAATCATTGGAACCGGCGAAATGAACCAGAACATACCCTTACATACCGGCTATTTATCAGACACTCGTGGTCCCACAGTCGAAAGTGTTTCCGAGACCGCAGAATCCAAAAAGACGAGGAGGTTGCCATCATTCCGGGAGCCAAACAGCGATGCCGAAAATGATGTCTCACATGACGACAAGCGGCATTGCAACAGCTTGAACTCAACCACCACTCGCTTCCTGAGTGTTTGAACATGTCCGCCTCTTGCTTTTCTAACCATGACTTGAATATTTTCATCAGGAATCAGCGACATATCTGTTTGTGCCATTTAAGCGGCGGACTGTGTTCCCAAGATATCAATCGCGATATTCGCTACTAGTCCTATTGCGGCATATGTTTTCATGCGCTCTGTTGATCCACGCTGCCTAGGTACGTCCTCCTCGGCCATAATCGCACTATAAACGCTTGCATGCCATCATATCACCGCCGTGTACCTTTCTTGCAGAAACTAGGGTTATTGTCGTCCATCCAATGTGTGAAATCGTTTGTCTCACTGTCAGTGGCGTTACGAGACGTGAAATAGGCCCTGGGCCTGATCTTCAATTCGTTCGCGAAAACACACAGTGCGGACTGAAACCAATTTAAGTACTGGGAAAATTACTTACTTGATTTTATGGGTTGTGGTCCAGAGATATCCCCGAAACAGCCTCCTGTTGGGTATGCTCAGAGTCTCGGTCCTGGACCCTCTGATTTCTACTCTGTGGCCCTTCAATTATGGATACCGACCCACTCAAATTCCACTTGAATTGCCTCTGGAAACGTCATAACCCCTACTACTCCCAACATCGTCCCTTATCGTCGGCCGCACTTGGGCGCACATACACTCTACCTCCGGCATTTGTTTCCGCGGTGCTGCCACTGTAGCATCTGTCAGCTTGTACTGTAAATGCCAAGCAACTGTGGTCCTTCTGAGATTGGGGAGATGTAATCGCCATGACGTCGTCGTGCATTCTGCTCGGATCTCTTACAACTGGTTTACCTCCCGCGCACCCTACGTCTGAAATTAACCATCGGCTTTCGTGCTACTCTGATGGCTACTTGTTGCAAGCCTACAAGCCATCTGTCCAGATGACCAGCCGGCGTCAGTGCGCGCCAGTCTCTCCCGCCGCGGGCCTCGGCGACAACAGCTCAATTCAATATTCCGTCGGGCACCCGCTATACCGATCATCCAAAAGAAATTCATATTCCAGCCATGGTCACCCGCTGTTCATCATGAAATCATGCGACTACCGTGCGCAAAGTTCTTGCGACGAACACAACTGGTCGAAGTGTTCCCCGCAGTTGAACTACACCGCTTTCATGTCAAAAACGCCACCAGCGATGGTACCGCGGGTTCCCTGCGTCATGTGGACGCGCTGAGTACCTCTCCGCGACGCGGCAATGGGCATGGGTGTTTCAACTGCTTCATACGAGGGAACTCAGTTCACCGCCTTATTAAATGCTACAGTGTTCCGGGTATCGTTTCTCACTGGTGGGCTATGCCGGATGTGTGGACTGCGCGGGCCTGGCAAGGGCACACAGCACTCACGCCTAACTCAGGCCGCAAAGTAGACCGATTCCCAGCATTCAACGGGCCGTCAAAACATTTCCCTCGGCCGAATTTCCTGCATCCCAATTTGCGCGGCGACATATCCAAATATGGGAAGGCGATCCCTTCTTGGCTAGTTGGCGCATCGGTCCGACGCAGGGTCGACGGAGTTCTTTGCTGTGATTCTCTGTGATTCTGAACGTTCGCGACGTTACGCGAAGGTTGGCGACCATCTATTCCGGAAATCCGGCGCCTTTGTGACACCCCCGGCCGCAGCCCGGCTTATCGCTTATTGGCGCATTTCCATCTCGCCCGCGAACAGCGAATGTCTGTCGCCTTATTAAGCTCCCCACCAATATGACTCACTTCGCTGCTAGGAGTTGCGACTCGCGGCGTAATGTCGGTCTGCTGGATAAGCTATAGGGCGTCCAGCGCGGAAGTGCTATGTGCGGAGCGAGGCCCAGCTGACTCGAGCTGAGTAACTGGGCGGAGTCGTGCAGTGCTCTGGATTGAGGATTGGAGCAGGACAGGTGGACTAGCCAACCCGGGAAGCGTCGATGTTTAATTCATTTAATATCCTTATCTGCGCGGATACATGTGGACATTAGTCTGGGGACGACGCCGATTGGGATAATTATCGCTGTGTAGGAACAGACCGTCAGACGCCAGCAGGCACTTCCCAGGCCTTTCCGCGCGCGGAGGCGTATTCGCTAATACGCGAACTTCGAAGAAGCGCACACCTACATTTGGGAAAACAACAGCCCAAATCCAAACAAGGGAGTGTTGTTCTCTTGTGGGTCCACCCCGAATGGGCAATTTTCTGAACGCACCGAAATCGTACCTCAGGGTCCTTCCTCCTCCATTGACGCCACAGTCCGCGGCTTCCTCGTCCTTGTAATTTATGAATGACAACCACTGCGCTAATTTTTCCCGACTTGCGACGGCCAAAAGACGGATTCCGGTCCGAGTCGGCTATTCCTCCGTCGCTCTCTGATTGGTGTCTTCTTTTCGCGTTATGAATCCTCCGACGAGGCATCCGAGCGTATCAGCAACGTCGAGAATTATCAGCAATACTCTTGGCAATACTTGCATCATTCATCCATCGATTGACGCTCCGACGCGCGTGGTTTGGAATTGACTAAAAGACCGAAAAAATCGATGGCTCTTTGCAGGAACATATGTATATGTCCATGCATCCATGCATCCAACCACACTTCTCTCATCTGTATCTCCCTCCACAAGATCCCTAATTCTATTGGTCTATCATAAATCATAATCCCACCAATACCGGCCTGAAAATCGTGGAAGCATTTTTTAAATTTTTAGCATCGCGCGAATTGGGACGGCTGGGAGAACGTATCCGGCTAAGTAAGTATCAGCCGCTGATAATCTTCAGAGCGCGCGGGAGGCGCCGAAGTTCATGTGGAACACATCTTTACATCCTGACCCGGGTAAGACGGTCCGACGGGTGTACAGATATCCGCGGCCGGATGCGCGACTTGTAAAAATTTTGAGCTGCCAGGTCCCAGATTGGATTGGACAAGAAACGACGCGACGGGCGGACGATGCCACGAAAACCGAGACGAGACGATCGAGACAAAGGGAGCCTCAAAACCGAGACAAGAGGAAACGATATTAATTAAATCCTTTGGATGGGGGCGTTCAAGCACGATCGCGAGAACAAAGACAAAGCACTCGCGACAAGAGTACCAACTGGATCGAAATTAAATATGCACGACTACGCGGCAACAATAAACAAGCCAAGGTCTTAAATTGGACAATAAACGCAGGTCTTGGTTTGGACCCAAGAAGCCAAGGGGGGTTCGCCTCGAAAATGGAGAACCCTCGTCCTTGTTCCTTCGCCCAATTGGTTAGGCTTAGCGCTGCGCTCGCCGCTGGGCATATTCGAACATTTCATCCCCCATTTTATTTCGAACTTCGCTGATCGATGGATTTCGTGGCGCGTCACGCCCGGGACCTCGGGACGGGTCCCGCGTGTCTGCAGCCTTAACGCTCGATTTTTCTGGGGTTGCTGTGTGTAGCGCTCGCCCTCGTGTGCCGGCTACTACAGCTTTCACATCTTGTGTCTTGCTGCGCGCGCGCTCGTTTTAATTTATCGATGCTGTCCTTGCCCTCCTGAGGGCTACACCGCACTGCGGACCTTAGAACTGGAAATCGCGTGCGTTCTAGTTTATCGATGCTGTCCTGGTCCTGAGGCTCAGGCTACTGCACCGGCTCCTCCCCACGGACCTTGGGACGGGAAAATTCAAAATCCGGAATCGCACCGATGCTGTTCACGTTCGCTCTCGAGTTGTTCCTACGGGCACCGGCGGCGTCCACCGTCGACCCATGGCCAAGAAAAGATGCGGAAAATACCATCCATCGTCCTTCTGACCTGAACTCTAATTTCTGGGACCCACTTGCCCGAATTCCAAGGCGACGCGACCAAGACGCGACCCTGCAAGTTCCACTTATTCAGTCTCCAGCACGACCGACCTAAGACAATAATTGATCAACGCAATAAACGATTATACAGGCCCCGTCCCCTCCTACCACCTACGCGCAATGCCGGATCAGCTGCCTCCTCCGAAAACGCGTCCGCTCGCTGAAAATCCGACCGACCCCCACTGCTTATGATGAGATTTCTCCGGATTCGCGTGCTCTGCGTCTTGTGCTCGTCTAGGGTTTCATCGCTTGCGAATTCTCCGTGGTGTAGGCGGTTTTTTTTTTCACTATCAGTGTTTCGAACGCCCCAGATGGAAGGAGGATGCATCGATGAAGGTGTGGGTGCAAGATCGGCGGACCGACACCTTGCGCAAACAATCATATGATTCTTCGCGTTGCGATTTGCGCCCCTCTCTTGCCAATAATCACAAGCCTACGGGCTAGGGTTCGGGCGATTATTTTCGCTCGGCATTTCAACGTCTCGGGCGGACGGGCGGGCGGAGGACAGCCGACGATTTCGTGAAGGCTGCGGATTTTATATTGTAGCTTTGTTTTTGTCTCTGCTCTGCTTGGTCTCTTTGTCTCCCCTGCTCTGCTGTCTCTCCCCACCCTCACTTCTCTTCTCTCGTTCGCTGTCCGTCTCCGCCGCCTTGCATCCTGTCGGAATCCGTTCCGACATACATTCTCCTGCTCCCTCCCATTCTCCCGCTCCCTCCCACTCTCCCGCTTCCTCCTACATTCCCGGAAAATTGCCAATACCGGCAAGTTTTCTTCCGCAATGACGTCGTCGTTGCCGGTGAATCCGCCTGGGCGCGGGCGCCGATACATAATCCAATCCAATCTAATCTGCTCAGCCTCAAATCGCCGAATATCCAAATCCCGATTCCCAAGTCGCAAAAATAGCTCAAGGCGGAAAGGGCGGCGGCGCATATGTATAGGCGGACAAACGCGGCCGCAAAGGGGGCTTCCGCAAACTCGAATCATATCGCGTCGGGACTCGGGAGAGGGGAATCGAATCGCATAATTACTTTGCGCCGGATCCTGCTCCTAGCTGTCTGTCTGTAGCTGCAAAACGGTTGAGCAAAAAAAACCTAATTTTCCTTTCGAGGCGTACCCTATCCGCAACTTCGACGGACCCCAGTATTTTGCTTGTGCACAAATGCCATGACGCAGTATGCACATGAAATTCAACGGACTTTGCGACGCCGCGTCGTCGCGTGGCGAAATTCGTTTGTTTTTGTTTTTGTATACGACCCCTAACTTATAAGCAAGACAACGCGTCTCCAAGACGCGGCGGACGCGTCCACTACACCACCCGTGCGCTGCACAGACGCTTTTTAAAAAATTTTATATTGCTTCCGCCGAGCTCCCAAAAAAGAAATCAAAGTCCCAAATCCATCGCGTCGCGTCGCGGTATTCACCCATGGCCATGGCCATTGCGCTTGACGATTACGGCCACCCCCCAAAAAAAACGCGACGGGATTTCGACTTCAGCATGCGCAAGCGCGAAATGCGTGCTAGTGCCCGACGTCACCGTACCGCACGCGCGCGCGCCTATTGTCATTAAAAAAACGCTCCCGACGCGTTATATTTCGCGTACTAGCTACATATTATATGACGTCTGCGGCGCAAATAGCAAATACCACCTCGACTTCGACTTTTGCTTCCACCTTCCGCCTTAAGGCCTTACGCCTTATGCCCTACTCGCCCTCTCACTCCACCACTATATGTAGTTACATACTTGTGATTTATTTCTCCGAGGCGCGCTATAATCTACCTCTCGCTAAACTCGTTCTTTCGTGCTCGGACCCACTAGTACTTGTGATACGATTCCGACTCGGCCCCACACCATAATATTAACATTATTCCCCGTCCCATCCATCCTCCATACACGCCTGACGCGTCACCTGCAACCACCCAACAAACGCCGCTGTCCATGGCCACGCTTCGGCTGTTTCGTTTCGCACATACATATTCAATCCAATCCACGGCCAATCCAATTCAATCCGCACTCGACGCCCTCGCACGCGCGCGTCATGATTCATCGTGCCTCAATTCATTCAATTCAATCAAGGACGGGAAAGGTACCCCCCGAGACTTCAGTCCGTCAGGATACTCATCATCTCACCCAAATCCCAGACGTCAGCGGCGCGCAAAAGAAATATCACCTCGCACTCGAGCTCCAAGGTGACGTCGCTTTGTCTCTTCGTTCATCCATTTCCTTTTTTGGTAATCGTTCCTTCTCCCGTCTTATGTCTTCAAAAATGCTTATACACAGTTAATTCCAAATTGTTGTTGTGCTATTGCTGCTTTCGTGGCTAGTAGTACAGTGCTTCGTGCTTGTTTGTGCTAGTGCGATGTGCTCGTCCCCTCTCTTCTCCTCGTGCGTGCTTCGCCAGTAGGTAGCTGCTAATAAAATACCCAAGTAGTAGGTATGAATTCCGTATCGTATCGTAATCGTATCGTATGCGTATGCGTATGAATAATGCTTTGCTCGTCGTAAAAGTTCAAGTGGATGATGAGACCAAAAGAAACCAAGCCGAGAAGGGAGGAAGAATTAGAAACCAGAAACCGAGACCAGAACGTGAACCCAATCGGAACCGGAAAAAAGAGTCAAATTTGTTGTCGATGCGGGGGCTGCCCGTCGTGCGTGGAGATGCTCGTGCTGATGTGGATGCGGATGCGGATGCGTGGTGCTGAAGATGGATGGATGTGGATGCGTGCGTGGGGAGGGAGGAATGCTGCTGCGCCTATGCGCTTTTGTGGGTGCTGGGTGCTATTTGATAATGATACGATGGATGGATGGATGCGGGGTGGTATGCGGCGTAACGTGCGGGGTAAAAGGGTCGTCGCGGTCGTAAAAAATTGTGGTCGAGACAGTGTGCACCCTAGTAAGCGCGCACGCCCTCCCGTGCGACCGGTATCGGCGCAAACGTAAACAGCCGCTTCCGTGGCACCTCGACCTCCTCCTCGACCTCCACGCCGTTGACGACGCGCGTGACGCGCTCGGTGAGCTGCGGCATGCGCATGACGGGGTACGTGCGCATGTTGTCGTACGACCAGGAGCGCGCTGGCGAGACGTAAGTACGCGTGAAGCGAAATGAGAAGAGGAAACTCACTCTCGATATTCGGCCGCGGGGGCGCCATGCTGGTCTGCACGCACGTCTTGACGTACGCGGCCTCCTCTGCGTCCTCTGCGCACGCCTCCTCCGAATCGTCTGAGCTCCCCGATGAGGAGATCACGCTGCCGTCGTTGGAGAGCGGGCTGCGCACGCGGCGCTGCGCGTTGAAGGAGCCGCTCGAGTGTCTCCGCGTGCTCGGCTGCGAGGGGGAGGACGCGAGGGAGGAGGAGGAGAGGGTGGGTTTCGGGGGGGCGGGGCGGAGGAGGACGTCGGGGACGAGGAGGTGGGCGGAGGCAGCGATGTGGGAGCGGGATTTGCGCGGGGGGGAGCGCGAGCACTCGGAGGTAGGGGAGGAGGCGAGGGAGAGACGCGAGGACGCGCGGCGCGATATGCTGTCCTCGAAGCTGGAGAGCATCTCGCTGTTTAGCGAGCTGGAGGTCGGCGCACTCCCGCTGGCACTCGTCGTTGGGGAGCTGGGCGCGGAGGAGCCCGAGGCCGAGGACGCGGTGACGCCGGACTGGGCGGAACGGTGGGGGGATGCGTGGAAGGAGGTGTACGCGGCGCGGTTTGGGTCCAGGACGTCGGCGCGGGTCTGGGGCGGCGGTGCGAAGCTGTAAGTCGCGGCGCGCCAGGCCTGGCTGCCGTCTGTCCAGCCGGGGATGGGCTTGAGCGGGGGCGGGCGCTCGCCGGGCTTAAGGGGCTTGGGGAGGATGGCGTCGATGCGGCGGTGGGCCATCATGATGCCGCTGGTGTACGCGGGCGGCTGGTACGCGGGGCGGTGGGCGCGGCGCGGGGCGTGCTCGTCGTACGTCTCTGTTGTTGGGGGCGGGAGGGGCTGCATGTTGTACTCGCGCTGCAGGACGGCCAAGGAACGGGTGTTTGGCGTGCTGAGGTCGTAGTGGATGCGAGACTGGGGGTAGCAGGCGGTGCGGAGGGCGTCATCCTGCTCATCGGAGGATGTATCGCTGGATGCATAGACGGGTGTGCCGTGGAAGAACTCGGTGTCCCTGTGGCGGCAGTCGTCGGAGCAGTACAGCGGCGCGGGCGACTGGTCGATTTCGACGCGAGTCTTTACAGGGGTCGCCTGCTTGATGGTCCCGTTGGGGCGTACCCTGCCGGTGCCGTGGACGAGGCCACTGCGTTGGCGGAGGGACGCCTGCTTTTTCTTCTGGGCGGGGTCGGAGGAGTAGGCAGGATCGGGGTGGGCATAGATGGGGACGATGGTGCGCTTAGGCACGATTTGGCGGTCACAGACAGCGCAGAACGAGATGTCGTCCATTCGCTCTTGGTGGATTCAACAAAGGCGGGAAATCTCAACTGCACTCCGTCCCTTTTGTAGCGATCACATCTCAGATCTCCAGATCCATGTCCGCTTTCAGCCAGCCCCGGTAAGCTGCCCGGGTCACGGTCACAACCCCCTCGCCGTCTCTCCGCGGACGACCACCGTGCCTATCATGTAAACCGGACAGCCCGCATCCCCGCGGACACATCCACTTCCCCGCACTCGTCGTGGATATCTCTTGCTATTTCCCCGCGACCTCTTCGCATCCCGCACCTCTCGCTATAGCCCCACTCAGACGCGCGAGTAGCCAGATCGACCCTCCATCCACACCGACAATATCACCAGCCTTATCTTACATACACAAACCGTCCCTGGAGGCACTCACCGCTCCGCTATTTTTCACACGCGTATTTCCGCAACCCTTACTTTTTCCTGTTGGAAATTTTACCTCTTGTGTTCCAACCTCTACAACGCCTTTTTACATCTGAGTCAATACGCAAAAAAAAAACAATCACGCGCGAGACACGTGAAATCCGCCTCTCATCCGCCATCCCGACTCACACCCGACTTTGTAAGCATTCCACACTCGAGTTTTTCCGCCCGGTCCGCACCGCCCCGCCGCGCCTGATGTCGCGCACGCGCTGATCCCCCGCATTTCGCATTTATATGGGCATCACACGTTGTGCTCGCAGGCATTCAATTGGCTGTCGTTGCGCGGGGAATCTAATTGGGCGAGAAACGTTGTCGGCCGATGCCCATGGACCAAAGTCCGATGCGGGTTACGTATCCGTTAACTTTAAGCCGTCTCCCTGAACCTGGCGGACGCTGTTGTCAGGTCTTCTCGAGGCACGCCATGCAGGTTCAACGGAATTGGTGACCACTACTCTGCCTCTGACTGGTACTACTTGAATTCTCCTTTCAAGAGATCAGTGACTCGGACCCGTAGGAATACGTTAACCTGAACAGTCCGCGACCCCGCAATGATATTCCCGAAAACATTAATTTTTTTTTTTTTTCACAAATTTCATGATGCGGTGGGGATCCACTTAGTCACTTACCGTAATATTCCTACTGCCACTTCTTGATTGCTTTTTTCCGTCGGAGGGCGGAACGAGCATCCCTGCACGCACGCACACACGGATGCGGCGTGCCCAGCTTGAAGTACCAAATCCCGACTCGTCAGGCTTCGTTAGGCTGTCTACGCAAACTTGGCTCAAACAACAGGTATACAGGGTGCGGATTAGACAGGCTGTAGCTATCGAACACTACTATTATACACCCCTAGACCGAGCCCGAGCCCTAACCCTCGTCCTCGAGGCCCGCGCAACCCCACTTACAGCTAGTGCCGCTGTGCCTGCAGCCCTAATAGAACAGCCAGCTAGCGTGCAGGCTGGAAATCGCGTGCGCGCCTCCGTGCGCCCACAAAAGTTTGGCTCCACTGCTTCTCGGATTTGCACGGCCCTTTTTTGGCATTTCGCATTCGCATCACTCCCACCCTTGGCCTCACCGCTCTAATTCCGAACTATCCGAATTCCGAACCCCATGACGGATCACCCACGCGCGATACGCGATAGGCAGGCTGCCCGCCCGACGGCGACGTCACGTTTCTGTGCAGGATGCAGGAGCAGTGACGAATAATTCGAATTCCCGAGGAGAGGTGGTGGGCAATCAATAATTGTGAAGCGGATTGACATGAAAGAAATCAGAAACGCTATAGCCTATCTGGACACCCCGCACTTGCTCGCTCGGCATCGACTGCGCAGTTCAAGTTTTTGACTTGAAGCCAGCTTCTGTATCACTACCACCGCGACCCCGCAGTCGCTTTGTGTGGGGAACCCTTCAAGCTCCCCCCCGCACCCGCGACCCGCATCCGCACTCCCTCCCCGAAAACATTAAACGCCGAAAGAGGGATGACGAACCCGCTGAACAATTCGGATTCCGCGGACTACAGACTACAGTAGGAGTAGTCTCGTTACGCAGACCTTCTCCGCGAACCTGAGAATGTGGAATTAACTTGGCAGCGAGCCATTTGCGGACCGCTCCGCGTCGTCACGTAGGCAGGGCAGGCAATCATAACATACACTAGTACTAAAAACAAACCCACAACCGTATGTAAATTTACCCCGCATGCTTCTTTTGTGGGGGGCCCTCAATTTGGATCCCGCACCCGCACACGCACACGCGCACAACCGCACTTAAGCTGGCAGTGGTTGCCGGTTGCCTCCTCCCCTCCCCCGCACGCCCGAGTCTCAAATTCAAATTGACCCCGCATTATAATACTTGGGCCGAGTATTAACATTGACATTAGACATTACACGCGGGCCCATTTCTTCCTACGTACTCTAAGTATTTCCCCCCCTCCCCCATGGCACGTCTCAAATTCAAATTGACCCCGCATTACTTGGGCCTAGTATTAACATGGACATTACACGCGGGCCCATTGTCATTTCTTCTTGTGAGATGAACCCTAAGTTTAAGTTTCCCCGCCGTACCCGCACCGGCACCCACACTCGCCGAAAACATTAAAACATTGGCCGCCTTCGCACCCGCGGCATCCCCCGAGAGCAGCCAAAATGAGGGTTCTGCCAGTGCGTCGCCGTCAATTGCAAGACCCTGTGGCTAAAGCTTGCTTGTACTTTAGTACTAGCAGGTACCCTGTGGCGCGTCGCGTCGTTATTGACCCCCTACACGCGTCCGCACTTAATCACGAGGGTAACCCTCGTGAACGACACTTGCACTTGCGCTGCCAGCCTCCCTGCACTTGCAAATTAGGGGGGGATCCCCACAATTCCCGACGGCGAAAGTGGGTGCCTCTCGAGGCCTCCTCGTGGCCCGGGCCCTGAGCCGCGTCGTCGTTATAGCTATATGTTTTCGTCGCCAACGTTTAGAGTATTGGGTATTGGGCATTGAAATACTCCCGCGGCGTCATTATTTGTATTTTGCTTTCGCGCGTGTTCGCGTATTTAAGTTCATCATGGGGAAATATTCACTTCCGTCCAGTTCCCGCGCGTGTTTTCAAATCTACACAGTATTTGTATTTGGTTCGCACACGACTCGGAATTCGGACTTTTCGGGCACGGCTCGGAAGGTCCCCGAGTCTTGTTTTTCTTCCTCTCCATTCCACCTCCTAAGGAAGGGCGTGAGCTTTTATAATTATAATTACTTCCGTCGCGGAAGAAAAAAGTCCTTCCGCGTCCTGGAATCAACTGCGACGCATTGTTTCACGTTTTTTTGTACCGGTTTCAAATGCCTGCGGTGGCGGTTTCACGTTTTTTATCGGTATGGATGACGAGCGACCTTGTTCTGGACAGGGAAATTCACAGGGATTTCCTACGGGCCATGCAATGACGACGCCACGGCGGCCGAACCCGCATCTTTCATCCATGACGGTCACCGTTATGACGGGCATGAAAAATTCGGAATATGATTCATATCAGCCAACTCATTTTTTGAGCGCTTAGCACTTGGTTGCTTACTAGCAGCACTAGCGGGGACCTCGGTTTCGTCATGCGTTCGCATGTACACACACGCCGCACTCAATACTCAATACTCTAATTCAATTGCACGGTAGGCGGTACCCCACACTGGCAGCGCTTACCGCTTCGCGCGTATACTTACTTCCGCGCGTCATATTTAAATTAGACGGCGTCTCTGTTCAGCGCTTACTATGCTTATCGCGTATATTTACTTCCAGGAGGAGTATTTATATCAGACAGCGTCTCTGTTCATGTGTTCGAATCTGTGCTAGTGCGGGATTTCCTCATTCTATATGTGAACTTATTGATATAGCGAGGTACGAGCGCTGATATAAAGTGTCTGTCTACGAGAGATTAATGTGAACTATCGGCCGCGGGCGGTCTGATTTCTCATCGAAATCTAGAGACGAGACGGCGAGCTCAGGATTTGATTACCTCTAGTAGTGCGCGGCGCGCCGCCCGACTCCTTCTCGCGCGGTCGTTTTTTTTGACGGCCGTCCCATTTAACGGACAGGTGTGAGCGCTCGCTGCATTTTTTCAACTTACGCACGCCGTCCGTCGGATTTATTCGCGCCGCGGCTGAACCTGAGGCTGACGCCGCTTTGCACACGCAGATATAATATTTGCTTCAACCACACCGCCGTTTTTCCTTCCAGCTTACATCCCTTCAAACTCGTGAACCACTTGGGTCTACGTATGTTGACGCCGTTTTCCGTTTCTGGTTTCATCTCACCAGGCTCATTTCTCGCTTAAACTCGGAATCTCGCCTCTCGTCTCGCTGAAATTTGTTTGAAAATCAAACTCCCGCTCCCGTTCCTGTCCGTGCCCGAGGCGGTATCTGTACCCCGTCAATATTCCAAAGTCGAACCCCCCCTCAGGCCAAATCTCCATCCGTGGTTTCTCCGCTCCCACCCCGGTCCTCTCCGAGTCCGTCGGTCTATCGTTCCTTCCTTCCTGCCTTCCTTCCTTCCTTCTGATTGAATCTCATTTCTGAGTCTTCCTGAATCAAGAATCACGTTCGTTTATACAATGAACTGCAGTTGATTCGAACTTGACGGCGCCCGCCGAGTTCGGAACTGGCCCTCCGTGGTTTTTCCGCTTCCGCTCGTCCTCCTTCACGCCCGGTTCGCCTGTCAGTTATTTGAGTCAGGTACATAGTATGAGCGAGTTTACGCCGCGTTCGATATAGTGGACCCACAAGCGCCGATATGGTCAATTTCAGACATTGATGAAAAATTCTCACGGTTGGGCAAAAGTTCAAATGGGCGGAAACTTCGAACGGGACTCAGAATTCAGTAATCGGTGAAGATTAAAATGAATCCTGCATTATATTCGCCCAACTTTGTGGTTTCAGAATATTTCGTAGTCTCTCAGAGACAGACTCTTCATACGTTATATAAATATTTCGGAAGTACGCTCAGGCTGTGTTCCCATGTGAATTATTAGCGGCAGCCACACGAAGTTCGACGCGCATCTGAGCTACTTCTAGAGAACTAGACCCAGACCTCGGCTTCGGATTCGGAGTATCATTGTCACAGCTGCCAAGATAATAAATGCTCACGCTGAATACAGCCTGTGCCGGATGATCCTCGCCACACTGACCGGGTGGATCTCTTCTTTAGATTATCATTATGACTCCGAGTCTTGGGACCTACAAGGGCCCGATGGCAAGTCAGGTTTGCGTGGCCACAGGGCCGATCCCGAACGTTCTCACGGTTGACCACACAAGTTCGACGCCCACAATTCTCCGAGTCATCACGGACTCAGTAGCTACTTGTTCTGTTTTTTGGACTCGTGTTTGACGCGGATAAATCAGCGGCATGCAAGATGAGATGAGGGGGGGCGCAGAATAAGGCGGTCACGGCGGTAGGAGTTATTAGACTGTCAACACCATCAGGTGAGTTCTCGCCACATTAAATCTTTGACAGTCGACACAACAAACGAGTACTTTTATGTATACACAGTGAGTTCCCGAACAGTGACCGTCGTCTACTCGGCTTCCCATTAGACACCGAGCACCGGCGAATGTGCGAATGTGCGGTACTTAACGGCGCATCAAGCACGTATACGTAAATTGATTGGACCAGGTTAGTTGCCCGGGCTCTTCTGATACCCCGCATTCCTAGCTACCCATATTGGTTTGTACCCCGCACCGCCTAAGTATACGTTCTAAATTCGGAACAGTGAGGAGGAAGTAACTTAATGCATGCTTCTCACGGTTGGCCACACAAGTTCGACGCAAACAATTCTCCGGATCATCATGGTGAGATGACTCGTTGAACGTTGAAATGAGTTAGAGAAACCAGCAGCACGGTCGCCCCCTCCCCCCCGTAGAGATAAAACGAGGCCGAGCACGACGCGGAATAATGTAGACGTCAGCTGAGTTTTCGCCACACTAATGGGTTCTCCATCATTAAATGATTCCGAATCTGGACATGGAGACACAAAAAGCTAATGTATAAATTCTTCCTTATTGAGCTTGTGGCCACAGTCAATGCCGCCGACTCGAACTTCGGCTCTCTATAAAAGACCGAACACCGGCGGCGAATGTGCGAATGTACAATCAAGTAAATTGACTGGACCTGGTTAGCTACCAGTCTCTTGATTACCCATATTAGCATGTACCCCGCGCCGCCCATGTATATGTTATGACGCGGCTGCATGCAAAGGATGTCTGAATTTGGATTAACTTGATGCCACTTTCTTGCTGTTGGCCACACAAGTTCAACGCCCACAAATTCTCCGTCATCAGAGTCGGTGTTGGTTGATTCTTTTCACGCTGGAATCAGATAAATCAGCATCACGGTCGCACCAACTAAGTTTACAGGAGGAAGCAACTTGATGCAACTTCTCACGGTTGGCCCCCCAAGTTCAACGGCCACAAATTCTCCGGAATAACTTTTCAGTTTTTTCAGGCTGGCCTCGGATGAATCGACAGCATGGTCGTGACCGTCGTCCCGCAGAGATGGAATGAGGCCTGGCCCGACCCGGAATAATACAGGTTGTCACTAGAGTACCCTGATGAATCTCCACCATCAGCGGGATTCCGAGTCTTCGACACTCAAAACTCGTATGTGAGTACTTCGATATGATCCTCAGCCTGTGGCCACAGGTAATGTCGCCGACTCGAATGCGAATCGGCTTCACATTAAATACCGAACGCCGGGGATGATCGGCCACAGCGCTTACTGTGAATAAATTTGAGTCCCCGGCCTTGCTGACTTCCAGTGCCCTGTACCCCGCGTTCGCCAATATTGCCATTTAGAGTACCCCGCGTTCAAGTATCTGTATATAGGATTCTAAATCGGGAGTAGGAAGAAAGTCACAGCTTCTCACGGTTGGCCACACAAGTTCAACCCCCTTCACAAATGGCCGAGGCAATCATCACCTGTGGCAAAAGCTTTGGTAGTTGAACATCCGCGGGCCATACACCTGCATCGCAGCTGTCAGTTGCCGTCATCCTAGTGTTCTTCGCTATGAGCCCGAGTCCAATTTCGGTCGCCTGGGACCCACAACCGCTACTACACCAAATCGATTTCAACCGCCGTGTAGAATATAGGGAAATGCCGAGCGGCGTTCTACGCGGCGGGGAACGTCACGAACTGTTTAAACGCCGACGCCCTGAAATTAAATCAACTAAATAATGAGTGCTGTGGACAACATAAATTTATGAACGCAGGGGCGACGCATTTCGTTACTCAGACTTGAATCCGAGGAGATTGTCGCTGAACAGACGCCACGACCTCCGCCGAATTGCCAAAATTAGCTAGGAAAATCACAAGCGAGGCGAACGCCACAAGTCCCCCGCTTGGCGCTAGCGTGGCAAACGTAGAGAACAACGTTAACGCGTCATCGACTCACCGTTACGTGCATTTCGCGTCCAACCGTCGAAGTGGATGTGTTCTAGGAATCAAGAGGAACTCGAGTTGGGTTGTCCCTCAGTTTCATGTTCAACTTTTGACTGGATGTGGCCAGCAATAAAATAGTTGAAGTCCGATCCCGAGGGCGAACGAGGACGACGCGTTTTTTCCCAAGCTAATTGTAGCCAGGGATCGAAGCGTGGACATTAACGCCACTAGAATTTTTAGAACCCCCCCGCGAATTGTCTCGTAAATTACGGATAAATATATTGAAAGGACGCCACAAATCCTCTGCGATCTCTGTCCTTGAGCTTCATGCTTTCTGCATTGCCTTCTGCTTTCGAAATTCAACGACCGTGACTTTCCTAGCTCAAGTTGTTTTTTTCTGTGCTCCTTCCGAGAGGGTTTGCTCGAGAATATGTGCGTTCCAGTGTGACCTTGAACCGTGAGAAATTTAGAAGCAGCGAGACAGTTTTCCACTCGCCCCCTGGTAAATTATTAATAGCGCGAAACAGAGAATAACGGCGACCAAATTCGAACGGACGTAGCAGCAGCGGGAAAACCGCGGAGGTCGCGGTCGAGCTGTCACAATCCGGAATTCTCCCTTCTTCATTTTCGAATCTTAGACACACGAAATGATAGTGCTGTCAACTTGTCAACTATGACCACAGTCGATCCTGGAGGATTGGACGCCTGCGTAGAAAGCACACTGACAAAAGTGAATATTCAGCTCAGCCGAAACAATTACAATTACACTGAAGATGTTGCCGAACAATTAGAATTTCCCATATCCGGTAATTTTAATTGTTTCGGCAGCATGTTCGGCCGAGCGGAATATTCATTTTTGTCGGTGTGAAAGCCAATTTTTTCTCTTTCGTCCATGACGCCCTGACACCTCCAGCCAACTTGAATCCCAGGCGGATCGACGCGAACGCGACTAGAATATTTTGAAACCTTTCACCTCCGCCGACGTCCAGAACTGAATATGAACGGACCGGACAGCGAACGCCACAAACCCTCCGCCCTAGTCTGTTAGTTACAGCTGTTTCGAGAAAATTGTCCGGTTTTTGATCAAGTGGTGCTGCTCGATTTTTGTTTACCTCTGATTGCTCTTGATTTACCTCAGCTCCACACAACATGAGCAACAACACACATGTCTCGGGCGAGAAAAATCATCTAGTACTTTGCCTGTTCCACAATTGTGACCCAAATCAACATGACATACACTCAACCTCGGAATCTGCACCAGTACAGTTGAAATAGTTGTGGGCATAGTTGGGTAAATATGGAGAGTGGAGCGCAATGACGACTCGGCAAGCACTCGAGAGCAATCAGAAGTAAACAAAAATTGAGCAGCACCACTCGATCAAAAACCGGACAATTTTCTCGAAACAGCTGTACCACGCCCATTTACCCGGTATCCTGCGTTATTATGTAAGCTTCCCTTTTGAGAACTCACGTGCATCTGCAGCGACGCGACACGGCGTAATGGCCCGACGCGTAGCAAGCTCCTTGAAAGCCGCAAATTCAACTGAGACGCGTCAAACGACTATGTTACATCTCATAATACATTTGCCATCCAATTAGGCTAGCTGCCCTCAGAAATCCTCTCAATGAAAGAAAGAGTGGCCGACGAGTGACGTAGTGGCTGTGCGTTGTCGGATCGCTGGTCCGAAATGATGTTTCCAAGAGAAGAGGCAAGATTGGGTAGCAAGAAGAACATTTAGGGCTTGTCTGTGGTTGATCAGTGCCAGCGTGGGCTCAGAAGCTCAAAAGACGCGTCGAAACGCGAGAGTGGACAAAAAATAATGAGTTATTTGGCAATGTATTTGTGATCCCATCACGTCATTTGCTGATAGCACAGGATACCGGGTAATGAGCGCGGTAACCAACAGACTGTAAATCAAGCGAGGCACGAGCGACTACTGATTCTACAGCGTCTGTCAAGAGAGACTATCAGCGCATGCATGAGCCTTCACCCTTTCCATGCATATGCCGTCCCTTATCGAACGTGCCCTGGCTTACATGCGCATGCTTGTCGTTTGCTCATGATAAACTCCGGCCGAGATGCCAGTTGCTTGTCCTGGAACCCGTTGCCATGGGCGTTCGACTACTCATGATCTCGGCGACTCAGACCTCTTATCGCTGTCCGCTTCTGTTCCGTTCCATCAAACGTTTTGGTTCCGCTGATTCCGAGTTTGAGTCCACTGCTGATCTATAGGTTTGGTGTCAAGGATAAATCCTTTGGGCGACCAGATACACAACTGGCCAAAATCAATACGGAAAGATGCTGAAAGATGTATAACCGCGGGTGGATCCATGATGGCAGATCAATTCAACAGCCACGCGGACTTTTCGGCGGTTGCCGTTCGACCGAACATCGCGTCAACTTGAATATGCAGCGGCACCTCTAGTCGGCGCGTTCAACGTTGCGTGGCCGATCAATGGTGTTGCTCGAAACAAGCAACGTTGATCGATATCTCAGTCTTCGATCCTTTCCTACCACAGGGTTGTTCGGGAATGGGATGCCAATGCTGACAGTGATGCGATGCTGATACCCCAGGAAGTGCATCACATCGTCCCCACCTTGTATTGAGTCCAAGCCGAATTTATGAATTATCAACGTCTCAGTAGCTACGCCCTTCATGAAACTAGCGCCATAATCTGACGCCTCTCTCCCTTTTGAAAACCACGCACGACCAGGGCCATTTTTGTTCTTACAAGTTACCAGCGGTCGCCTTGAGTTTGACGTTGATACAACTTGGGTCCCGGGTACTCAATATACACGGCGTGGACACGGTGAAACCGAAAGTATATTAAGTACTGTATGTTAGTCTACAATTAATTCCGTCCGCTCGCCAACCACTAGCTTCCGTAGCGAATCGCCAGCAGCACTGGATGGCGTTGAGCGCAGCCATTGCTACAGAGTTGGAAACAAAGTGTTCCGCGACTCTGCTCGAAGTCACAGATCTACGAGTTGTTTCCGGTGTGAATATGGCTGACTCGCCCTCCTGTAGGAGTCGTCGCATTGAACCCCCCTCGTCTCCCGGCGATAATATCAAGATTTCTCCTTCCGAACTCACAACTGTTTGAACTTTTCTGTATTTATGTCTGTTCTTCTCAGGCCTATCCGTCCCATAGCGTCTGCCTCGTGACCGTCCATCTACAGGTTTTGGACAAAAGAGGCACGACTACATCCGCTCATGTGCCTGAACACTCCTAAAATTAAACCCGGCAATGATCTCCCTCCTCTATTAAAGATTGACTGCGGGCGCAGATGCGGGGTATACTCATCTATTGCGGGGAAACTTCCTTCGTGTTTCCCGCGGCCGGTTACCTTCGGGCCTTTTTTGAACCTTGGATATCGCGGGTCATAGATGTTCGTTGGCGCGCCCGACTGGGCACTAGACTGAAACATCGACGGCAGTTTGTCTTCAAGCCAAGCCAAGGATGGTTCTATTAATCAGTTCATTTCGGTCATCCCGCTCCATCTTGATGCTGGGCTCCGATTTTTGTCCTGCTTTCTCAGTGTGATTTTGAGTCACTACGTTAACTGGCTCTTGTGAAGCAAAAAGAAAGAAATATTATTGCTCCCACTCAGTTTCAACTACTCGCCGTATTGCAAACACTCAGAATTTAGTGAATGAGATAATGATTTCTCTTCCTGGTTATTTTGAACGGGATCAAAACGATGAGCACGGACGGACGCGGGGTATAGTCATCTATTCCAGTGTATTACATCACGGTGCTATCTCACTCCGAGTCTGTGTACCTTACTCGTTTGAAAAGCATCTGAGCTTTCAGCCAGCCTTCTTTACTTGGCGATGCCGTTTTTAACTTGAGTGAACCTGAAACATCGTCGGGTCAAGTCAAGTCAATCGATTTAGCTCGGAAAATTCCCCAGGATCGCTGTATTCTGTCAGCACTCGTATTCCAATGCCCCTTCATTTGACTTCGCTTGTACAGACATATCATCGCTTTGTGGGGGTGTACACATCATCTCGGCTTTCCTTCCTTCCCGAGGCCCCGGTGCACACGGTTCTGTCAAATGTACACAGTAACTGTACAGCCTCCTCCCCCCCCTTCTCAGTTCACTTCCAACGGCCGGTGATACCACTGATCGTCACTGCAAGTTTCCAACTGATCCTGACCGGTTTTCTTTCCTGCACCCGAGGCGCTCTTTATCTGATGTTTCCGCGACTATTTCAGGTAGATACGGCCAGTGCGGCGGTTTTGTTACGGCGACTCAGTAAATACGGCGATTTTGAACCACCCGCCGGCAACTTCCGAGCGGAATGATCGTCGATCAAATGTTAACTTGCCACCACTCTGAATCCGTGTCGGTCGGCAACTGGCAGCGGCGTGGTTTTGTCCTGGCGTCATCACGTCGTCTTGCAGGAGGTTGGCTTTCATGCTTGGTGTTGGCAGTGACAATCATCTCCAACTGCGGTTTCTCGTTGGTGTCTCGCTGTTTCTCGTGAAGATGGGCGCTGTCATAGCTGACCGTTCCTCCGGGGCGAAGATGTACAACTTGCCTCCCCCTCAACTGGATGACAAGGGGAGTTGCGTCGGTAGCAATATTAACCTCGGGGCCCTCGCCGTTGAAGTCGGAGTCGGCGGTTTCCGACTGGATGAATCAGATGTTGGTCCCTCAACTAAGTACGCTGGAACACTGATGCGGGGCAAAGTTTCAGCTCCAACCTAACGACGGCTAATCCATCCATTGTGGATTCGACTCATGACCACTTGTGCGCAGATTTCCGCCGGAGCGGCTACTAAACTTAAAAACTACGTCGGCGCCAGGATAAAAGTATTTCTGTCACACGACGGACTAGGCAATATCTGTGACGACTTCAACGATCTGTCTATGTTCAGTTAGACGGGCCCGTTCCACACTGGTCAATCAAGGCAAGAATACTCTTATGAAGTCTTACCCGGTTTGATACCCCTCATTGATCCGGGACACGATACACACACTCTGGTCTCCTTTCAACCGTCTTCGAACGCGCCCACAAAAGAAGTCGTTTTAGCCTGGACTTTATTCCTTTGACGCTTTCTACTTCAGTCGTTGCTCCTCGCGACTCTATGGTCCCCGGCCCGCCACTCGTTCCTTGAAGGGCGGGGAACTTGCACCCACGC
The DNA here is from genome assembly GCA_014925785.1 of Mycena galopus ATCC 62051. Lineage (NCBI taxonomy): Eukaryota > Fungi > Basidiomycota > Agaricomycetes > Agaricales > Mycenaceae > Mycena > Mycena galopus. The sequence goes on along the minus strand of WIQG01000126.1, from coordinate 397,443 downwards.
GGCATCGAACACTTTGCCCGCAACGTTCCTCGGTGAAATTACGTTCTATTCCCGCAGGCGTCCCCTGTTCAACTCGCTGGCTGCTTGCTGATTGTGGACTTTTTGTCACAAAAAACGAACGAACGAGCACACATTTCTCTGTGGTCTTCTGTCGCCCTGATCTGCAGTGCCGCCCTCTGTAATGGCTGGCGTAATGCTTCATCGCAGCGCATTAAGTCAATTTCCGTTTCCGCGACATCCGGGCCTGGGCTTCGCGTTCTCCCACCGTTCCGTCATCGCCTGCATGCAAGCCGTTGTCCCAGATTCTCCTTGGAACCCCGTTGTTCCTGCTATGTATCCCCCTTATTCTTGCGCTCATTGCGGAGTACTGGATAAACACCGGTGATGATTCTTCCTTGGATTTACGAGGTGTGTCTGGTTGATCTCCAGCCCCGGAGGCTCGCCGTCCGATTTTCCTCATTCTTTTGCTCAAATTTCTCCCGGCTCATGGAGTGATCTGTTCCTATTGTTCTCGTCACAAACGCTTAGTCTTTCAATTAGCCACCTCCTCCTTGCCCGTCTCACCATGATCGGCAATTTTCCATCCGCCGCTCGCTGCCAAAGCCAATAACACCCCTGCTTTGCTTCCTGGCTATAAAATGACCTTTGCTTCCCTCTGCTTCGCGAACATTGCTCCGTGATCATTGGCCTGGGCTTTGTCCGTATCCCATTCACTCGCTTTGATTTATCTACGTGGGGCTGCTGCTTTCGGGTTTCGGGATAGATATACTATGTTGCGGGGGATCTGGGGAATCAAGTTTCAATTGCTGCATCGCGGGGATAGTCCACTGGTGCTCGGGCTTTTGGATCTGCCAGTGTTACTGTCTTGCCAGCTACACATGCAGTCAACAAGCTTTTCATTGAGAGGAAACCAAAATCAAATCAAAGAAAATTAAACCTGGAGAGCTTGGGAACTTTTCTTGGGTTCAAGTATTTGGCTTCAAGTTATTCCCAAAACTATCCCTCCTTTCAGCATCCCTTCAAACAAAGACGTTCCAGCCCTGCTCCAGCCCACCATATCTCCTACTTGCACACCATCCGCAATCTATCATACATCACGCATCAGCCTCGGAGACTCCACCATACTCGCTGTTCAAATACCGAAATATTCTTGAAGCTTCGCCTCGGCGCGTGCTGATCGCATGTGTGTCAGCCCTCCCTGGACTTGCTTTGGGATCCTCTGTAAATGCGTTGGGTATTATTATTGGTACCGGCTTTCCTGCCGGGTTGCAACTAGTGGCCGACCATGATTGCTGACTGTAAAGCCACTGTACGACGCTGGATGCTGCGTGCTGCGTTCTGCTGACTGTGGCCCGCATTTCCACCGACCGCGGAAAAGGCGCCGTTTTTTCGCCTCCTGGAATCAATTGCTATTGCAGCCAGAATGACGGGATTCATTCCAGATATAGTAATTGTTGGCGTGATCAATGCTCGGGATTGATCTTGTTGTGCGCTTGCTGTTCAACAATCACCAAACTATTGTGCAGTCTCCCTCATGTATCTGTGACTGAAATTGCCACACAAAATCATCAAGCAAATGTGCAATGACTGCAATGGCAATCAAATTTGCACCAACGACTTATATCCGGCTGGTTTGTTTCCGCCGCAACCCAACCTGAATGCGCAGCACTGGGCGTAATTAAGCTGGAATGGACAGTGAATGAACTATTATTCTGGTATGGTCTATTTTTTCACTCCCAATCATCTAACTTATCGCACTTTTGCACCCTCCTGCAGAAAACCTTGTATAAACTGTTTTAAACTGTTTTAAACGGTTTTGTAACCGTTTTCGTTTATTGTACGGATTTCCGTACACGAAAAATAAAAGGTTGGAGCCTTACAGGTGTTATTGAAGTCTGTATTCTGTTTGATTCAGGACAGCAGCCCAGCGCTTTTCGTCCGCAATTCCCACTGCGCTTTAACATCTGAGGTTGCACATGCGACATGTCCTATGTTTAACTCTCTTTTCTACGACACCAAGCCCCATGACCAGCGCATCAGTCTAGACAGCTCTAGATAACTTGGAACATCCTTTTCCCTGTCCCTTTGGCAGCTCGCCCATTTACCCATCTGACCTGTGGGGCACCGCGCAAGGTATTATTGTTTCTTAACGACGAGATGACTCTAGGGCTCGGAATCCTCAACAAGTACAACTGATGGCATGTTGTGGGAATCCCCCTTGCGATATTCTGGGCACAGATATTTTTCAACACGGGGAACTTGAATGTATTTGGAAGCATATGTTTCTTCTGAAGATCGACCATAATTTTGCACCGTCTTCCTACGTCTCGCCAACAAAGCCTCCTTCTTCCGGTGATATTCTATTCTGGTAGGCGGGGTATCAGTTGATTCATTTATTCTACTCGAACAGGCGACCGCACACTCGTAACAGGCGCCTGATTCCCATGGCCAGCGCGTCTAATCTGTTCATCGAGCTGCTAAGGCAACATGGACTTTGCGTCACGGCTGCTGGCCCATCAATGAAACCGTTGAAAATACAGTCGGAGGTATTTAAGTACCAACCAGGGACAAGAGGTAAAAATATGTGCCATTAATTTTGCTTTGCAGCCGCACCCTGCGACGCCTCCAGGGCGTTGGGATCGTGGGGTTGCTGTTCTTGTATCGGTAATTTCTGGCATCGGGGCGTTTCGCGTTTTTGGTGTTGCGCGATTTGAACTGACCAACGACTTCTTTCCCCTGACGGCATTAATTCGTTCCGATAATCATGACGTTAGCTCGACTCCCCCGTCAACATGCTCTCATCAAAAGTGAACGTACTCTTTTCCGATGGGCCAACGACAGTCCCGTCCGCCGCTGGGGTGGATCCAGTGTTTACGCTGACTGAATGGTTCATGCCTCAACCAAGTCTGTGACCAGTGGTTTCAGTTGCTGTTTTATATGGAGATGCCTGTTCAATTGTCGCATGATGAAGGCGGGAAGACGATCCACTTGACTGCGAAGGGTACTGAGTTGAGGCGATACTTCAGGCTGGGATGAACCCAGAAATGAACAGCCATTTCATAGACGGACGGATGCGGGGTACGGATGTAATGGAATCAAGGGCGCAATTCAAAAATCTGGTTCCGAGGTCCTCCGTCATTAAATGGTCGTCTAGTTCAGGCTTGCGATGTGATGCGGCCCATAATGAACCAGGGCGCCCATTGCACCGTTCAACTTGAGTAACTGAAATGTTTACCTTGGCACAATCAACACTGCTTGGCAGAGAGTCATAGCGACTCCAGTTAGCCGGTCAGACTGAAATGAAATGAATGTTGGTTTCTAATACCGTGTCTATTCAGAATCGGAACTCCCGTTGTTCAACCAGTTGAGACCATTCAAGTTGTCAAGTAAAGTATTTTGCCGGTGCAGAATGCATTGCCCCCTTTCCGCTGAGCCTCGATGGCACGCACGCATTCTTCGTTTGGCACAGGCGATGAAATATATCCACAGCCCAATTTTATTGGCCGGCGACCCCCACAGGGTCACACTGATTTCGATACCCCGAATCCTATCCGACACTGAGATTAATCATCTGGGGCTGAATCAAGGAAAAAATCATGCTAGCTGCTGTAGAATGTTCGCGGGCGCCCCGACGATTCACCTAGGATCCACCTGTGACGGCGGCCCCGTAATAAGGAGCCACCCCAATTATATGCCATATACATATGCGCATTGCCTTCTGATCGTGTTTGAGCTAGCGGAATAGCTTGGATCGACATTTGCCAAGTCAGGGGGATGAGCGACTCAAGTTCACCCGCGCAGGATCGCCAGGTGGCGCTTCTTCTGTCATTCGAGGGTGGCAAAGTCGAGGATTGCATCGTGGGGTCCAAATTATGCTCAATCAACTTCACACAGTCGACTTTCCCTACCTTGGCCTGGATCGAAAATCACACGCAGCATGAGTCGGATGGGTCAGATGCCGGCGCCGCGCCCGGGTAAATATTTCACAAGCTCACCTTGAACTCAAGCCTGTCCGGCGTACGCACTTGGTGCTGTAGGGCAATTCGGCCGACACTCCTGCACCGGGCCGGTCACTGCAAGGCTACACAGATTACGTGGATAGGGAACGCTCCCGGTATTGGAAAGAAAATCCTTTGGTTAGACTCGCCCTTGGTGCTTAGCACACTTGTCTATACACAAAACGGGCTTTGAGCCACGACAGACAGTCCACTGGCATGCGATTCCGTTTGCGGCATAGTAGGAGGGTGAACAAAAGGTGAAAAGAGGGGTCTCATCGTACACGAGGAAGCGAAGTAGAATTTCCGCGGCTGCCCTTTTCGTCACCGGCAGAACCGAAGATTGTCGCCGAGCCGCGCCGCCCGATTTATAGTTCACGAAGGAAGAACGTGACGAAGATGTGGGGTCTGGGGTCCAGCGCCACTTAAGTACAGAAGATCTGCGGTTTTGCTGTGCGAACCCCGAGGGTTCAAGCGATCAAGGGCAGGAAGTAGAAGCAGGTGGTCAAACTCCGCCTTCTGGCCCTGTCCTCGGAAATTATAAGAATTCGAATCCACTTGTTCCGTCTTCAGCCGCAGTTTTGGAGAATCCATTTAAACGTGGTTCCCTCGGAGTCGTGCTCGCTTCTCCTTCACGGCTCTTCTGCGAGCTGTCGAGCTGCGAAAATGCCTCAGAAATCGACCCGACTGGAGACACTTCAAAACCAAGAAAAGTTAAATACTGACCTCTGCTCGTAATCGCAGGCCAGCTCGGAAATCCAGCTCTGCCAAGGGGCTAGGCAATTTCTCTCTTTCTCGACGTTAACGTCCTCTGTCGTACTTCATTTCCGCATCCGCTGCACCCGACCGAGGAATTCCCGGACCGAAGTTGAAGAAACCTCGAGTATTAATAAATACATCGTCGCAATCGAGTGACGCATGCTCCAGGCTGCGACGGTGAACCTGTACCCCAGAGGTGAGCATGCATCCCGAAAAATTGGCAGACATGAACAGTTGAGACTTTAGATATGAACGGTCGACAGTCGCCATATCTATGCTGGTAGCAGTGTTGATTGGGGGGTTCTCCGACAGTTCCTTTAGAACGGCTCTGGAAAAAAGCCTGGGGAGCGACAGCTGCGTGACTGTTGAAGTAATAATTTCGGCGAAGAGAAGGTGCAACGCTCGAGATCTCGGATAACACGGACATTTACCTCGGAATTCGAGCCAAAGGGGAGAATCAAACCAAGCGGAATCAAAAAATTTCTTGTCAGATGAAATAAAGACGACGCACCACATCTCTGAGGTGCACGAAAATGCCCTAGAACGACGCTGACTGTTCAAGTATTAATTACAGATACTCGGCGGAAGATGCGGATACAACGCTCGTCGCTGGAGGTGACGCAGACCGTGAACATAATTGTCTGAGGCCTTCAGACCGCGGCAGAAAGCACCTCTGGTGAGAACCCGGCGGATTAGGGCTCGGAAAGCTCCGACTTATCGTGTAGAACGTGGAACGCCTCCTTCCCTTTTCGAGTAACTGCGAAACTCCGCGCAAAGTGAGCAGAGAATCAGAAAAGACGCGGTGCACAAGGACCGCCCGAGGGAACGAGTTCAACCGACGAAGAACTCGGCTGTTTTCCTTTCGGCGGGTCGGACGGAAAGAAGACTTGACGTGGCTAGAACTGGCGGCGCTTGCAGCGGGACTTTCAGTCGGATAACGTTGAGACAAGAAACATTGTGGATCAGCATCAAGAGCAACTTGGCCACGCTTCAAACTCCGACGCAGCCAGGCTCTCGCTTCCACTTTCACCGCAAATGTCCATCTCTTTATTTAAAGGCTCCTCGACAAATACCCTCAAGCCGGAACAATCTCAGGGAATCCGAAAATGTCGCTGAGCCATCCAAACACTGTCATTTGGATAAACGCCTTGTCGTTTCATCTCGCCACCGCGTTTTTGTTCCACTTTGAAGACCACGTCTTCATATTCGAACGTTGCATTTGGGAAAGAGGTCCAAGTACTCATTCTTTCGACCAATCTTCAATGAACAAGGACAGTATCGCGCATTTTCCGGCACTAAGTACAGTCAAGACTTTCGTCGCATACGGAATATTTCTTTTAACAACTGCGTTCGTTGCTGTTGTTGAATTGTTGAACAATCTAGAATCCCTCATCAGCTCTCCGTCTCGTCCACCTCGCTTTTCTGGGGGCGGACCGTTAAAGAATCTCTGTATCATTTCCATGCTACTGTCGTGATTCTCTCTGACAAGTTGCAGAATAACATCGAGATCTTCTGCTGCTCTACAGTCACTCAAACCTTCATATTTACGCCGAGACGAGGCTCACATTCACCCGTCCTCCCGCGCACGTGGATATTACTATCCTTCCCTCTGTCGACGATTTTCTGTAATTTTTCTCGCACTTCAGCCTCCAGCACGTCCGTTTCTGCGCGCTGCTTGTCCACGGCCTCTCGTCTTTCTTGTTCGTATTTGGCTTGCAGTGCGCAGTCTTCAGCTTGCTCCTGGAGCAAGTTTTTGATTAAAGCAAGCTGGTCCAAGATATCGGACATGGGAGGGAAGAAAGAAAGAACAAGCCTCGTGTTGATCTGGGATCACCACTGGTTTAAAATTGGCGTGCGCCGGGCAGCGAATTCAAATGTTTTCAATCGTGTATAGAAACCACTTTTGAACGTTTGAACTAAAACCCATACTATTGGATGAACATCTACGATAGGCCAAGGAGGACGCTTGCAGCTCATGTCGTGATTCAGCTCTACGAAACCTTCAAGGCTGAGAACGTACAGCAGATTAACGGCACTAGCAGCGGAGACTCGCAAATCGACCGAGCCCACCTTGATGTGAGATTGATCTGTCTTTTTGCAGCTCAGGCACGTCGGCGGACGACTGAGTACTGAGTCTAAAGGGGAAGTGTAAATAACGGCACGTAGAATTTGACTGAGGGGCCAGCTCCTTGGCTATCGCGTCGCCGTGAACTCACTGCCAAGCTTCTGGCGAGAATGAGAATCACGTTTTATATAGGAATCCGAGTATAGCGAGGGGGTGCGGCACTCGACGAATCATTCAGGAGCAGTAGAACTGCTTCGGTAGAGCCCCGGGGCAGCCAGCGCGCTGGCGAAGGCGGACATAATCGAGCCTCCAAGTTCCCCGACGGATAGAAGGCGGGTTTCCCGAGATTTCTCCCATGTTCCCAGAGTATGTAGCAGTCGGCCAAGGTGGCCGCCGCCCGAAGGGCAAACGTATCAAACTCGGAGGAAATTATTCCTTTTGATTACTCCCACAAAACTTTTGGATGGAAGAATCTCCGCGGCCGCTGGACTTGGATCCATCCCCAGCAATAGTTTATTAGCATCGTTGGTTTGAGAAAAGGCTGAGTCTATTGCATGCCAAGCTTGCCAGACGAACGTGGATGTGAAGAGCAAGGAGAGAACGTCACAGCGGTGACTGATCGCTTGCCGCAGCTCTTGCACCGTCGGCACATTTGTCGAATACGTCCATGAACACGTTCTGAGCTGCTCCCCAACGCCGATACCCAAGGATACCCCTAGCTATTGTCCACACACTGTTGTTCTTTGGAATTTCTCGGCATGGACGTCGTAAAAGCTGTCGAGACATATGTCTCGAAACTCGTCTCAACGCCGACCTCAATGAAGGTCCTCCTTCTCGACTCTCATACCGTGCGTTTCCCCCTCTACTTGCCGTGTTCTCCTCCTAACACGTCGCAGACACCAATAGTGTCCCTCGCGTCTACCCAGTCCACCCTTCTGTCCCACCAAGTATACCTCACAGACCGCATCGACAACAAAAAGCGCGATCGTATGCCGCACATGAAGTGTGTGTGCTTCCTCCAGAGCAGCGACGACAGTTTGGAGGCGCTGCAGACTGAGCTCAGCGAACCCAAGTATGGAGAGTATTACTTGTGTCAGTGGGTGAATCTTACCTGTCCGTTCCGCCGCTCTGATCGTGGCTCACGCGCGTCCAAAGACTTTAGCAACATCCTCACGAAGTCCGTGATCGAACGCCTCGCAGAGGTGGATGAATATGAAGTCGTCCGCGAAGTTCAGGTACGCGGGGTAATACTTAAAAGCTTTTCAGCTGCTTGAGCGTCATCAGGAATATTTCGCGGATTATTCTCCACTGCTACCCGCGCTGTTCTCGTTAAATCACAAACCCACCGCTGCTAAACCACTGTACGGCTCAACATTTAATTCCTGGGACCCCGCGGCTCTCGAACGCTCAGTCCAAGGAATCTCCGCCGTCCTTTTGAGCCTCAAAAAGAAGCCCATCATTCGATACGAAAAGATGAGCGGAATGGCCAAGAAACTTGCAGTGGAAATGCATGTGCGTCAACTTGCACCCAATTTAGGTTTTTTCTAACGCTACATAGCATCGTATTCAATCAGAATCGGCACTTTTCGATTTCCGACTAACGCAGGTTCCGCCGCTGTTACTTATTCTGGATCGACGGAACGACCCAGTCACGCCATTGCTTTCACAATGGACGTACCAGGCGATGGTACACGAGCTGCTCGGTATCCAGAACGGCCGTGTCGACCTGAGCATGGTTCCAGATGTACGGCCTGAGCTCTCGGTTAGTTGTCCACTTAGCATCCCTCGCACCGAACTAAGCTTGACCAGGAAATAACGCTGACAACGACGACCGACTCGTTCTTCCAAGCCCACTTTCTTGAGACGTTCGGTGACCTCGGTACATCCCTCAAAGACTACGTTCAAAAGTACCAGTCGCGCTCTCTAGCGCAGTCGCCATCAGCCATCAACTCAATCTCGGACATGAAGCGCTTTGTCGAGGAATACCCCGAATTTCGGAAGCTCGGAGGCAACGTTAGCAAGCATGTTGCTCTCGTGGGCGAGCTCAGCCGACTGGTGAGCCGCGACAAGCTGCTGGAAGTCGGCGAGGTGGAGCAGGGGCTCGCAACGAGTGCTGGCGCCGAATTACGTGTACGTCCCGTCCTCATAGTTGATGTGTGTGTATTAATCAACAAGCAGAGCGTCCAAGCCTTCGTCGCGAACCCGGGCGTGCCACCGTGGAATAAACTCCGATTAGTGATTCTGTATGCCCTGCGCTACCAGAAGACACAGACGAGCAACATTGCCTCACTAATTAACCTCTTGCTTTCGAATGGGGTCTCGCGGGAAGAGGCCCGGGTACGCGGGCTTCCTTTCTTCTGTGGCCTTCCCTTCTCATAATTTTATAGTTGGTCTATGTGTTTTTAAACATTGCTGGCGCAGATCAGAGGCAAGATGATCTCTTTTCGACCGAGTCGCTTTTTGCAAAGGGGCGGTCCGCGTTGAAGGGTCTAAAGGTACATTTTTCATCTAATATCCTTCGTGAAGCTAATAGGATTTCAGGGCGTTGAGAACGTTTATACCCAACATCGGCCACATTTGTCTCAAACCCTGGAGAACCTTTTCAAGGGACGCTTGCGAGAAGCAAGTTACCCTTTCGTAGAAAGCCCTGGGCCCAACGCCTCTCTGCAAAGGTTTGTGTCTCTGGTGTTATCTGCAGTATCCACAGTACTCACAACGTGCGCAGACCACAGGATGTGATTATATTCATGATCGGTGGAACGACCTACGAAGAGGCGCGGGCTGTGACGCTGTTCAACCAGGACCCCGTCCTCGCCTCGAACGGTGGCATCCCCACCGCCGCAGGCACACGCCTCCTCCTCGGCGGCACCTGTGTGCACAACTCGTCCTCGTACGTGGAGATGGTGCGGACCGCAGCGGCGCAGTTCACACCCACTGTTTACGAGCCGCCGCCCGAGTCCGCGTCAAATGCGGCGCTGAATCTTAATCTCGGGGGCGTCAATGTCAGTCTGGGCGGCTCCAACACTGGCGTCTATCGGACAAGCGGAGAAGCAGTGGGGGTACAGGCTGATGGGATCCGGGACGGGGTATTGAATTTGATTGGGAAGGTAAAGCAGGGCGTAGACCGTATTGCGATACCGTAGCGTTGGCGTATCTACACCCAGTAATTTTATTTCACTTCGCTCGTGGAAAAATGTCGGAATGTCGGGTTGTCCGGCCCCGTTACGCCAAGTGACACGTAGTAGATCACGCGAATTATTTGCGTTGCTTTCTGCTTTTCTACTTCTCTCCTCACTTCTCGTTCTCTTCTGCACCTCAGCACTCGCGGTCTGCGTTCCGCTAGGTCATAATGGCAAAAGGACTATTGGCCGGTCTCAAGGGCGTAGATGCCTTTGGAAAGGTAGGGCTGCCTGTTCCGGCCCAAGTCTCCGCTCATCCGAGAACACGTAGACTACGGACGACGTAAAGGTCAAGACTCGCACTGGCGCGTTCTGTGAGTGACATGGCAGCCCAGTATTAGCGCACGGAGACTAATAGGAGATTAGTGACCCTCGTCGCTGCTGCCATTATTTTGGCATTCACCACCATGGAGTTCTTCGACTACAGACGGATCAACATTGATACCTCTATTGTCGTGGACAAAAGCCGAGGGGAGAAACTCACCGTGAAGATGAATGTTACATTTCCAAGAGTGCCATGTTACCGTAAGTGTGCTACAACATTCCCTCGGGTGCCGCAATTTACCACTACTTTGCGTCCGTGTTAAAGTCCTCAGTCTGGACGTCATGGATATTAGCGGCGAGACGCAGCGCGACCTCACACACAATATTCTGAAAGCGCGGCTGGATGACAAGGGGAACAGAGTAGCGAAGGGCGTCAGCGTCGAACTGAAGAACGAAATTGACAAGATGAATTCTGCACGGGATCCCGACTATTGTGGGTCGTGCTACGGTGGTACCGAGCCGGAAAGCGGGTGCTGCAACACCTGTGAAGAGGTCCGAACGGCATACGTGAACCGAGGCTGGAGTTTTTCCAATCCCGACGCAATTGAGCAGGTCCGTCCACGTTTGCTCGAGTAATTGCTACGCGCTCACAGGCGCAATAGTGCAAGGACGAGGGCTGGTCAGAGAAGCTGAAGGAACAATCCAACGAAGGCTGCAATATTTCCGGCCGCATCCGCGTCAACAAGGTCATTGGCAATATACATTTCTCGCCTGGCCGGTCCTTCCAGACAAACTCGCGGAACATCTACGAGCTCGTACCCTACCTCCGAGACGATGGCAACCGCCACGACTTCTCCCATACCATCCATGAATGGGGCTTCCAGGGTACTGTGTTTATATCCAGGTGTTTCGAATTCGCATTGACTCGGTGTGCACAGGTGATGATGAATATGATATCTACAAGGCAAAAATCGGTCAATCAATGAGGGAACGTCTGGGGATTGGGAAAAATCCGCTGGATGGCGCCCGCGCTCGGGTCCGTCTTCTCTTTCTTGCCCTAGTCTATGCTGGTTTCCTAACACTACGCGTTCCATAGACGTCAAAATCGCAATACATGTTCCAGTACTTCCTAAAAGTCGTGTCTACACAGTTCCGGACTCTGGATGGCAAGATTGTATAGAATTTTTCGCTTTCTTACCCGGATGGCTATTGACTGAGCCGGTTCTAGATCAACACCCACCAGTACAGCACAACGCAGTTTGAGCGCGACCTTAAGGAAGGCAACCAGGGCGACAGCCCCCAGGGTGTCCACATCCAGCACGGCGTAAACGGCGTCCCAGGTAATGTCCTTTCGCTGTCAGTATGTTCTGTATTGACGAGCACGTCCAGGTGCTTTCTTCAATTTCGAAATCTCGCCGATTCTGGTTGTCCACTCAGACACGCGGCAGTCTTTTGCCCATTTCATCACATCGTATGTCTCTTCGCCTTGCATCCACTGTGACTTATCTGACTCGTGTTGACCACCAGAACGTGTGCCATCATTGGAGGAGTGTTAACTGTAGCCTCCCTACTAGACAGCGTCCTCTTTGCGGCGGGTCGCACGCTGAAGAAGTCTGGCGTGACTAACGGTAAACTTATGTAGGTGTATGACGGGGTTCACATTGTAGCAATGTGGAATATATCTATTTTATCTAAGAGTGCTCTCTTTTGACCAAGCTCAGCTGTCAGGTAGATTCTTGCGAGATTGCGGTGGTCACGTCTCTCTGGTAATTGAAGAAATCGCATTCTAATAGCAAACCCTCTTGTACATACTACACATACATTAGAGGAGCGAGAGCCGTATTGAAGCGGGTGTTGGTGCTCGTAGGTTTGCATTGGGATTCGGACTGAATTCGGGAAGTAGGGCGCGTATTATCAAATAGAGCCGACGATGGGTAGCGGTGGCGTTGCCCAAAGCATTGGTTGCCAAATAATACTTACAGTTAACATACATTAAGCGCTAATAGATACCGCTGGGGTCGCCGCCCCAAGTCCATTAGCATACTGGAATTCATCGGAATTCTCGTGCTGTGAATGTATATCAGCAAATGACCGTCATGAGACCTAAGGAGAAGACCTACCTCCCACAGATCGATGGCAACCTCGCAACTCTGGCGGACAACCAATGGCGCGTCCTCCCGAGCCATCCATTCTTTCAAATGCGGCAACACCTCTGGTGTCCCAATCCCCCCAAGAGCCTCTGCCGCCTCGTGTCGCACCATTTCAGACTCGTTCGCGTTTTCCAAAACCTTTAGAAGCGCGGGGACCGAGTGGGTAGAGAGGAGCTGCCCGAAGACGAACGCGATTTCATGCCTGGCTGGAGATTAACAAAGCAGTTGTTTGATTTACGGATCTAGCGTACTTGAACAACGCGCTGTCGTCTGAGAATCCCGTAGCGAGCGCGTCTACAGCCGCCGGCGTGCCAACATTCCGAAGTGCGAACATGGCGCGATATCGTTCAAAGAGCGGTAGAGACGTGTCCAGGAGTTTTTCTTTCAATGCGACGATCCCGACCTCGGATACGTCTTGGGGCTTTGGTGTGCCCGCAAGCAGTCCGGACGAGGGTGGGGCGGGATCGATCGATGTATACAACCTGCGCCGAAAGTCATGGCTGGCTCGGATAGACGCTGAAGGAAAAGCGTACGGAATCGTAGAGTCAGACAAACCCGCCGCGTGTCGTTTCCCCTCATCAGAATTATCCCATTCTATCTTTGCGATCGCAATCTCGCAGGTCTCCCGCACCGAGCGATTGGAATCGGTCAGATATTCTCGGAGTATCGGGAGTGAGGCGGAGGTCGAGATGGCGCCCATAGCTTCAGCGGCCTATCTCGTATGCTCATCTACATTTTTCGCGGCGTATGTGCTGGGATCACCCTACCTCATGTCGGACCATTGGATCTTCTGCTGTGTTTCTGAGAACACTTTCAAGCACCGGGAGCGCAGACGGTTTCTTCATCTGGCCGAGACAGTAGGCCAGTTCATGTTTGAGCAAGGCTGATGGATCTTGGAATCCTAGCGCAAGAGTCAGCGCGGTTCGTCTGGATGGTAATTATGAACCAGCAGAAATAACGCGAACAGCCTCTTCCGTTTTCAAAGCCTTGAGGGTGAACAAGGAACGGAATCTGTTGTGTAATAGGACATCGCCAGATTTATTGAGGAGAGAATCCTCGAGTATTTTCAAGTCCAACTCGCTCACTGCAACAGAGGTCATCGCTTAGAGAAAGAGGTATTGATCGCATTGATCGAGTGAATTTTTTTCAAGCGGACTTTGAACTTGATCCTCCTTTCCGCCTCGTTGTCTTCAAACTCAACTTTTCCGCAATGCCCAAGTCCAAACGTTCCAAGCTCGGTATACTTCGCCGTTGTGCTTTCCTAGCGGGTGTTGAAAGTGCTCAGTTTCCTTAACCAAGGTCGCCAAAAAGACCAAGGAGCAGAAGGGCGCCATGATTAAAGATGTAGGCATTCTCTTTTCTTTGGGTGAGCACCCACCAACGCGTCTATCAGCTCCAAGAAAACGCGGAAAAGTGGAAATACTGCTGGCTATTCCAAGTCGGTGCCATGCGGAATACGCATCTCAAAACTGTCCGCAAACTGTGGAAAGAGCAAGTCCGCCACCGCTTCGCATCCTCCAACTTCTGACTTTCTTGCTCCAGCTCTGCACGGATATTCTTTGGGCGGAGTGCAGTTATGGCAAAAGCTCTTGGCACCACGCCAGAAGAAGAGCATCGTCTGGGCATACATAAACTTGCGAAGGTGCGTAACGCACTACTTTTATTTTAATCGATGTTTCTAAGTTTTCTGTAGCAAATACAAGGCCAGGTTGGCGTGTTATTTACAGACACAGAACCCGACGAGGTCGTCGCATGGTTCGCAGACTTCCAGCAACCAGATTTCGCCCGGGCTGGGAATATCGCAAGTCGGACCGTGAACTTACCCGCCGGCCCTGTGATGCGGACACACTCGGACCCACCGGAGCCATTTCCTCACAACGAGGAGCCCCAGCTGCGCAAGCTCGGTCTCTCGACTTTTATGAACAAGGGTGTACCGTCTCTGCACAACCCGCATAAATTATGCGAGAAGGGGAAGCCGTTAACGCCTGAACAGACGCAGCTTTTGAAGCTGATTGGCGAAAAAATGGTGGTATTCCGGGTGGCTCTCATCTCCCGGTGGTGCGCGGCCACGGGGGAGGTGGTGCAGATTGAGGGTCAGCCGTTGCCGGAGGAGCTGGGAGACGCTGGCGAGGAGGACGCGGAAGACGCCGCGATGGACGAGTAGAATTTGGTACTGTACACTCCATAATTATCATGGGTTTTTTTTTCGGTCCTGCAGCGTCCACCGCCCACACTTTTTGGTAAGCGGTTAGCGCAATCACTCAAATGAGGCAGCCAACTTGCTGAAAACTCTGTCATGCGTAGATTCTATGCTTGACATTCTGTGCTTGACTGCTTCTAAAGTGCATAGAGGAAGTCATTGCCTCTGAGCCAAAGAGAGCGGAAAATTCCCTCGGCGCTCTATCCGCGGTGGAGATTGTCTCTTGTCGCCAATGGCAATAGTCTGAACTGTCTCCCTGAACTGTCTGAGTCTCCCTTCGCCCACTTATTGGCGTCGCTTCCTGGCCCGCCGTAAGCCAGGTGCGGTTCCTGAAGGGGCTGTCTGGGTAGGCGCCCGACATTAGCCGACATTGCGTGCGAGCCTGGTTGCACTCCTCGGAAAAATATGGGGGTTTGTATTGGGTGTTCACAGGAGTTGACTGATGCTCCACTGCTGGACGCAGAGGAGGGTTGTCTATGGTGGTGGTGTGATCCCTTTGGATGATTATCTTGGCATGCAGTATGGCAAGTGTAGAGTCCTTGACTCCTTCTCCTTCATCCATCTGTCGTCCGTGCTCTTCGCCGTCTATTTTAGATTCTCTTGTAAGCAGCAAATTCTTTGCCAAACCGGTAAGTACTCTGCACAACTTGGACCATCGATCACCGTTATCCCCTATGGTGGCCCGCTCTTAGCGACCTTGGTTACTACCTCGTGTCGCATCGACGTCATTGTCGTTTTTTGTGCTGTTTACTTATGCGTTTCTTTTCACCGCGAATCATTCGCTGACGGTCTTGGTCTGTGGGTACTATCGGAGAATCAAATGGATTCTATTCGTTCGTCGATTACATTTCTGTAATATAATGCTCTTCCTCCTGCTCCTCCACATCGTGAGGAGACTCGTTCTTACGATCAAAACAAAATCGAGAAAATTTGATGAATTTTGCTTCCATCCCCTTTTGGTGGAGACTTTCTTCCCGGATTGTCGGATGGAAGAGAAAGACATGCAACGGCATTTCCTTCCTGTCTCTCACCACCGCGTCCGCCGCAGGTCTCTATCACACTGTCGCCTCTGCGCGACCTCCACATTCGTTTACCGCCACCGTCAAACTGGGCTAGTCTCATAAAATTCTCCACGATACAATGCTGGCTCGTGCTCGCCATCGCGCTTTGCGTGACTCCATTCCCGTCCGCGACGCCCCCGAGGAACGAGGCCTGCTCGGTCTGCCTGTAACCATACCCCTTGTAAATACTCTCGTCAACGCAGTGGCTACTGTTGTCGACGATGTAGATACTCTTGTCAACAACGTCGCCACCGCGGTTCTTGGTGAGGGTACTGCAACAACCCCGCCCCCCGCCACTCCCACGACTCCGGCCGCGACCACCGCGGCATCCACGCCGACCTCTGGCGGCAGCACAGGCTCAAGCTCGGGCTCGAGCTCTGGGTCGAGCTCTGGCTCAGGCTCGGACTCTGGATCCTCAGGCAGTGACTCTGGATCTTCAGGAAGCGACTCGGGATCCTCGGGCAGCGACTCTGGATCCTCGGGAAGCGACTCTGGATCATCGGGTAGCGACTCTGGATCATCGGGCAGCGACTCAGGCTCGGGATCTGGATCTTCGGGCAGCTCAGGCTCGGGATCTGGATCATCGGGCAGCTCAGGCTCGGGCTCAGGCTCTTCAGGGTCCGGCTCTTCGCAGGGATCGTCCAACAACAGTTCTTCGCTCGCGCTCGGTGCTGCCAGCCCTAGCGCGCCCTCAGGCTCTGAGCCCTCTGGAGCAGCCAGCAATGGCAATGGCAATGGCTCGGGTACTTCGGGCACTGGCAGCCCCAGTGGTAATGGCGTCCTTGCCGCAGCCCAGCAGACCCCGGGTTCGACCCCGGGTTCCAATGAGGATCCCCTGCCCTCCGGCCCCACAAGCATAGTCGTCACGGGTGGGAAGACCATGACAGTCATTGGCTCCGTGACCTATACGAATGGCGTCCCCACGGCCACCGGCACTGGGAGCCAGCCTGGCGGTGTCACGGGCTCGGGTGGAGCCAGCACAGGCTCATCTGGAAAGCACGGACTTCCCAGCTATGTTGCGGCCATCATAGGCGTCGTCGGCGCTTTCGCGGTCATTTTCCTTCTCGTGTTTTGCATGCGCAGGCGTGCCGTCAGCCAGCGCGTCAACAGAAGAAAGTGGTGGTCGAGCGTTTTGGCTTCCGGCGCGCACGCTGACACATGGTCTGGTCGGGACAGCGGTGACGCGACCGTTGGCAACGCTTCATCGGCAAGGAGCATGCGGTCCAGCTTTGGCACTACATTCGACCACAGTGTGTATTTGCCTTCCATACCAACTTGCCCTAATTGGTTCCTTTCACAGGCGAATTTTCCATCACGTTCGACGATAATGTTCCTGTCCCTTCACTCCCGCCCATGGTCGAGATCCGTGGAGGTCCCGGTATTGTTCCCAAAGGCGACAGCAGTAGCTCAGGCAATGGACAGCCGCTGACCCCAATCTCACCTATCGCAGTAAACTCCCCTGCCCTCCCCGTCCCCCTCCTCGTTTCTATCGAAAACTCGAATGTCTTTTCTGACGCTAACCGCCGCGCATCGGCCGGCAGCAGCACCAGCGCTCAATATCTTACTTGCGACCGCGAAACCGGCGCGTCGAATCACCAGCTGCTTACCCCTGAACCCTCGACTCCCATGTCTGTACGCCCCTTCACCCCCACCGAATCCTTCACTTTCCCCTCCCCGCCTCGCGAGCACCGCTCCAGCGCATGGACCGACGCGTTCACGCCTATGCCCCACATCATGGACATGTCCGTCCCTGAGATTACTGAATCGTTCGTGACGACCCCACGGCACACCGCCACGTACTCAGAAAACCCTTTCGCCGACGCGTTCTCTGTGCCTGCCGCCGCCCGCAACTCTGCGTCGGCCGAGTTCGACGCCATCGAGACCGTCTGGCGGCCGTTCCAGGAGACGCTGCAGGACGAGATGACCGTTCATGTGGGCGATCAGGTGAAGGTGCTTGCAGTTTACGATGATGGTTGGGCGGTGAGTCCTTGGTTGCCACTTCATATTCGCGTCTCACAATGCGCTCACAGATGATCGAGCGAGTTGGCATGGGCAAGGGCAAAGGCAAGGCTGAAGACGGCAAGCCCAGCGTGGGCCTCATACCCATCGACTGCATGCGCCGGGCGGAAGAGTCCGTGTCGTCTTTTTTGGCTGCAAAAAGGGTGTCCTCCGTGGACGCAACAGGGTACACCGCCATGGCCGTCTGAATATAAGACCTTGATCTCCGTCCCCATTCCGTCGCATTCACTTATCCATATATACGCTCTCTGACGGACTCTACCCGATAAATCAATGATGTACAAGTTTATACCCAGCCCAGGCGCCTTTGCCCGGCTGACGACTGAACCTTTACATAGTTTTACTTTCTTCTCCTTCGCCCCAACTTCGTACCGCCTCGGCGCCTTTGGAGTTCTTCGTCGATATGGGCTGTATCGTTGAGAGCTTTTTTCAAGTCGGTTACTCATTTAATACTTATAAGGAGTACACTGTCTGCCGTTACGAATTTTCAGTCTGAGTACACGAGGCTCGCACGTTCCCAGCACCAGACCGTTTGCCGAGCCAAACTACTCCAGGTTGCCGTTTCTGGGCGTCTACGGCGGTCACCTTCTGCCATGCGCTTTCCATTCAACTTGTTCAGCCTGGGTCTCTCGACCCAGACTGCTTTCAAGTCGAATTCACAGACCTCTTTGAAGATGGCGCCAGCTCTGAGCAGAAACCAGAACTCTAATTTCGCGCTGAAAGAGGGAGCGGATATTTTCTCACCCCAGGACCTTATTTCCCTCCGTAGACCGGGAGCAGGCGTGGCCAACGACATCGGCGACTTGGTGCTCGGCACGTACACCAAATATTCGGTGAAGGATAAGAAGTGAGTGTCCACACATCACGGGTGCTCGTCTCGCGCTTATACTCGAACCAGGAATATCAAAACCATTTACCTTGCCCCGTTGGAGTCGACGGCGCAGCCGTTCGAGTTTCCTGTAGGTTCGACGTATTGTTGCGTCCCACAAGGATTTTCATATTACAATATTCAACCCGCAGCTCGTCAACGGCGGCGAAGCATTCTGGATGGACAACAGAACTATCATGTTTGTCCCCAGATATTCGGTGAAGGACAAGAAGTGAGTGTCCACACATCACGGGTGCTCGTCTCGCGCTTATACTCGAACCAGGAATAACAAATCCATTTACCTTGCCCCATTGGAGTCAACGACGCAGCCGCTTGAGATTCCTGTAGGTTCGACGTATTGTTGCGTCCCGCAAGGATTTTCATATTACAATATTCAACCCGCAGCTCGCCAAGGGCGGCGAAGCATTCTCGGTCGACAGCAGAACTATTGCACATGATGTTGAGGACGATGGGAACTTGGACGGTGAGGTTCCCACTTACAGGCTGTTCCAATGCTGAACTGTACGTAGCATTCGTCATTGACCTCAAGTTCGAGACCACCTCAGAGTCCGCTGGTGTACTCAGCGCCGAGCCCCCGAAATTAATCGGCTCGTTCCCGTGGTACACCGCCTCAAACTTCCAGTACTCGGCCAAGACTTCTACACTGGTCTTCTCAGACTCTGTTTACGCGGATGGAAACCTGACAGCGGTCAAAGAGCAAGACGAAGCATGGGAGAATCGCGGGAATACCGCGATGGTGTTCGACGTACGTATATTTTACCGTGGCTTTCGTTATTTTGTCAACTGAATCAACAGGAAACATACGAACGCCACTGGGATACATGGTGAGTGCCATAGCTGCTTAGCGGACGCGATTCAAACCGAACTATTGACAGGGCAGGACCGAAGACGAACTCGTTATTCAGCGTTCACTTGGGACGCGACGCGGACGGAAAATGGAGAATAGGCACAGAGTATTCTAACCTCCTTAGGGGAACAGGTCATGTAAGAGAGTCGTGCAGGCAAATTTTCATGATTTCAACGTTGACCTAGCGCTGCCCTGTTGAACCTTTCGGTGGAACGGACGATTTCTCCGTCGTTGGAACCTCTGTTTTGTATACAACCAAGGACGCCACGTTACCACAAGCCTGGCATACAAAGCAGAACGTTTACATTGTCGACACTGCGGATCCCGGTAATCCAAAGGAGTTGACGTCTGGACAGCAGGGCGCAACTCATAGCCCTGTCTTAAACTCTGATGCCACCAAAGCAGCATGGCTCGAGCTTGCGGAAGATGGATACGAGGCGGACAAGTACGTCCTGAACCCCTCAAAATTCTAGTTCTTGCTCATTCTAGCCCCAGAGCGAATATTGTCGTCTACGATCTAGTGAAAGGAGTCCGCTTTACACTCATCCAAAAGTGGGACCGGTCGCCTGATTCCATCGCAGTGAGTGTACCGCAGATTAATATGCAGAACCCGGAGACTGACGCTTCTGCACAGTTCTCCATGGACGGCAAACTTTTGTATCTGACCGCTGGCGAGCACGCGAGAATCAAGGTCTTCGTGTTGCCCATTCCTCCTACGCCAGCGGTGTCGGCTACTCACCCAGACCTGCCGCATAAATTCCATCACCCCGTTGCTCTGGTCCGGAGCGGCGCAGTGTCGGGCATCCAACCTCTCCCCAACGGTCGCCTGTTGTTCGCACAGTCTTCATTCACGTCGCCCAATGACTTTTACATCGCCCGTGGCCTGAAAACGTTCGAGGAAGATATTCTGAACGCAAATGAATCCTCGACTCCTGAGTTCAAGGGCAAGATTGAACAAATTACTCGCTTCACGGCCGAGGCATTGGAGGGCAAGGACCTTGACCAGGGCGAGGACTTTTGGTTCAAGGGCGCCCTTGACCGGGACGTACACGGCTGGGTGCTCAAACCGAAAGGGTTTAGCAAGGATGACAAGAAGAAATGGCCTGTCGCTTTCCTTATCCACGGCGGGCCTCAGAGCGCTTGGGAGGACCAGTGGAGCGACAGGTGGAATCCAAACAGTGCGTACAGCGTAACCTGTTCATACAACCGCTCACCTCTTGCCAGTCTTTGCGCAACAAGGCTACTTCGTCGTTGCGATCAACCCCACTGGAAGCACGACGTTTGGACAAGGCGAGGAGTGATACCACGTACTTTGGAATTGGTATGCTCACGGGTTCTTGTAGAATTCACGGATGCTATTGCGGGAGATTGGGGTGGCAAGCCTTTCGTCGATCTCAGAGCTGGTTGGAAGCACATTCAGGACACGTATCCTCAGGTACGCCGGTCCCGCGCCTGTTTGAATTTACACATTCTAACCAATTCGCGGTAGATCGACACCGATCGCGCGGTCGCTGCAGGCGCCAGCTGGGGTGGATACGCCATAAATTGGATCCAAGGTCACCCGGAGGGCTTTAACTTCAAGGTGAATACCGCATATGGACCTCACTCACGTGGTGGAATGTACCCTCATTATTTTCTTTCAGGCTCTCGTCTGCCATGATGGCGTGTTCGACAGCACCTACAACGGGTAAGTAAATGAACGGTATTCACATAAGTTGGCTAACAGCGCCGCTCATACACCTGCGCTGTCGTCCTTTAGATACAGCACCGAGGAGCTCTTCTTTGTAAGTCTCCATCGAGCATTGATCGTCCTTCCACTCACCTCCGGTGAATACGTAGTTCAACCACGAATGGGGAGGCAGACCCTGGGAGCCAGAGGCCAAAGCGCTCTCTGAGAAGTTCAGCCCGTTCGTCGCAAACTGGTCGACGCCGCAGCTGTTGATACACGGCAGCAAAGACTACCGGCTTCCTGAAACGGAGTCCATTGGGGCGTTCCACGCGCTACAGCAGCTTAATGTTCCGACACGCCTTATTGTGTTCCCGAACGAGAACCACTGGTTTGTTGCACCGTTCCTTTTTGACTGAGAGTTACTGATGCTTTGCTCTAGGGTGCTAAACCACGGGAATAGCCTGAAGTGGCACTATGAAGTGTTCAAGTGGTTCGACGAGTTCGTAGGGGACAGATCGTGATCAGGAGATTAACAAATAAGACGGACAGTCAAGTGTACTGCGAGTAGCCCCAAAAAATCCATTGGATACGCAACCCGTTTCTATCAAACATTCTGATTATTCTAACCAACCCTCACTCAACGTCCGTCGAAAACGCTTTAGCCTGCCTGTCGTACAACTTGAAATATTCTCCGTCCGGAATCTTCATTAATTCTTCGTGACTGCCGCTTTACACAAGACGACCCTCTTTCATGCATCTGGGCAAGTATATTGAGTCCACTTATTAACCCGAGTACTTGAAGAGTCGCTTAGTAACAAGACAGGTTTAAAACAAAACGCAAACATAAACAGACGAGGACCACCTTTTTCCCACAAGGATCGCCAGAGGAGGAGTCTTATCAAAGGTTTCCCAAGACAGAGCAGGACGAAGACGGGGCCATGTTGGCTGGAAAAAGCGAGTTGGAAAATGTATGTCAGAAGGCTAGCTGCCTGGATGCCTGTTTTTATCGCTTGAACGAGATTCGTAAAGTGGTCCGAGATCGGTGTTATTGTCTGAGAAATAGATGAGGGTTGATCATTCCCAGAAATTAGAACCATTACCATGGACTGTGGGCAAATCCGTATGCTGTTCCAAACATCACCATATTCCTTTTGGGAATTTTTTTTTTGGGAGGTGAAATTTTTTTTTGGCCAAGTCTCAGATCACCTTTATACTACATACCTACATACTAGGGGAGTACAGTATGCTCAACCTCATAGGAATTGAGTGTCAAGTGCATGGATCAGGCTCAGAAAGCAACTTCGGCCCAACTGGCTGACTGTGCACAGCCACTCAGTCCTGTCTGAAACCTCTTTTGCTTTCAACTCAACACCCTTTTAGTTGCCCTGCTCAGACAGGTAGATGCAAGTAGGAGGGAGGACCAGAGATCAATATTAATACCCATAGACAAAGATGAGAGCCACTGTGACTTTTTTATTCTTATTTTTATTATTTTTTTGTGGTAGTACATATATCAACAGCTGCAGACCTTAGGGCTGATGATAATTAAGGGTATACATCATCCTTAATACTGAACTTTGGCATTTCTGTAAGGATGTCAGAAATCCAATAAGATAGGAGTGTCATTGTCACGGCACACGGGGGTGTGACCGTATGTGGTCAAAAACTCACCACAGTGGTGTGTTTTTGGCCACATACAGTCATGCCTCATGTGCTGTGACAGTGATGCTCCTATTGCTTAGGCGGTTGGACTGAAGTTGCTTTCTGAGCCTGATCCATGCACTTGACACTCAATTCCTATGAGATTGAGCATACTGTACTCCCCTAGTATGTAGGTATGTAGTATAAAGGTGATCTGAGACTTGGCCAAAAAAAAATTTCACCTCCCAAAAAAAAAATTCCCAAAAGGAATAATGTGACGTTTGGAACAGCATATAGATCTGTTCTCTTTTTTATTTTTTTATTTGGAGGGTTGAATAATGATTAATGAGGCTCAGTCTGCAAAGCATTCCAAGTTCATCCACTGGGGTAACCAATCAATTGATCACTTGAAGCCGGTGTGGTTGTCCGTCGGGAAATGTCAATTACGCACAGTTTTCAAAACCTAGTGTGAGGCTCCGACCTAGAGTTGTCCTATCCAACTCCAATTTTTGTACCTAGGGGCCATATACCCACTAAAACCCGATCTGATTGTATCCAATCTTCCAGCAATGAATCTTCATCCCAGAGGGTGCCACTCCATGTTTTAAGCACTGTCTGTCTGTTTAGTACGAGGCGGCCGATGAATAAACAATCACATTTTAATGCCAAGTTGATTGCTGCTACCCAGCGGTTATGTATTTCAGTCAATGTTACAGTTTTATCTAAGGTTTCAAAACGGTGCTTATTTCTCAACCTCCAGATGAGGTGCATTGATGTGCTCACCGGGATAGCAAATAGTCTTTGCTTCTGGGGTATCACTATTCCTTTTGTTGATTTAAATCACACAAGATTGCAGCCAATAAGCAGTCCCCAATTTAATCGAGGCCAACTCGAAAAGTTATATTTATGACCCCAGAGCCGCGCGCAGAGTGCCCATATCAGGCATTGACCTGGAGCATCACAGTCAAGCATAATATGTTCAAGAGATTCATCTACTTTGCAGTATGTACACAAACCAAAAATCTCCAGGTTGTTTATGTGTTTCCAGAAGTCTCCAACTCAATATATGTTGTGTACACACTTCCACAAAAAGTTACATGTAGTTCATTGGATGTCTGGAGAACTAAGTGATGTCAGACGGGCTGTAATTTGAAATTTCTTTAATACAGCAACAAATGTGTTCCAAGTTAGTTTCTGTGCATTTCTGATGGGGCAGGGTTTTCAGGGAGTTTATTACCTTGGTAAAGTAGTGTTGTGTTCCGTTGCATAGTAGTACTCCAGGGCAATTGAACATTATATCAATTTCTGTATCAATTTGCACCCTCTTGCTGGGATTCATCTTCAACTTGCAAGCCGGATTGTGACACCGGGGGCAAAAGCCAAGGCATGTGAACCTCATATGCCTTACACCCATGTGGTTCACATGCCATCAAACTTTGTGACAAAGGTGTCAATCACCTTTGTTGCACCTTTGTTTTTGCCTTTGAGCCACCCCCAAAAACAAAGGTGCAACAAAGGTAACTAAAACCTTTGTTGCATGATGTGATGGCATGTGAACCACATGCATGTAAGGCATATGAATTCTATATGCCTTGGCTTTTGCCCCCGGTGTGAGTGACCTTTTGGAATCATACACGTCCACAGCGTTCATTTAAGGCTACCAATACCACTCTTGACAATTGGAAATTTGCATCTAGCATGTTGTTTTCTTGGAAAGTCCTGTCCACAACCAGTGTTTTGCTAAGGAAGTCAGAGGACAAGCAGATTAGTAACTCGGAGTTTGGGTCTGTATTTTGAATGACCCAAAGCAAGCCACCGAGAAGGCCTGTTGCAAGAGAGGCTGGTACTACAATAGTTGTGAAGGATAAATTCAACGCTACTTTGAACTGTGTCTCCGAATCATTAATGATATATGTGTTCGTTTCCACATCTTGTTCGCCAGGTCGTACAATATTTACATGAGGAAAATTTGGAGTTTATCAGAAGCTGGTTGCAGCCTCCGTTATCATTTCGCACCGATCTGGTGCATGACGTATTCATTTTCAGACCCAAAGATCCGGAACCCGTGAGAGAAATCTTGTACTGTACAATTTCAATCAATTTGGCACTAATCCGGAAATTTTAGTACAATTAAAATCCAAAAGAATTTGGATAAATTGAGAAAAAATTATTGCCGCAATAAAAAAAAAAGGGTGTGACATGTGACTGCCGAATTGAATGAAATTGTACAGTAATCAGAAGTCCGGATCAAAAGTGAGGATCCCTTTGCCTCCATGTGCGTTCAAGTCATACTCTTCCTGGGTCAGAGCTAGTTCCTCGCAGTAATCCCCGTTCATGATCGTTGGGTTCCATTTTGGGAATATAGCCTCTAGGAGTGCCTCAGCTATTGCAATACACTTGCCAGGATTTTTACATCCCAGTTCATTTCGATCCCGTTGGCATTCAGTGCAACCACAATTTTTCCGACCAATTCTGGACTTGTTTATCCTATGTGGCCTTCGGTTTAGGGGGGAGGTTCTCCGGTATGCAATCTTAGCAACATCATGAACATCTTTGACCCGATGGTTTTCTCGCAGACATCTAATAGCTTCCTTGCGTTTAAAAGCCTCCACAAGGCTAGCATTTATAGAAAAATGCCGCCAGATTGGCATAGCGAGCTTAAATCTGTTCACAAGTTGGCCATTTGATTGTTAAAACTGAGAAGCAATATACTGAAGGGCTTATACAAGAAAAGATCAAATCCTCATAATGGTGAAAGCAACGATTCTCCATGATTGGATTGGCTTGACTCCTGAAAAACGCGCTGTAAGAGACAAAAGCATCCAGAGAATAAAGAGTAGTACTGCCACCACTCAACAGTGGCAGAAATTGCGACAACAAGGATGCGTGCGACGACAGTGTTAACGATAGCCGCCGTATCTGGTTTCCCCTTCTTTAGGCCAACCTCGATCTGACAAGATGTATCCAGGGCACTGGACTGCGAAAATGAACCAACGCACAATTGTGAGGACCTTATTTGCGAAATGTAAAAGTAATACGTCCTCGACGCTGCGTACGCGAACCGAATCTGAGAGAAAGCTATAAACTGCCGTAATACGCACCCAGACCATACTTGAGACAGAAGTATGAATAGTTGGGAGCAGCACGGTCATTTTCTTCCAGCGTGCCGCGACTCCAATGGGGGACTGATTCTCCTTTTCAGTCAACACACACCAGACCCCAAGTTTCATTTCCTCGAGTGAGCTCACGAGCGTGAGTTTATTCTTCCCCGTTTCCAAGATTGTGGGCAAGAAGGTAAAGTGAATGCGCGGAGGCTCTAGGGTTCAGTAAATAACTTCAGGGGAGTTCCTCACAGATTTTAATAACATCTGCCCTCCCCTGAGGGTTATTCACAGTAGTTATTAACAAAATTGTTATTTAACAGTTATTAACTTGTGAATAACAGTTATTAACTTGTCAATAACAGTTATTAACTTGTGAATAACCGTTATTCACAGTAGTTATTAACAAAATTGTTATTTAACAGTTATTAACTTGTGAATAACAGTTATTCACATTGTAAATTACTCTGCATCAGCAAATCCTGGTTTTGGTGTGACCGCACTTGTACTTGCTTGTACCTGTTGTACTTTTCGGGCCATGTACAAAGCGGTATGTAACACTTTGTAACGGGCGTGTACTTTTGGGCTGTGGGGCTGTACTCGCTGTACTTTGTTGTACTTTTTGCCCAGGTACGTACCTCTCTGGAGTTCCCCAGGAACTATGTAGTTGTTCGTAGTTTGACCATATCTTTTTTACTC
Source organism: Mycena galopus ATCC 62051 (assembly GCA_014925785.1). Taxonomy (NCBI): domain Eukaryota; kingdom Fungi; phylum Basidiomycota; class Agaricomycetes; order Agaricales; family Mycenaceae; genus Mycena; species Mycena galopus. The sequence continues at coordinate 370,905 of WIQG01000126.1, read as the reverse complement.
TCAAACAGGGCGGTCTTACTTGATCTTGCCCTCTTCTCAAACTGAGGACTCATTTTCATCTCAAGGGGCCTATACCAAGGTGCAAGCAATGGTTTTAGGATAAAAGATACAAAACATCAAGAGATAACTATTTGCATTCAGATAACAAGTCGCAAACGAGCCAGTTTGAGCAGTCCAGCTCCTGCATCCCCGTATCTGGAGGTTGAGGGAGGAAATTCTGAGAGTGGACATCAGGGATAAGTGACCTGAAAATGAAAAGGGTTAGCAGTGAGTAAGAAGAGGTCATGAAAATAGCTAACCACTACTGGTCTAACGCATAGAACAATTCTTTGTTAAACCATCTGGTTAACCAATACTTTTCACCGTGATCCAAGCTGGTTTCTTTTGTTAAACGTGTGTCCGCCTTCTTCCTGAAGTGAGGGGTGAGCTCAACAGCTGCCCGAAGACGATTCAACGGAAAAATATCCCCCTTGGGTGAATTGTCCCCCCTTTGAGCCCTCTTCAGCAGGTACATGCCAGTCAATGGGTCGGGGAAAGCACCGGTTCCAGGGCCAGCAGGGTTCTGCTGATGCACTATATCAAAATGTTGGACATACCCAAGAAATCCTTCAGCTCCAGGTGGAGCCCGTTGATCTTGCCCGGGCACCACTCGGAATATCATGTGCAATTGGCAAACTGTGTGCCCTGGAAATGCTGAGTGGGCTTTATAATATCTGGAAACAGGTAGATTCACCTGGTAGTCCACTTTGTGGCCATCTGGATTGAGAATCCGTGTTCACAATTACAGTGTCTGCCCGGCCAAATTTCCAGAGGGAATTCAGAGGGGACACATTGACAGTCTCGGGTACAAGGATTTTGTCGGACTTGTGGAAAGAGTGTGACTGCATCCTGACTTTGTCCCAGCATTCAACTTTGTCAAAAGGCAGGACATCAGTGACAAGATTGCTTTCCTCCAATAGTGGTTTGCAACCCTTGGGAAAGGTGCAAATACGAAGCCAAGGCAGGTCTGAAATCTGGTAAAGCGAATTTGAGGGCAGCGGAATCCACTGCAAGCTGGCGGTAAGAAGGGTCTCGAGAGAGATGGAACACAATGTTTCCTTCCAAGGAGGAAAATGTCCGAAATGGAAAGGGTGTATTGGGGAAATGACCTTCAGCCAACAATTTACTGGTCAGAAAATAGTTGACACATGCCCTGTTAGTACCGGAGAGGCGTTGAACTGGGTCAATTTGAGCAAGGAGCTTTGAGGTACTGTTGAGCAAAAGAGAGGGTTCATCATCTAGGACCATGTCATCCTGAATGTCCTCTTCTTTCTCAGGATCGATCCCTTCCCCAAAATCAATGCCTGCTCTAGCCATTGCTGTGGCAAGATTGAAGTGACGGATTTTGTCCTTTCGATCCAAATGCCAGCAAATTTGATCCTCGTGGTTCTGATTGTTCGAGTTCTCTGCTGAACACTTTACAAGCTGTATATGTCCATGTTCGGTAACATTGGCTGTCCATTGGATAGGAAAACCGTTCAATCAGGTGTTAAAGGCTACGCTCGGAAAACCTGAGAGCTTGGGGATTTTCCTGACATCAGTCATCAGAGTCTGAACACGGTTCAAGGACGCAGAAATTAAACACCAGTTTTCAATCGGTCCTTTCTTTCCCCTGCGTGCACCAGCATCCAGGATAGCCTGTTTGTTGTCATGGAAACTTTGCAGATAATTGTCTATCTTCTCCAGAATCCACTCTGAGATGTCCTCCGCCTGGCCGTGGTAGAAAAACGAGTCAAGAGATGCAATGGTCTTGACAAATTTTTTAGCCACTCCTCCAGCAATGATGGGCACTATGTAGTGCATGATATCACGGTGCTCCCTTCCCGTGGTCTGCTTCGCTTTCAAAATGCCTTCTTTGAAATGACACATTCCCGTATGAGGGTGCAAAACCGAGAAGCAAAAATCTATCTCTTCAGCCCTCAAGGCTTCAATACACCACTTGACTAGGTGATTGTAAAAGAACTTGAGCCAATAATGCAGAACCTCGGGCATCAAAAAAATAGATGGTTCAGCCCAAGACCAATCCCTCCAAAACGACTCATGAACGCCGTTGAGCCCCAGTTTTTTAGCTGCTTTAACATAATCTGCCAGCTGCTCCCAGGGATGTGCTTCAGCCTCCAGGTCTTGAAGTAGAGAAAGAGTGTGAGCTGCTGTCCGCGTAGGATGGCACACAGAGTCTCCCAATTGTTTGGAACCTGTGATTGTGATGGGGGAACATTGGCCCCCAACACCTGCGATCAAAGTAGCTTCCGGGGTATCAGCCGCAAGAGGCATAACACAAAATTGATGCCAGCCCAAAGGGTCTGGCATCATCTTCCCATTTTTTTCAAGGGTCCGAGGACAAAATCACGTGAAAAAGGTGATTGAGAAGGACGGCCTGGATCTCCTGGTTTTTCTCCAGGAATTTGGCGATAGGAAGAAGGCAGAGGAGGAGGAATGCATGATGGCAAGCTTTTGAACGAAACTCGTTGAGAAGATTCACCAAGCTGATGAGTACAGGATGGGCCTGACAATTTCCAGTCATGGACGTTAATTGTGTTTTGTCAGACGTTATAATAGACCCAAGAACAGTGGCGCCCTCTTGGGCCAGCTCCTGAAGGACATTTAAAATATGCTCGGCTCTCCAGATGTCAAGGCTCACCTGGTATTTCCATGCTGCATCTCCAGACAACCACTCTGTGTATATCCTCATCAGCTTTGCCGAAGTTTCACAAAGACAGAATGGCGTATAATGAATGAAATCCTGGACAAGCGGATTGCTCAAGAGAGACTGTACACTAACTGACCAAAATGTTTGTCTCAGAGTATTTCTGAGAATAGAACCGGATTTCCGGGCGTTAGATGGACTTTGGCACATACTTTTCGCAGTAAGGAATGTAGAATAGATGCCCAGGAGTAACTATAAATATCTTCAGGATTTGATGGCATCATTCTATCTTGATATGGCATCAGCTTTGCGGACACATCGGAAACCACTGATTTTCCTATTTTTTCAACACAAGTTCTAATCTTTTTCACAATAATCTGAACAAGCCAAATTGTAGTCTGAGGTCTCAGGGGTCATTGCGTGAGTGGAAAAATACAAAAATATACAGGCAATCGGATGCTACACAGCTCGCAAAATGGCTATTTCTGTTGTTTTGGTGCTATTTTTGGTGAAAAAAGCTGTTTTTGGCCATTTTGCGGGTGTCATAGTGTCTGATTGCCTGTGTATTTTTCTATGTTTTAACTCACATAATGACTCCTCAGACCTCAGACTACAATTTGGCTTGTCCAGATTGTTGTGAAAAAGATCAGAACTTGTGTTGAAAAAATAGGAAAATCAGGGGTTTCTGATGTGTCCGCAAGGTTGTTGCCATGTCAAGATATAATGAAGCCATCAAATCCTGAAAATATTTATGGTTACTCCTGGGCATCTATACTGCATTCCTTACTGCGAAAAGTATGCGCCAAAGTCCATCTAACGCCCGGAAATCCGGTTCTATTCTCAGAAATGCTCTGAGACAAACATTTTGGTCAGTTAGTGTAGGCATTCCAGGGGATTGCGGTCAATGGTTTTTTGGTGGGATAGGGTTTGGTGTCCCACGTCATGGCCTTCCACTGAGGCCCTGCCAGTAGAAGCTCGATGTTGCTCCTGAGCTGCTTGGCCATTTTAAAGGATAAGTTCAATTTTTGCGTCTGAAACAATGTTTGACTCCCTTTATCATGTGGCAGGAAAGTTTTGTACCACTTCTCCATGCTCGTCCCCTGCCCCCGTGCACAGTGAGCGCAGCACACCCCCGAGCAAGGAGGGCAGGTCTGGAGTGCGCCAACGCATAGCACAGGAATGGCAGTGGCGGGCAGCAGCGCATGGGTCAGAAAGGAGGCTTCCCCATGCTCATGAAAGGTTTGCGTAGTGAGGCACGAACAGAGCGAAACGGGGTTTTGCGTACGAGACCGGCCCGAGACAAGACACCAGCAAAACATCAACAAATTAGTTGGTTTTTGCTCTGTGGGTCCACGACTAAGATGCGTGCCGTCTTGCTCGTAGGGCCATCCCACAGCATCTTCTTCGTGTAAACGGCCCCAGCTAGCGCCATATGAAAGCTACAACTGTTACCAACTCGGCGAGTTATTCCTTTCTTCACAAATTCCAATCATTCCTCCGAAACGGAACTCGCCCAACAGAATGAACAAGTATCTCGCCTACCGCAGATGGAGATCAAACCTCGCCTTCCCGCTCACCTCATTGCAAAGCCAAAGCTAAAGGTAGGGTTGGGTCGGTACCCCCAAGAAGCGTCAGAGGAAGACGAAACACCAGAATCGAGCCCCAGTGGGACACGGCTATGTCCGACGACCCAGACGCACAACACCGCACTCTCGTAGATGGCGATGAGGAAGATACGGCTGAATCCTCGCCACTCAAAGCCGCAGCTGAGCGAGCCTCCTACTAGTAGACGCGACCGACACGGCGACTCTCACACAAGCTGTACAGGATCGCGAAACCCCACACCGCTGCCGCCACCAGAGATGCGGCCAATCACCAAAGGCCACAGACCTTCCGCCAATAGTGCAGCACCCAGCAGCTAGCGCTCAGGTCACTGCAACCGCTCAAACTCTCACCGCAGCCTCCACGTCGGCCATACCCATCGACGACGATGTCGGACCCATGACACGTGCTACGACACGTAAGCGTAACGCTACAGCCGAACTGTCAGCCTCGGGCTACTAAGCAGTCCATGAAGAAAGCCAAGGACTCGCAATGTCCGGAGTCGCCGCTGCGATGTCCAACTTATCAGTGTATCGCTACCATGAACATAAGTCACAATGCATACACATGCATACACCCTCATACACCCTCATACATCCGCACGACATACACCATACACCATACGCTGCATACCCATACACCCAGACACCCATACCTACACCCTACACCAGACATTCATACTCATACCATCCGATACATATGCACTCGTGAATAGTAATCAAAATCCTTATACACCGCCATTGCAGACCAACCCGCAGCTGCCCAAGGCTCCATTATAAGGATGCCCTGCTACGCTCAGATCGCGGCACACCAAAAAATGTATCTGTCGCAGCAACGTGCAATCGCACACAATTCCCGCTACATTCAGAAGAGCCAAGTGCTCCTCTGCCAACAGAACCCGCAACAACAAAGAGACGACCAAGCTCAGGTACAGAAAGGCGGTCACCCTGTCCTCGATTCCTACAAACCACGAACCGGCTAGAGCGGTTTGTCAACACCTTGTCACCTGTAGCAGGAAGACAGTCACCGCCGTCGCCTACAATCTTGAGACCGATTTCCTGGATCTCCGTAATCGCCCGAAGTTAACATCCACCTCCCATGGATAGCGATGCACCTGCCAGCACGGGTTGCCCACCATACCTCTGACCTCTCCATACGGCAAGATTTTGCAGTGCCTCCAAGCAGTTCAGACTCCATACCAATAGGGAGCACGCACAGCCAGCCGCAGGCACAGAAGCTGCCTCGCACCTAGCCAACGCCGCCGGTCCGAGCACGCACCATCTCTTTCAGGGTAACGCCAGCCAACAGCAACAGTGTGACCTGCAGTGCAACGAGAGCGGCGCCGGCAGAGCCTGCTGCATGTACTGGACATTCTCCACCATGTTGCCACTCTGTTGTCCGAGTTCTTCCTGAATGTCACCAAGCTGAAAGTGGACCACTAGAAACAACAGATCACAGAAACAGTGTTGACGAGGGAGTACGCCAATGTGCTGAAAGACATTTGCGAGGTTTTTAGACATGGTTTAGTTGAATCAAGGATCGCGACCAAAACTTTCTTGGCCCTAATTTCTAAAACATGAAATCAGCACTTTGTAAGGGCAACCTCAGCTCGGCGCGGGAGCGCGGGAGACTAGCGGGAGAATCCGAAGCAACTCAATTGACAGTACTAAATACAGGTTTCTAGAATACGCACCTAGCGGGAGAATCCGAAGAGAAGAAAGGATAAGGATTCCCACGCTAGGCGAGGTTTTTATAGGTACTAGCCAGTAGCACGTGTCCGGATCGATCGGCAGTGGTCTCGAGCTTGATCACATAGCACGTGCCAGTGAGAGCGACCGGACGCGGGGGGTCGGAGGGGGTCGGAGTCTGGAGGGACGGAGGGCGACGTTCCAGACGGAGGCGTAGGCTGGGGCATAGGACCGAAGGCCGGATGGACGGACGAGGCCGGACGGAGGATCGGACGAGGAAGTGGGGCGGTGCGATGGGCCGGAGCCGGACGGACAGACGGACAGACGGACAGACGGGTGGTTCCCCTGACATCACCCCCCCTTGGAATGCGGCGTCCCGACGCATGAATCGGACATGGGCGTCGCACCTCCGGAACGAGAGCGAGTCGAAAGCGGCCGAGGCAATCCGGCGCGGGGCGTTAGGGTAGCGGCGATAGTAGGCATCGATGGCGTCTTGGGCGAAGACGTCGGAGTGCTTTACCCATTTATTGTGTTCTGGGCCGTAGCCTTTCCACCGCACCATGTACCAGAGGCTGCCATAACGGACCTTCGCTTCTAGGATCTCCTCGACTTCCCATTGAACGTCGTGGTCCGTCTGAAGGACGGGCGGGGGTTCGTCGTTCCGGGGGCGTCCGGGGAACGGATCCGGTTCCGCGAGCTGGAGTTTCACCACCGGGAAGACCGGGTGGAGCTGGGAGTACCGGGGGGGGAGCTCGAGTTTGTACGCCCCCTTTCCGATGACCTTCGCGACTTTGAAGGGGCCGAGGCGTTTGTCCGCAAATTTGACGGACGGACGGGTCGTACGGATGTCGGAGGCGTCCAGCCAGACTCGGTCGCCTACCTTGATCTCTGGGGCGGGCGTGCGCCTTCGATCGTAGTACAGCTTGAACTCGTCCTTGGCTTTAACGAGCGCGGCTTTGGCTTCCGAAACTCCGGACGCGATCCGGTCTCGGAACTCGTTCGCGGACTCCACTTTCGAGCGTAGTCCGTTGGGCTCAACCCCATCCGGGGGAGCCTTCCGGTGTCCGTCATGAACGGGACTTGCTGCGTCGAGGAGTGGACGTGGTTGTTGTACGCGAACTCCGCGGCCGGGAGAAGCTCGTCCCAGTCGTCTTGTTTGTAGTTCGTGAAGATCCGGACGAACTGCTCGAGTTCCTGATTGACGCGCTCGGTCTGGCCGTCGGTCTGCGGGTGGTAGGCGGTGGAGGTCGCTGGTTCTACCCCGATGAGGCGCCACAGTTCCGTGGTGAACTCCGCGACGAACTGCGGCCCGCGGTCGGAGATATATTTCCGGGGGGTTCCGTGGTGCCTCCAGACGTTCCGGTAATAGAGCCAAGCGGCTCCGACCGCGCCAAGGCCGGTGTGGCACTCGTTGAAATGGGCCCGCTTACCGAGGACGTCGACCACGACCATAACGGCATCGAAGCCGTGCGCGTCCGGGAGCTTGACGATGAAGTCCACCGAGACGGTGTCCCAGCGTTCTTCCGGAATCTCGGTCGGGTGGAGCTCTCTGTGGGGTAACTTCGGAGTGCCTTCGTCCGGTTGCACGGGTCGCAGGTTCGGACGTATTGGCCGACGTGACGGGACAGCTGGGGCCACCAGTAATTCCGGGAGATGAGCTCGAGGGTTTTGAAGCGTCCGGCGTGTCCGGCGACCCGGGTATCGTGGTGCAGGGCGATGATCCGGTGTCGGAGGTCCTTATTCCGCGGTACGACGATCTTATCGCGGTAGTAGAGGAGCCCTTCTGCGACACGCCACTCGGACGACCGGGGGGGCGGACGTTCCGGTTCTTGAGGAGCTCTCGCGCGACAAGCGCGACGGGGTCCTCAAGGTCCGGTTCACCTGCGAAGGCCTCCCGGACGTCGCGGAGGAGGGGGACTTCGGGTCCGGCCACCACGACGCCTTCTAGCGCACGGACGTGGAACAAGTCTGGGCGAAGAAGGGTAACGTCCGTGTTGTCCGAGCCTACCCCGTGGTCCGGGCGACGGGACAGCGCGTCCGGACGGCCCATGAGGCGTCCGGGCTGGTGGTGGAGCGCGAAGTCAAACCGGGACAGGTACAGGGACCACCGCGCCTGCCTCCGGTTCAAGTTCTGTGCCTTCCGGAAGTACTCCAGGTTTTTGTGATCCGTCCAGATCTCGACTGGATGCTGCGTACCTTCGAGGAAGTGTCGCCACTCCTCTAGGGCTCGGATGATCACGAGCATCTCTTTGTCGTGGATCTCGTAGTTGCGCTGGACGTCACTCAGACTTTTGGAGTAGAACGCGACCGGGTGCCACTTTCCGTTCGCGTCCGGCTGGGACAGGACGGCCCCGGTAGCGTAGTCGGAGCTGTCCGCCTCGACCCGGTACGGACGCGACTCGTCGGGTAGGACCAAGACGGGCTCCGCGGTCACCGCGTCCTTGAGGGCTTGGAAGGCGGCGGCCGCGGCAGCGGTCCAGGTCCAAGCGACGCTCTTCTTTGTGAGGTCGAAGAGGGGCCGCGCGATGTCCGAGAACGCCCGGATGAACCTCCGGTAGAAGTTCGTGAAGCCGAGGAACTGCTGCACGTCCTTCTTGTTCTCCGGAGCAGGCCAGGCTGCGACTCCGGCGACCTTGACCGGGTCCATCTCGACGTGGTTGTGCGAGATGATGACGCCGAGGTACTCGATCGACGACTTCTCGAATTCGCACTTCTCCGGCCGGAGGTAAAGCTTGTGCGCTCGGAGCCGCCGGAGGACTTCTCGGACGATCTCTCGGTGGCGCGCGAGATCGGAGTGAGCGATGAGGATGTCGTCAAGGTATACCATGACATCTCCGGAGAGGATGAGGTCTTGGAAGATGTCGTTCATCATCGTCTGGAACGTGGCCGGAGAGTTGGTGAGGCCGAAGTACATCACCAGGGGCTCGAAGAGCCCTCGGTTGGTACGGAACGCGGCCTTCCACTCATCGCCTCCCCGAATTCGGACGTTGTTGAAGCCCCACCGGACGTCGAGTTTTGTGAAGAACCGGGCTCCCTTAAGGCGGTTGATGAGATCGTTAATCAGCGGGAGCGGATACCGGTTCTTTACGGTCATCGCGTTGAGCGCCCGATAGTCCTGGACGAACCGGAGGCTTCCGTCCTTCTTTTTGATGAAGAAGACCGGAGACGCCATCGGGGATTTGGACGGGCGGATCCGACCGGTGCTCAACCCATCCTCGATGAACGCGTCGAGTTCCTTCTGCTCGAGGGGGGAGATCGGGTAGACCTTGCAGTTGGCCGGTTTCGCATCCGGGACGAGTTCGATGGCGTGGTCCCACGTCCGACGTTCCGGCAACGCGTCGAACGACTCCTTATCGAAAACGTCGGAGAAATCCTCTACCCAGGCCGGAACCGAGGTCCCGGGCGGGGCCGAGTTCCGGGCGTAGGCCTCCGCGAGCCTCTGAGAGACGGTGCTGCCCGCACGGATTTCTTCAGCCGGAGCGAACGCGGTGTAGAGAATCCGGTCGCCGTCCTCGAGCTCGTCGTCTTCGTCACCGTCATCGTCGTCCGGGTCCGGAGTGAGGTCCGGGAAGTCGTCTCCGTCGTCGTCCGGATCGTACCCGTCATCTCCGCACCACTCCTCCGAGTCAATGGCGCAGATAGACGGGACAGGACCTTCGCGGAGCTGCCGGAGGATCGCGGCGGAGATCTTCGCGTTGCGACGGACGGCGCGAAGCTCCTCCCGGCAAGTGCTGCAGCTGGTCGGACAGCGGGTCATCCGGACTTCCTTGGTCTCCCAGTCGATCTCTGGGTTGTGCTTCTGAAGCCAGGAGTAACCGAGGATGACGTGCTGCTTTCCGAGCCGCGTTGCCGCGAGTTGGATGCGTTCGGAGTGTCCTTTGTAGTTGACGACCATATCAACTACGCCGGAAATGCCTCCGGACGCATTGGACGTGCCGTCGACGTTGAGGACCAGAATTGGCTGGGAGAGCTTCCGGACGGGAAGGTTGCGGGAGATCACGTACTCCGAGTCGATGAAGTCTCCGGTCGCTCCGCAGTCAACCAGACCCTTCACGGACATCGTAGCCGCGGTCTCTACCGATTGCATCTCCAACGGAATGTGCAGGGAGTTCCGGCCCTCTACGGAATCAATAACGTACCGCCGGGGTAGTTTGCGTTCCCACCTCGGACGGCGGACGCGGGGAAGGGAAGGGGGAAGTTCAGTCTTGGCCTCCGGGGCGGGAATAGGGGGTGCGCCTTTCGTATCAACTGCTGATTTATTGGGTATATCTTTGTACAAGCAGGAGTAACGATTGGGGGACGCGACCGAGGGCGCACCGCTCACTCGGCCAGGTCCGGAAAACCCTCTGGCTCCGCGTCTCCGGCGTCCGGCTCGGCCGGAAGCCCAGCGGTGGTAGAGAGGCGCGCGAAGAGTTCTCCGAGGAGGTCGTCACCGAGTTGACGGACGACCTCGTCCAGCATATCCGCATGCCGGACATCCGAGGGAGTCGGGCAGTCTCGAGCGAGGTGTCCGGCCGCGCCGCAACGGAAGCAAGTGCGCGGCGTGAAGCGTGCGCGGGTCCGGTCGACATCCATTGGAATGCCAGGTGGAAGGGCGGGCGCCGGCACGGCTTTGGGAGCAGGCGTGAAGGAGGGGACTGGGAGGAACGTCCCAGTGCGAGGGCGTGCGGCCGGAGCCGGGGCGCGAGTCGGAGGTGCTCCCGCTCGGACACGGGCGAGGGCGTCGTATTGGTGGAAGGCGCGGAGGCGCCATCCGGCGTAGTCTAGCAGCGCCGGAGCGGTCCCGGACGTGGTGATCGCCGCGTTAATCCGCGGGTCGAGCCCTGCGCGATACTTGGTGACGCGGACGAGCGGGTCCGTGTACCCGGCCGTGGCGGCGAGTTCCTCGAAGTCGTCTGTGTACCGGTAAACGTCGCGGGAGCCCTGGTAGTAGCTATGGGTCTCCAACCGGAGGAGAGCTTGGTCTTGCTCGTTTTCCTCCACGAACCGGAGCCGGAACTCGGACTCGAATTCCGCCCAGGACGGGAATGGGAACGGAACGATTGCGGACTGTCGTTCGGCCCATCGTCCGGCCGCGTCTCGCGCCATAAAGGACATGGCGTACCGCACGAGTTTTTCCTCGACGACCTGTCCGTGGACCATGAAGGCTTCCGGAACTAGTCGGAGGTATGTGAGGACGGAGTGGAGGAACATCCGTCCTTGAGTCCGGTCGCCGTCGAAAACGGCTGGGGGGTTCGGCCAGAGAACCGATCTTGCTGCAGGGGTGAGGGTGGTGAAGTCTGGACCCACCGCCGGAGCCGGAGCAGCAGGGACGGGGGCAGTCGCGGGTGAATTTTGGTTGTTGTGTAAAACGCGGAGGAGTAGGGTTTCGATGTTCGCGAGAGAGCTTTCTACCGCTGTCAGCCGGGATTCGGGGTCGGCAGCCGGGTCCGGGATGTAAACATCCGGGAGCTCGGGTGGCGCGGACCCGTTTCCGGGCGTCGGGGCGTCCATCAAGGAGGAGGGGTCGAGATTGGAAGTGGGGGAGGCCGGAGTGCTAGCGTAGCGGTCCGAGTCCGAGTCTACGCCGAACTTCGCAATCTTGACCGGTTGATCCCTTAGATCCTTTCTTCTGCTGTAAGGGCAACCTCAGCTCGGCGCAGGAGCGCGGGAGACTAGCGGGAGAATCCGAAGCAACTCAATTGACAGTACTAAATACAGGTTTCTAGAATACGCACCTAGCGGGAGAATCCGAAGAGAAGAAAGGATAAGGATTCCCACGCTAGGCGAGGTTTTTATAGGTACTAGCCAGTAGCACGTGTCCGGATCGATCGGCAGTGGTCTCGAGCTTGATCACATAGCATGTGCCAGTGAGAGCGACCGGACGCGGGGGGTCGGAGGGGGTCGGAGTCTGGAGGGACGGAGGGCGACGTTCCAGACGAAGGCGTAGGCTGGGGCATAGGACCGAAGGCCGGATGGACGGACGAGGCCGGACGAAGGATCGGACGAGGAAGTGGGGCGGTGCGATGGGCCGGAGCCGGATGGACGGACGGACGGACGGACGGACGGATGGACGGACGGGTGGTTCCCCTGACAGTATTAAGGATGATGTATACCCTCAATTACTACAACACCTGAACTCTTAGCTGCTATTGTCAGCCCTAAGGTCTGCAGCTGTTGATATATGGACTACCACAAAAAATAAAAAAATAAAAAACAGTGGCTCTCATCTTTGTCTATGGGTATTATTAATATTGATCTCTGGTCCTCCCTCCTACTTGCATCTACCTGTCTGACCAGGGCAACTAAAAGGGTGTTGAGTTGAAAGCAAAAGAGGTTTCGGACAGGACCGAGTGGCTGTGCACAGTCAGTCGGTTGGGCTGGAGCTGATTCATGCACTTGATACTCAATTCCTATGAGGTTGAGCATACTGTACTCCCCTAGTATGTAGGTATGTAGTATAAAGGTGATCTGAGACTTGGCCAAAAAAAAAATTCACCTCCCAAAAAAAAAATTCCCAAAAGGAATAATGTGACATTTGGAACAGCATAGTAATGGGGTGAAAACAACGAAAATAATCAGTTCCATTATTGAGCAGAATAACTTGGAGCAGGAGTGCTGTTTCCATCTCCTGAGGTATGCCCTCATTAAATATGATCACTCCAACCCTCAGGAAGGGTTTAAGAGTGTTATAAAGCAGACAATACAAGATATTCTGCCCATACTGGAAACCATCATTTCTGCTCATCCCCATTATTCCTCTGCAATGGGTACCCAAAGGGGGCACCCCTTGAGCACATTGAACTTGTATATGGTAAGAAAACACTTTATTAGCACTTTCTGGGCTAGGTATCTCAAGATTCAGGCTTGTTATGTTCCATCTCAATGTTCACTTGCTACACTATGCCAGGAGGTTATGGATTAAGGGCTGAGGGTCCAAAGAATATCCTATAGACCATGGGAACTGTTCCTACTCAAAAGGCAGCCATTGTATGGTACTAAACCTCCAAAATAATAAATGTCACTTTCCCCTTACTTTCTGAATTGAGCACTCAATACAATGTATAATCCAAAATAAAGGCTGGAATCGGCCTCAGGCAGTCTAAAAGACCCAGAATATACTTTATTTCACTGGTTTTGGTCAAGTATTGGTGGAGTACTGTTTGTGAGCAACTGGGTTTGGCAAGAGCTTAGTGCGCAAATCTTTAGGATAGTTCAAAACACTATCTGGCCAAAAGTTGACCAAAGCTTATGATTTTTCGCATATTCTGGGTCTCCTGAGCTCGCTCTTTCATTCTATGTTGTTTATTTAGCTTTATCCTATCTTCTAGGTGCCCTATTCATCAAACAAGCGAAAAATGTGATTTCATATTTTTCGAGTTTGAGGCCATATTCTGGGGTACCATTACATTACAACTCATCAGAAGGGTTGATGAATTCATTGGGATGTTGTATAACTGTTTCCATAACCATGGTAGTATGTATATATGGTGAAGAAGACAGGAATTCACTATCAAGATAAATGATGATATATTGACTTACCTGAGGCTGGATTGTGCCCATTTCTAGTAGTTTAACATGGCATTAACCATCTGACAGTATCCTTATGCACTGAAAGTGATCCAAGGACAGGTAATCAAGCGAAAATGTCATTTCTGATAAGGGTAAAGGGTATTGTTATTTGACATTTATAGGCTGGTATCAGGCAGGGAAGGCCTTTAAACAATCTGAATATATAGTCAGGTGCTATTATACAATGAGAAGAGCTCTACATCCTCAAGATACTGGGCTCCAAGGCAAAAATCATTTATTTCGCTGTTTTCACCCCATTACAGCACTGTTATAGTGTTTAATCCATTCCAATAAGCTTTAGAAGCTATGAATAAATATCCCCACCAAGTTAGAAGACCAAGAACGGATGAAAAGTGCGTGAGGGACAGGTTTTTCCAAGAATTTCCTTTTTGGGACGAAAGCGTTCATTTCCCAAAAAGGAAATTTTCACCGCAAATGGCTGATCCCTATAACCAAATTGTAGAGCTTATCAAGGGCTACAAGAGTCCTCTAGAGTATTTTTCAATAGGTGGCCTCACTGGCCCGCAAAATGCAAAATACTTTTTGAGAGCCGGCGCTTTCAGAATGAATATTGGCTTTTAAAGCAAAGAACCATCAATGGAGCCCAAATGCGTGCACCCCATCAATTGCAAGGTAGGCAGGCACCCAAAACGGCCAGCCATCAGTATTCCGGGAATTGCCGGAATTTACCTTTTTCGACCCAATGCGGACAGCCATCAATTTCAAGGCAAATTCCAGTGAATCAGGATTATCTAAATAAATGGTGGTTAATTATTAGGTTTTTGAAGCTGTCTGACTTCCCATCAATGCCATCAGTGCTGCCGAATGGTGCCAACACATATTATATGAGGTCTTGTGGCTGTGGAGGAACTTCCCAGAGATAACGCATTAAGGCCATAGGATTAGCCCACCATTTAATGTGTTATTCTGACCATATGAGCTGACTACATTCAAAGGAGTTGAAAATCTGCACTTGAGGATTCTCGACAGAACCAAGGCTCTCCAGTGAGTCAGTGACGAATTCAAGAGATATTCAACACACTGGCAAAGCTTGAACCTAGCCGATCTCACAGACATGGCTGTGTATGCTGCTGCCTGTTGCTCCCTCTGGGGACAAATAAGCCTTGGTGAAATTCTGTTGGAGACCGTCTCAAGGCTCATACCAGACCGGTTGCATTCCCGTGGTCTCTGGCCTGAGGCTTAAGTGAACCTGTCACTGATGCAGGCAACTGCATCCTGATCAGGAAGCTCCTGTTCACCAAGACCAAAGGAATGTGCAACGACAATACCATAGAATACCATCCTCTGCCAACAATCTCTACTGCCTGACCCTGTCTATGCCGTGTAGAACCGCTTCAAAGACAGCTGATACAATTCCGAGCGATCTTCCCCTCTTCTCTCACCGCAAGTCAGGGGGAGAATCATTAAAATAAGAAGCTCCTGCAGTGTTGCAACACAATTTGGTCTTTACACAATATTCCTACCACCACCAGACCCAGTTTCACATCGGCGGCGCTGCTCCAGATGGAGTCCGAGCAACGGATCAATAGCTATCTGATGCCTTCCTGGCTAAAGTATACCAACCTACTTGCACCTCTGCGCACAGAATATCTCAATGTATGAATTCATTCAATGCAGATTTCTTCGACAATGCGCAAAAAATTTCTCCTCCTCTCCCAGGCTCGTGTGTGGGTACCGTGGCGTGCGCCGCGGGGCTCGCCTACTCAGCTCGTCGATGGGCTTCCCCGTTGCACGCCTTTTGCTCCTTGCGTCCGAGTAATGTTGCTGCGACTCGAAAAGTCGAGTCGCGACTTCGCAAGTCGACTTGAATGCAGATTCGACTCGACTCGACTCGACTTGATAGGTCGAAGTCGACCCAAGTCGACTCAAGTCGACTCCAGAGCCCATTTTGTATAACAGGGTATTTTTGTGGTTCCAGCTTCATTTGTGGTGGTTTTGCAGAAAATCATGGAAACGTGACAGGTGTCACCTGGGTGTCACGCGCTCAGGTCACGGTCCATCAAAATCCAAAAAATTGCTTTTTTTGTGCTGTAAATGACTCAGCACAACTTTCTGCAAATCGGAGCGTCAAGTCGACTTGAAGTCACTCAAGTTGACTTGGAAGTCAACCCGAGTCGCAGCGCCGACTCGGCTTGACTCGACTCAAGTCGGCTGCGACTTCGACTTCAAATGACTTCAAGTCGAAGTCGCAGCAACATTACGTCCGAGTCTCGGCATATCGAGACCGAACGCTCGGATCACCCCCACACACCTGGCAACTCCTGCGTGATCCTAAAGGATCACCCAGCCTCTAGTCTAGGTCCGAAAGAGCGAAATGAAAGGTTTGCGTAGTGAGGCACGAATGGAGCGAAACAGGGTTTCGCGTACGAGACCGGCCCGAGACAAGACGCCAGCAAAACATCAACAAATTAGTTGGTTTTTGTTCTGCGCGTCCACGACTAAGACGCGTGCCGTCTTGCTCGTAGGGCCGCCCCACAGCATCTTCTTCGCCCACCCACCCTCTCCTCTTCAGTTAGTTTTTCTCCCACCGTAAGTCCTGGGACAGTTCTCACGTTAGGTTTGCCAGAGACGTGCCGTCGGGCTTCCCCGTCACACGCCTTTTGCTCCTTGCGTCCGAGTCTCGGCATATCGAGACCGAACGCTCGGATCACCCCCACACACCTGGCAACTCCTGCGTGATCCTAAAGGATCACCCAGCCTCCAGTCTAGGTCCGAAAGAGCGAAATCCCCTGTCCCTGTGAACACTGGGGTCGGCGGCAGCCACGCATGCACACAGCGCACCCCCGAGCGAGGAGGGCGGGTCCAGAGCATGTAGCGCGCCCCCCAGGGATTTTTTGTGACTGGCGTGTGGTGGGGGTGTGGGAGGATGGTATCACCTCCTTGTTTGAGAGCTGTGTTGAAGGGTATGGTGGGGGAGGCCCGCTGGGTTTTTTTTTGCAGAAAATATGATTTATTTCAATTTATTTTCTTTACCATCTGGTTTAGGTAATTCTTTCCGAGGTACCAGCAGTCCTGTCAACGCGGGATTGATAAGAATTGATGGCCAGGGCCGACCTGCGGCAACTAAGCATGCACCGCAGTGCCACCCAAGGTCCTCTGACCCAAACAGAGCCCTTCCCCACCCATTTATGGCTTATCGTGAAACTTCGCAAAGCACCCGTCGATAGTATACAACATGTTTCACAAAATAACCACCTATTGTCCTGGTTTGGCGTAGGCAAGGCCTAAGCCAGAGCCCAGTGGAGATAAGCTGGTCGGCCGAGGAAGGCTGGTAGGGCCGGTGGTAGGCCGAATGGCAGATTGGCAGAAAGCAAGGGTTCCCCTGACAGGCCTTCAATAAGGGCTTAATTAAGGCCTTATAAATTTTTGGCAGAACTTCAAGGCCTTATTGAGGCCTTAAATCCTCACGTGAATCAGCACGTGGTTGCTCAGTGAATTGGTTTCCTTTCTTTTTGAGCGCACATGCTGGAGCCTGGCAGTCAGACTTGGTATGTGAATCTCAACACGGAAATAAACTGAGAATTTCAACTTTCAAGCAACGTTGATATCCAAGAGATTATGGATATTTACACTGAGAAGCAGCAGAATACTCGCAAATGCTCAACATCGGCAATAAAACAAATATATGGAGTTAAACTTACCGCTCTGGCTAAAGGTACTACCCGTGGGAAAAAATATTTAAAGGCCTTAAATGGGCACTTAATTTAAGCCCTTAACCTTTATAAGGCCTTGAAGGCTGGACAAACCTGATTTAAGGCCTTAAGGGCGAACCCTGTACGAATTGCACCAGACGTTTTAGGGCAGTCTTCCGCCATCAACCTTCATCAAATCGGTTGCCTCGGAACAATCCGCTACGTAATTGATATCTCCGCCTAGTCTGTCTGAAGGCGCCCTTCGGGAACGAGACTACACCGGCATGGCCGTCTGAACATAAGTCGTGTTCCAATCGCTTGATCTCCGTCCCCATTCCGCCGCACGCACTCATCCATATATACGCTCTCTGACTGACTCTGCCCGATCAATCAATGATGTACAAGTTTATACCCAGCCCAGGCGCCTTTGCCTGGCAGCTGACGACTGAACCTTTACATAGCTTTACATAGTTTTGCTTTCTTCTCCTTCGCCCCAACTTCGTACCGCCTTGCGCGTCTTTGGAGTTCTTCGTCGATATAGGCTGTGTCGTTGAGAACTTTTTTCAAGTCGGTTACTCGTTATTTAATACTTATAAGGAGTACACTGTCTGCCGTTATGAATTTTTGGCCACCCAGTCTGAGTACACGCTCGCACGCTCCCTGCACCAGATCGTTGAGCCATGCGAACCGGAGCCAAACTCTTCCGGGTTGCCGTTTCCGGGCGTCTACGGCGGCCACCTTCTGTCATGCACTTTCCATTTAACTTGTTCAGCCTGGGTCTCTCGACTCAGACTGCTTTCAAGTCGGATTCACAGACTTCTTTGCAGATGGCACCAGCTCGGAACAGAATCCAGAACTCTAATTACGCGCTGAAAGAGGGAGCGGATATTTTCTCACCCCAGGACCTTATTTCCCTCGGCAGACCAGGAGCAGGCGTGGCCAACGACATTGGCGACTTGGTGCTCGTCGCGTACAGCAAATATTCGGTGAAGGACAAGAAGTGAGTGTCCACACATCAGCGCGGGTGCTCGCGCTTATACTCGAACTAGGAATAACAAATCCATTTACCTTGCCCCATTGGAGTCGACGACGCAGCCGCTTGAGATTCCTGTAGGTTCGACGTATTGTTGCGCCCCGCAAGGCTTCTCATATTACAATATTCGACCCGCAGCTCGCCAAGGGCGGCGAAGCATTCTGGATCGACAGCAGAACTGTTGCACATGCTGTTGAGGACGATGGGAACTTGGACGGTAGAGGTTTCCACTTACAGTCTGTTCCAATGCTGAACTGTGCGTAGTATTCGCCATTGACCTCAAATTCGAGACCACCTCAGAGTCCGCTGGTGTACTCAGCGCCGAGCCCCCGAAATTAATCGGCTCGTTCCCGACGTCGACCGCCTCAAACTTCCAGTACTCGGCCAAGGCTTCTACACTGGTCTTCTCAGACTCTGTTTACGCGGATGGAAACCTGACAGCGGTCAAAGAGCAAGACGAAGCATGGGAGAATCGCGGGAATACCGCGATGGTGTTCGACGTACGTGTATTTTACCTTGGTTTTCGTTATTTTGTCAACTGAATCAACAGGAAACATACGAACGCCACTGGGATACATGGTGAGTGCCATAGCTGCTTAGCGGACGCGATTCAAACCTAACTATTGGCAGGGCAGGACCGAAGACGAGCTCGTTATTCAGCGTTCAATTGGGACGCGACGCGGGCGGAAAATGGAACATGGGCACAGAATTTTCTAACCTCCTTAGGGGAACAGGTCATGTAAGAGAGTCGTGCAGGCAAATTTTCATGATTTCAACGTTGACCTAGCGCTGCCCTGTTGAACCTTTCGGTGGAACGGACGATTTCTCCGTCGTTGGAACCTCTGTTGTGTATACAACCAAGGACGCCACGTTACCACAAGCCTGGCATACAAAGCAGAACGTTTACATTGTCGACACTGCGGATCCCGGTAATCCAAAGGAGTTGACGTCTGGACACCAGGGCGCAACTCATAGCCCTGTCTTAAACTCTGATGCCACCAAAGCAGCATGGCTCGAGCTTGCGGAAGATGGATACGAGGCGGACAAGTACGTCCTGAACCCCTCAAAATTCTAGTTCTTGCTCATTCTAGCCCCAGAGCGAATATTGTCGTCTACGATCTAGTGAAAGGAGTCCGCTTTACACTCATCCAAAAGTGGGACCGGTCGCCTGATTCCATCACAGTGAGTGTCCCGCAGACTAATATGCAGAACCCGGAGACTTACGCTTCTGCACAGTTCTCCACGGATGGCAAACTTTTGTATCTGACCGCTGGCGACCACGCGAGAATCAAGGTCTTCGTGTTGCCCATTCCTCCTACGCCAGCGGTGTCGGCTACTCACCCAGACCTGCCGCATAAATTCCACCACCCCGTTGCTGTGGTCCGGAGCGGCGCAGTGTCGGGCATCCAACCTCTCCCCAACGGTCGCCTGTTGTTCTCACGGTCTTCATTCACGTCGCCCAATGACGTTTACACCGCCCATGGCCTGAAAACGTTCGAGGAAGATATCCTCAACGCAAATGAACCCTCGACTCTGGAGTTCAAGGGCAAGATTGAACAAATCACTCGCTTCACGGCCGAGGCATTGGAGGGCAAGGACCTTGACCAGGGCGAGGACTTTTGGTTCAAGGGCGCCCTTGACCGGGACGTACACGGCTGGGTGCTCAAACCGAAAGGGTTTAGCAAGGATGACAAGAAGAAATGGCCTGTCGCTTTCCTTATCCACGGCGGGCCTCAGAGCGCTTGGGAGGACCAGTGGAGTAACAGGTGGAATCCAAACAGTGCGTACAGCGTAACCTGTTCATACGACCGCTCACCTCTTGCCAGTCTTTGCGCAACAAGGCTACTTCGTCGTTGCGATCAACCCCACTGGAAGCACGACGTTTGGACAAGGCGAGGAGTGATACCACGTACTTTGGAATTGGTATGCTCACGGATTCTTGTAGAATTCACGGATGCTATTGCGGGAGATTGGGGTGGCAAGCCTTTCGTCGATCTCAGAGCTGGTTGGAAGCACATTCAGGACACGTATCCTCAGGTACGCCGGTCCCGCGCCTGTTTGAATTTACACATTCTAACCAATTCGCGGTAGATCGACACCGATCGCGCGGTCGCTGCAGGCGCCAGCTGGGGTGGATACGCCATAAATTGGATCCAAGGTCACCCGGAGGGCTTTAACTTCAAGGTGAATACCGCATATGGACCTCACTCACGTGGTGGAATGTACCCTCATTATTCTCTCTCAGGCTCTCGTCTGCCATGATGGCGTGTTCGACAGCACCTACAACGGGTAAGTAAATGAACGGTATTCACATAAGTTGGCTAACAGCGCCGCTCATACACCTGCGCTGTCGTCCTTTAGATACAGCACCGAGGAGCTCTTCTTTGTAAGTCTCCATCGAGCATTGATCGTCCTTCCACTCACCACCGGTGAATACGTAGTTCAACCACGAATGGGGAGGCAGACCCTGGGAGCCAGAGGCCAAAGCGCTCTCTGAGAAGTTCAGCCCGTCCAACTTCGTCGCAAACTGGTCGACGCCGCAGCTGTTGATACACGGCAGCAAAGACTACCGGCTTCCTGAAACGGAGTCCATTGGGGCGTTCCACGCGCTACAGCAGCTTAATGTTCCGACACGCCTTATTGTGTTCCCGAACGAGAACCACTGGTTTGTTGCACCGTTCCTTTTTGACTGAGAGTTACTGATGCTTTGCTCTAGGGTGCTAAACCACGGGAATAGCCTGAAGTGGCACTATGAAGTGTTCAAGTGGTTCGACGAGTTCGTAGGGGACAGATCGTGATCAGGAGATTAACAAATAAGACGGACAGTCAAGTGTACTGCGAGTAGCCCCAAAAAATCCATTGGATACGCAACCCGTTTCTATCAAACATTCTGATTATTCTAACCAACCCTCACTCAACGTCCGTCGAAAACGCTTTAGCCTGCCTGTCGTACAACTTGAAATATTCTCCGTCCGGAATCTTCATTAATTCTTCGTGACTGCCGCTTTCCACAAGACGACCCTCTTTCATGCATCTGGGCAAGTATATTGAGTCCACTTATTAACCCGAGTACTTGAAGAGTCGCTTACAGAATTAGGTCGGCATATTTGGTGAGGTGCCCGAATCTATGGGTCACAAATACCATTGTTTTGCCTTGCCTCTAGCATCATGATGAGAAAAGACAAAGGATGAAACCATTAAACAATCCCACCTCGTCTCTAAGGTTCTTGAACAATTCCCACTCTCCTTCCGGATCTAATGCAGATGACCCTTCATCCGCAATGATCAACTTGACCGTTCCCGAAGTGAAACGCATGAACGTCCGGGAACTAGTGGGTTCTGTAGTAAGCCCTTTGGATGCATAAAAAGCGGAAACCTACTTACGCCACCACTCGTTGTCTTTCGCCGCCTGAAATTTGCGTTAATGAGACAATAAGAAATAGACCGATCCTCACCAGAAATGCCGATGGCTTTAGGAAGGTTATCCGCAACCTCCTTGAGAAGAGTTCGTTCGAGGACGTGCATCGTATACTGATCTTTGTTTGGCTCCAGCACCGTCGAGAACCCTTGTTTCAATTTGGAAATAAAATCATTCGCGCCGCCTTTCCGTGCAGCGTCCGCTATTAAATCTTCATTAGAAGACTGATTTGGATCCCCTAGGCCAATATTTTCGGCGAGCGACAAGGGATAAATGTGGTGGTCCTGTGTGAGTGACGCGGTAGCTGCTCGGAGATCTGCGATCTTGTAGGATCGGATGTCTTGTCCGTTCACGAGCACTTCACCGGAAGTAGCATCGTATAACCGAGCAAATAGTTTTACCAAGCTCGATTTTCCGCTGCCGTTGGCACCGACCAGAACAACCAACTGGCCGGACTTGATGGAAAATGTGACATCGTCTAAAGCCTTCGCGTTCGACTTGCTGCCGGGATACGAGAAGGAAACATTTCTAGCAGAAAACGATGAACATTTGAACGTTCCACAAAGCTCGAGTTCAGTACCTCAGATCAAGCGACATGCCGGCCATCTCGGATTGGTCATTTGCAGGATATTTAAGCGTTCCATCTTTTATAACATTGGTGATGTCTGCGAGTCCATAAATTCGCTTCATAAAGTGCATGCTTTGCCGAAGTTCGCCGATTTGCTCGATGCCGCTGGCGAAAGTTCTTCGCGCAGAATTGACTCGGAATGTTGAAGCATAGCGATTGAGGTCAGGGTGAAATTTTCAGGATTGAAGACAGCGTTCCCAGCGTAGTATAGCTGGAAAAGTAGCTGAGGACCAGAATTAGCGTCGACCTCGAAACGTACCATTGTCAAATCGCCGGCGAGGTCCATCAAGACCCTCAGTCCGACCCATTTCTCTATTTCTTGTATTTGCCACGGCGTAGCCATGCTCATGCCCTTCGATTGAAGTTCTTCCCGTGCTCGCTCGTGTTCTGTCATACTTCAGTCTGCATACCATCAGTATAGTTTTCACCTACCGCCAAGTATGTAGTTGGCAATATTGCCGCTGATAATGTCTTGTCTGTATTTGTCAGCTCCCAACTCTTTGAGCGCTCGTAAACGAATGAAGCTTGGGTCCGTCGCCTCGACCACATAAGCTAAGCAACAAGACAGATTTAAACAAAGCGCAAACATAAAGAGGCGAGGACCACCTTTTTCCCACAGGGATCGCCAGAGGAGGAGTCTTATCAAAGGTTTCCCAAGACACAGCAGGACGAAGACGGGACCATGTTGGCTGGAAAGAGCGAGTTGGAAAATGTATGTCAGAAGGCTAGCTGCCTGGATGCCTGTTTTTATCGCTTGAACGAGATTCGTAAAGTGGTCCCAGATCGGCCTTGCGCTGAGCGAAATATCGGCGTTATTGTCTGAGAAACGATGAGGGTTGATCATTCTCAGAAATTAGAACCATTACCATGGACTGTGGGCAAATCCGTTCTCAAGTTGGCTGTTTGATCGTTAAAACTGAGAAGCAATACAATATACTGAAGGGCTCATACAAGAAAAGATCAAATCCTCGTAATGGTGAAAGCAACGATTCTCCATGATTGGATTGGCTTGACTCCTGAAAAACGCGCTGTAAGAGACAAAAGCATGCAGAGAATAAAGAGTAGTACCGCCACCACTCAACGGCGGCAGAAATTGCGACAACAAGGATACGTGCGACGACAGCGTTAACGATGGCCATCGTATCTGGTTTCCCCTTCTTTAGGCCAACCTCGATCTGACAAGGTGTATCCAGGGCACTGGACTGCGAAAATGAACCAACGCACGATTTTGAGGACCTTATTTGCGAAATGCAAAAGTAATACGTCCTCGACGCTGTGTACGCGAACCGAATCTGAGCGAAAGCTATAAACTGCCGTAATACGCACCCAGACCACACTTGAGACAGAAGTATGAGGGTGAGTAGGCCGGGCCCTACCATATACACATCGGTCACAAATTTCTGAATAGTCGGGAGCAGCGCGGTCATTTTCTTCCAGCGTGCCGCGACTCCGATGGAGGACTGATTCTCCTTTTCAGTCAACACGCGCCAGACCCCAAGTTTCATTTCCTCGAGTGAGCTCGGGGGCGCGAGTTTATTCTTCTCCATTTCCAAGATTGTGGGCAAGAAGGTAAAGTGAATGCGCGCGGAGACTCGCAAGCCTTATAACCGTTCCAAGGACCCAGGTGACAAATGACTCACTCCACGAGCGGGTCGATCTGCTCGGGCTTGGTGGGCGGTGTATATCGATTGGGCGCCAATTAGACCAGTGTGTTCCGTCTGGGCCATATCAGTGACTTGTCCCCATATGCCGGCCTAGGCGCCAATCGGTGGTTGGAAAACAGGTGAGCTGTTCGCCAAAATGACTCGGAGGGTTGCCACGATGCTGCAGAATTGACTCGAAAAGGATTCTATACGATTCCATCGGTTGCAAAGTAGTCGCCGCATTGCGGCAGCCGCCTCAAGCATAACGGGCGGCAATGCCGCAAAAGGTCAATGAAAGCGACAGCCAGATAAGGAAATCGTGATGAGGATCAAAAAGCCCCTATTCTTTTTAAAAAAATACAACGACGAAACCACAATTTATAGCGGCGTTCGCGGTTCAAATGACGCTCCAGCCATTATCCACAGGAAGCACCACCCCGTTGAGGTCCTTGCTAAGGTCCGACACGAGGAACAGCAGCACATTCGCAACAGTATCTGGCATCATTAACCCTTCCCCCGTTTCAGAGTTGAAATGCACGTCGTAGATTGGCCTGGAGCAGTTATGAGAAAGTAGACAAAGCCTGCAGATCGCCCGAAATCTGAGACCAGACTTACTGCATCGTCGCACGGCTCTGCAGGTCGAACTTGCTCTGATCCAACCCTGCCTGGATGTTTGTTGCAACGGCTGAGAATCGTCAGTTAGGATGTCGAGTCAATAGAATGGGCAGAGGTATGAGTGATCACCTCCCGGGCAAATTGCATTGCAACGGATGCCTTCGCCTTTGAGTAGCCAAGCAGTGTTTTTGGTGGCGCCGATCTGAAAAGAGTTCAGAATTGGGTATGATATGGATTCCGTGATAAACGACGTACCAGGGCGTGTTTAGACGTCGTATAAGCGAGGCCCGCCACGGAACCTGAGGCAGAAATGAGAAGCAAGGTACCATCGGTTTATAAACGATGCTTACCACTAATTCCTGCCTACAAATGTTTTCTCAGTGTCTGGAGGATAAGCGCATCTACTAACAAGTTCACCTTACTAGATACGTTCACAATAACGCCTGACTTGTGCACCTTCCGGTACAAAAGCCGTCAGCCCGGACGATTTCGCAATGATAAACTTTGAATTGAATCTCGTACCTTCATAACTTGCACGACCTCGCGCATGAGCCTCACCGGCGCAGTCAAATTAATCGCCATAACTCTCTCATACTCCGCATCCGTCACCGTTGCCACGCTCGTCATCGAGTCCATAATCCCCGCCACATTAAGCAGGATGTCAATCTTGTCTCCGAATTTCTCCTGGGTCGCTTTGACCAGCACAGTAGGGGATTCAGGCTTTGTGAGGTCCCCCTGCGTGAACGCAAACCCTGTCTCTTGAATGGGCGGAGCTGGGGAGATGTCGGCGCCCATAACACTGCATCCCGCGGCGAGGAGTGTCTTGACGGTCGCAAGGCCCATTCCGCTAGATGCCCCGGTCACGATCGCGACCTGGGAGATTCGTAAGTCATTGGAGGGCCGCCAGATCGAGCAGATTGAGCGAAGTAAACGTGCCTTTCCTTGCAAGTTTATGGTCGACATGATAGGACTGGAAGAGACTCGTTTGGGAGCAGATGATAGAATAAATAGCCTGTTGTGAAGTGCCGTACACAGAAGAATAATATTAATCGCGCGCGGTCGGTGAAGGAGACGGAAGCTTTTAATTTGAAGGTCATGGGAGTTGACTTTTAGGGGTAGTGGCCGTTGACTAAAAAAGGGTTTGACACAAGTACATATGTGTCCTACAAGCTGACGTGAGACTAGTCGTGAGATCTCACTGCGAAAAATCCCACCAAACTCGTTAAGCACAAATCGTACAACAGGAAATAGCCATATATCGACAACGTCCAGGTGCTATGCCTTCACCAACCAAGGTTTATTAGCTGCCGTCCATGTGTCCAGCGTCTTCCAAAAGTGTGCGACGACCGACTTATCAACATGCCGCCGAAGGGGATCGATCTGGCCCAACAACATGGGTCAAACGCACGCAAAGAAGCTAGTAGGCACTTACTTTGAGTTCTGTGACATTCCAGTCCTTGATCTTGGCATTTGGGGGGTCGTTCGACCAAGAGACGTATATGCCTTTGACTACATACCAAGCTGCATTAGCATTCGGATGGAATCGAGGAGATTGATACTACATACCATGATGGAACAGCTGTATCGGCTCATTCCATTTGTACGGCCGAAACTGCCACGCCTGGCCTGTGGTCATCACGCATACGACGCGATCCCATGCATCAGGGCCGAATTTCCCAAGCGCTTCAACGCTGTCAACGACGCCGTAACGGGCTTGGATTTCGTGCTCTCGTCCCGAAGAGTCGATTGACGTGCGCTTGCGGTAGATGGGGATCATGTCCTCGGCGCGGAGGTTCCCTGCAGTTGCCGCGCGTTGTCGGGCCTCCTGGGAGGGTTCGAATCTACGTGATTGCTTAGGTGAATGCGCACGGTACTCTGGAGCACTTACGTGGAGTCTTGAAGGAATCGTTTAACGTTGTGCATGGTAATGAGTGCAGTGGGTGAAGACGAAATGATGATGATTGGGTAGTTGTTTTTCGCCTTCTGGGCGAGTGATTTCGTATGTGGGGCGGGGACAGTACCTGTGCTTCCCGATCTACTCTCCTTGAGCTTCTTCAGTTTATCGGAATAAACCGACCGAATGTTGGAGAAATTCTTTCACGGCCGTCAGCAACCGTTCAGTCGATTAAGAGCTTGTGCCACATCCGCAGGCGGTTGTTTTACGGTGCACAAAATAGCATACAGCTTTTGAATTTCCCCCCGGTTTTCAAGAGAATGAGGTTCCGAGGGAAAATGTGAGAAAGCTGCATGCGACCTTGTGTAGCGCAAAAATGCCATGTGTATCTGTGACACAAGCTCCCTAATAATGTATAAGACCTACATTCGGTTTTGTCCCTCGAAGAACTGAATTGCGATCGCGAAGCTCAACTTCATTCTGCTTGATTTTCTTGACAACTTCAATGTCCCGGGAATCAGCAACATAACGTCTCTTGGCAGGCGACGCTTGTGCTGCCGTTGCAGACCTGTGGGGAGTTGTAGGCAGCGCCTTGGAAGTGGACGGCGGTGTCCCTGGTGGTGTTGTGCTTTCAGCTGCTGATAAATATTGAATTTTTTTGAATAAACCGAAGAGGAAGACGCCCATACCGACGAGAGGTAATATCCGCTCGTTATCAGCAATCTTGCCCTCCAACCAGTCTACAACATTTTTCCTTTCCGTGACGCTCACGAAACCCACAGCAAGCCCGTTCTCTCGAGCTTGTTTCATGTAGTCGGCACCCGGAGCACTTTGAAGCAGCCAAGCGAGATAGACAGCCTCGATAGAGAAAAAATCATCGGGGCCAGCGGCGGCGGAGATCCCAGGCTTTCTATACCGTGTGGGGGCGGATTTCAACAGCGTGCATGCGGGAGAGACCACGATATGGGTTGCCTCAAGGAGGTTCTTGCATGGTTCGCCGTTCTGGGCATAAGTAATTCGATCCTTGGCCTTTATTGCCTGGCGGAGAGCAAGCAAGGCGTCGTCTGAGTTGCTCATGATCGTTTTGGGAAAGAGCGCGTTGTTGTGCCTCGGCTTTATCGGCATCTGATTCAAACAGCCTGTCTTCTTCCTTCCCAAAATTTCATGCCTACTCCGAGCAGCGTATTACAGGCTTCTCTCGAGGCGCACAATGACACTTTCGAGTCCCTGTTGAAGCTCATACCCGCGAAATACTATATTCCCCTCGAGCAAACAGAAGAACAGGTTCTCCTCTGTGCATTCACCATGCACACCGAGCTGACTTTTGCTTGTGCACAAGGCGGCTTCTAAATATCAGAAACATAGCAAGAAGCAAAAAGCGCCCAAGCAAGCTATCAAGGAGGCTTCCAAGAAAGCAAAGCGGGAAAAGGCGCGTTCATTCATCCAAACGCAAGAAATTTATATTTATCGAAAAAAAAACACAGCTCGACCCGGAAAACCACAAAACTGTTATTGACTTGCAAAATGAGGCCGCGAGTGCGTCCGCCAAAGGCAAGCGGAAAGCTGTAGATTTAGAGGACGACGACGAAGACGGCCTTGCTATGGACGTGGATGTTGATCTTGGGGACGATGACTCTGACGGGGGTGACGACGACGACGACGCCATGGACGAGGACATTGTTCCCATGCCTCAGTCCGGCGGAATCGAAGCCCTGCGCGAAAAGCTGCATGCCCGGATGACTGCTCTGCGGCGGGGCGGCGGTGGCCCACGGTACGACTCGGTCAATAGCATTCCACTGGGGGACAAGGACGCGTTATTGGACGAACGGAGGCTGCAGAGGGCGGCAATGCGAGAGCGGCGGAGGAAGGAGACGAAGGAGAAGATTCGGCGGGAGGAGGAGCTGAAGGGTAAAGGGAAGGGGAAGGACAAGGAGAAGGACAAGACCGCCAATCGCGACAAGGGGAATATCACCCAGGTTCGTCTGGCCCTGTTCGCCTGATTACTGATCAACATATTCATTCCTCTGCCCAGACCCAACTCCTCGTCCCCGACGATGCCAACTCTCGCCAGAAACCGCCATCGCACGGAGATGCCGCCTCTAGGATAACCAATGTCGCCTTCTCCTCGCTTGCCGGCTCTTCCAAAAAATCACAATCCCTAAAAACCAACTCCAACCCGACTCAAGCCCTCTCCCAACTGGCCTCCCGTAAAGAAAAACTTGCCGCCCTCCCTGAAGAGAAGCGCAAGTCAATTGAAGAGAAGGAGAAATGGGACAAGGCCGCCGCGCGCCTGGAAGGCGTGAAAGTGCGCGACGACGAGGGGCGGCTGAAAAAGGCCGTGAAGCGGAAAGAGAAAGAGAAGGTCAAGAGCAAGCGCGAATGGTGTGTTTTGTTCTGTCCCACCACCATTGCATTGCACCGTTCCTTCCCCCCTCTCTTGAAATCAATTGATCAAATGACTGACTTGCGGCGCTGCGATGCTCTAGGGACACGCGGAAGGAGCAGATCACCGCGTCGTTCGCGGCGAAGCAGAAGAAGCGGACAGACAATATTGCGATGCGGAATGAGAAGCGTAAAGGGGGGCCTGCGGCGGGCAAAGGCAAGGCTAAGGCGCGACCTGGCTTCGAAGGAAAGTCGTTTGGCAAGGGAAACAAACCAAAGACCGGCGGAGGAGGGGGCAAGAAGAAGTAGTATCTTCCTTTACACGTTTATCCCCCGTTTTTATTGTTCCTCTGTTTTTGCGGATCGGAATAAATGTAAAACGTCGTCCTTTTGCTTTTTTCGTATTGCCCAATCGGGGTTCTGAGGTTTGATGAATTGGTCTTGCGTGCGCACGCAAGTTGCCGGCGACATGATGTTGGCGCGTTTGCGATTACATTTTTCATCCCAACAGCGGCGGACCTTTGCTTCACGAAAACTCCCCACATCCAAGGCGTCTACGCGACAAACTGCGAACCCCCCATCCCAACCAATAGCCCCCGAGATCAAAACCAATTCTCCACCAAAAGATTTCCGCAAACCATGGTTTTTCAAAGCAGTCGGCGTCGCCAACTTCATAGTCATCCCAGGTTTGTCCCACAACATACTGGTTGGACGTTTCTCTTAGTCCTTTCTCAGCCATTGGCCTTTACGCCGCATTCTACTGGGATTGGAATGACGACCGCGAACATGTTATGCAGCCCGTCTGTTTGGTAGTATATTTCCCTTCAGCTCGAACTTATATGTATATTTAGGCGAGACGGTGGCTACAACGACAAAAAGACGCCTTCTTCCGTCTATCCCCACCCGAACAAGAACTGGCGACTCCAGGCTTGGTCATACCGCCTCTCGATGGCGCAGAACCAACATCATCAGGCCCTGGACTGTCTACAGCCGGCCTTCCCAAGGGATTTTTCAAGCCGTTCTTTTTGGTAAAGGACGTTAACCCAGAAGGACCTGCTGCCATTGCTGTAACAACGAACCCACTTTAATATTTTTGCCTAGAAACTGAAAAAATGTTGCCAGGGACTCCGTGAAGACGACCTTATTGTGACTTTTGGCGAAGTCCCCGTCCGCCAATTGGCACCGCTTACTTACCAAGCCATGATCAAGTCCGCTGTGAAAGAAAATGTGCGTGGTATTGAAACATGCGTGCTTTTTTGGTACTCAAATGCAGGCTTATTTTAAAAGTCTGCTATCCCGGTTCTCGTCATGCGCCCGGGCAAACACGTTTTGCTTTCGCTGACGCCAACCACAGAAGCGGGAATGGGGTATGTATGCCTGTGCCAACCAAACCTAGCGTCATCTCATCGAAAAACAGATGTGACTTGCGGCGTTTTCAGCCTGGGCAAGTAAACCGGTGAAGATGGTAGTAACAGAGGGCTTGGATGATTTATTAGTAACTACGCCGGCAACCACAAATGCAAAAATCCCATTTCCTGGACATGGCTCTGGCCCCCCGCGTCTGCGCTGAATTCAAACATCGGTGCCTTCGACCCCCCTCGATGCGTTGGTAAGAGTTTGGGTCCAAAATTGTCTCCTCTTGCTCCCCACAATTGTGGGCATCGTGGTCGGCCTCACCTCACCTTATCGCGGTGTTTTAGACCTCTGGAATGTCTCAGTAGGCTTATCCATTTCCGCACTGTCAGCGGTCGTCCGGAATTCCTAGCGACACGGAGGAGAGTTTTGGTGAATTGTGAGTGTTCGGGTGATAAAACGCAACGTTATTTCATCTGTACAGAATACACGCGCGATACCGCCGCCTAAAACATCATAGCCCCATTGTCAATCATGAAGCCCTGCCCTGTTGCAAGCGCAGAACGCATGCAGAACAGATATGCTTCAGCCGCTCCCTCCGGTGTGCCAAACTCTTTCGTCAAAGTGACCGCCTTGAACATATTCGCCATTTCCATCGGCATGCCCTGCGCCAGCTCCGTGTTCACTACACCCGGGATAACCACGTTCACCCTGATGGGCGCCAGGTCGACAGCCAGAGCTCTGGTCAGGACTTCGACGGCGCCCGCCACTCCTATTGTGGCGCTGAACCCTGGACGCGGACGGTGAGCGAGTAGTCCCGAGGTGAGGGTGATCGAGGAAGAATGGCCGGGCTTCAAGTATTTCCCGGGGTTTGCTGCGACGAGTTTCCCGACCAACAAAGGGCCGAGATAGCGCACAGTGAAGGGGTTGAGCGCCGCTACGGCGGTGATCTCCTTCAAACGGGGGGTGCCAAAAACGGCATCGCCCGCGGTATAAACAACATGGTCAAGCGCTCCGCCGGTTTCTTTCACCGCGGCGTCGAAGATAGACTGCAGATTCGCTTCCAGCGTCTCTGTGTTGGAAAGGTCTGCAGCGCTGCCGCTAACATGGGCGTTTGGGTATAAAGACTGGAGCTGGGTTATTTTCTTAGAGAGTTTTTCGGCGGTAGTGGAGGTGATGTGAACTTTAGATCCGTTGGAAAGTGCAGCCGAGGCTGCTGCAAAGCCGATCCCGGAGGAGCCCCCAATGATTAGGGTGCGACTGTTTAAGAGGAAGTTTGGGTGCGCCATTAGAATGTTTGAGTATGGTCGTCGGGCCCGTGGAATTTAATTTTTCGCATGGGCCATGGCTGTCAGCAAGTATCGGTTATCGGCTGCCGTTTTGAATAAATTAACCCTCGTCATTTGTGCCATCTCGGTCTCAAATTTGCAAGTGGAACGTGTACAATGATTGATGATGGCGAGCAGGATATATGAGGCACGGAATTCAAGCAGACAGAAATTGCGTCAATATTCTGCAGTACTCCGGGAGCCAGGTGATCAAGAATGCGACTTCCTCATTATTCAATTGTACAGAATATTCCACGATAGACTTCCCTTCTGCACCACCGCCTAAGCCATCAAAGCCCCACTCTCGACCGCGAAGCCTTGCCCCGTTGCAAGTGCGGAACGCATGCAGAACAGATACGCCTCCGCGCATGCCTGGGGCGTGCCGGACTCTTTCGTCAGACTGGCCGCCTTCCACACATCCAAGATCTCCGGCCGCGCCCCCGTTACCGCATGCACCATCTCCGTGACCACTAGACCTGGAATAACCACGTTGACTCTGATTGGCGCCAGGTCAACCGCAAGTGCTCTGGTCAACACCTCAACGGCCCCCATAACAGGTATCATGGCGCTGAGTCCTGGCTGCGGACGGTGGGCCAGTACTCCCGACGTGAAAGTAATCGACGAAGAATGGGTGGGGTTCAGGTATTTCCCAGGGTTTGCTGCGACGAGTTTCCCGATCAACAAAGGACCGAGATAGCGTACAGTGAAGGGATTCAGCGCCGTCGCCGCAGTGATTTCCGCCAACGGAACAGGGTTGAAGCCATCGCCTGCGGTGTACACGATGTGGTCAAGTGCTCCGCCGGTCTCTTTCACAGCGGCGTCGAGAGCGGACCGCAGATTCGCTTCCAGTGTCTCTGTGTTGGAAACGTCTGCAACACTGCCGCCGACATGGGCGTTTGGGTAGAAAGATTTAAGCTGTGTGATTTTGGTGGAGAGTTTTTCGGCGGTCGTGGAGGTGATATGGACTTTGGATCCGTTAGAGAGTGCAGCGGAGGCAACTCCAAAACCGATCCCGGAGGATCCGCCAATGATGAGGGTGCGACTGTTCAAGAGGAAGTTTGGGTGTGCCATTGTGGATCTTGAGGTCGATAGATGTCGTCTAGTATTTTATCTCTTTCGAACGTGTCGTGACCGTCAGCGAGTTTTGTCCGAATATGACGTTGCCTGCCGGCCAATGTCTTAAATATATTCCACCCGCTGACACATCCTTTCCGTGAATTGACTGGTGAACCGTGTTGGTGCACCTAAGAAATTATCCGTTAAGGTCTAAGTTACATATCAAACAAACAATTGTTTCAACAAAGCGTACTGAATGAACGGTGGCCCAACGATAACCATATGACCTGCTCGACGTGTCCTGGATGGGTTTCTCGTGCGGAACACGGTTATACGGTTAGTTATACGGCTCCGCGATTGGTTTCACGGTTACACGGTAGAAAGTAGTCCGCGACTTTGCGGACTGTCCGTTTTGACCGTAAACCACACGCTAATCAATTGGGCCCAGTGGCAGACATCTGCAGTTCGCCACGGTTCATTAAACAAAATTGAGCTCGGGATTTTAGCTGGATAGACGCACCTTGTTCGACCGAATTCCGCCCTCCAAGGTCGTTCAAGACACAGTACAACAACGTTATATTTCCTGCCCACAGTCAAGCCAGCCCACTCCAAACTCCACTGCGCTGTATTTGGATACGATGAGATAATGAGCCGAAGAGCAGCCAATCCGATGCAGCGAGGCAGGATAACTGAGGGGCTGTAAACGTAATTGGGTGTCGGCGTCGTTATTTCGGGCCATGAGCGAGACGACCTTGGTGGCAAAAGTCACCCGAATGAGTAAGATTGAAGTCTGAACTTTGAAGAAGAGTCGGCGACCCCGGTCCCGTCATCATTCAAACAGCAGACAGTGGTGGCAGCCTGGATGGGATATCACGAAATTTCGTGGCCTCGGAAGACGGACCCAAGTTGAAGGAAGGTGTTTGTCATTAAAACGCGGTCACGTGGTATGAAAGATTTGATCCGAGGCGACGCGCCTTTTTTTATGGCCAAAATGCTTTTGAAAGCTTGAAGCTTGCGCGTAGTTGAACCTGTTTCGAGTTTTTACCCGATGCAGCACTTTGGGAGCGAATGTTGAGCTTACAACCGATGTACATATAACCAGTCAAACCACCGCAGGCACTCTTCCCATGTCTTCACTGCTTAGCAGCACCATGCACCAAACTCTGAATACCGGGATGGAGGATGCCCATGATAAGCTAGAGCGTTCCGAATAAAGAACAGTCTAGCAGCAGCGTGTCTAACACCGTGTTTAAGGTAACACTGAAACCCTTCGACCAGCTTGAGCACATCGGTTCTCGATTATCGAGCATAAAATTCAAGCTACTATGCGGCGCACGAACTTGAATTGGGAGGATCTGTCTCGGGTTTCGTCGCCTGGTATCAACTCCACAACAGCCCATACGGAAGAAGAAGAATCTATATTTGAGCGTACAAATGTGTCGGTCGATTTTCTCGCCCGCATCTGACTCGAAGCTGCTCAAGATCTCATCTCGGGGACATCGGACTGGACCAGCATGCGTTGTGGAACGTCGATTATTGGAAGGAAACCTGTGGGTTAGAAATCAATTTGGGTGGTGCGCCATTGGAATATTTGAGTATGGTCGTCGGGCCCGTGGAATTTAATTTTTCGCATGGGCCATGGTTGTCAGCAAGTATCGGTTATCGGCTGCCGTTTTGAATAAATTAACCCTCGTCATTTGTGCCATCTCGGTCTCAAATTTGCAAGTGGAACATGTACAATGATTGATGATGGCGAGCAGAATATATGAGGCACGAAGTTCAAGCGGACAGAGAAATTGCGTCAATATTCTGCAGTACTCCGGGAGCCAGGTGATCAAGAATACAACTTTCTCATTATTCAATTGGCCAGAATATGTTGGTGGACTTCCCTTCTGCACCACCGCCTAAGCCAACAAAGACCCACTCTCGACCGCGAAGCCTTGCCCCGTTGCAAGTGCGGAACGCATGCAGAACAGATACGCCTCCGCACATGCCTGGGGCGTGCCCAACTCTTTCGTCAGACTGGCCGCCTTCCACACATCCAAGAACTCCGGCTGCGCCCCCGTTACCGCATGCACCATCTCCGTGACCACTAGACCTGGAATAACCACGTTGACTCTGATTGGCGCCAGGTCGATCGCAAGCGCTCTGGTCAACACCTCAACGGCGCCCATAACAGGCATCATGGTGCCGAGTCCTGGCTGCAGACGGTGAACCAGTGCCCCCGACGTGAGGGTGATCGAGGAAGAATGGGCGGGATTCAAGTATTTCCCAGGGTTTGCTGCGACGAGTTTCCCGACCAACAAAGGGCCGAGATAGCGCATAGTGAACACGGTGAGTCCCGTCGCCGCAGTGATTTCCGCCAACGGAATAGGGTTGAAGCCATCACCCGCGGTGTAAACGATGTGGTCCAGAGGCCCGCCGGTATCTTTAACGGCGCCATCAAGCATGGACCGCAGATTCGCTTCCAGTGTCTCTGTGTTAGAAACGTCTGCAACGCTGCCGCTGACATGAGCGTTTGGGTAGAAAGAGTTGAGCTGTGTGATTTTGGTGGAGAGTTTTTCGGCGGTCGAGGAGGTGATATGGACTTTGGATCCGTTGGAGAGTGCAGCAGAGGCAACTCCAAAACCGATCCCGGAGGATCCGCCAATGATGAGCGTGCGACTGTTCAAGAGGAAGTTTGGGTGTGCCATTTGTGGATCTTGAGGTCGATGGATGTCGTCTAGTATTTTATCTCTTTCGAACGTGTCGTGACCGTCAGCAAGTTTTGTCCGAATATGACTCCTCCTGCCGGCCAATGTCTTGTAGGCTCGTCCCCATCCGGTAAATCGAACAATGAGACAACACGACAATCACACAATCAGTGAAATAAGACGAGTTGATTTTATTCCTGGAACCTTTACTATCGAAGGGGTACCTTTGCAAAAGTCGGTACCTTTGCAAAAAATTGATCTATCCTTCGCAATTTTGAGTCAAATGCCTTGAAATAAAGATGATATGTTTATATGTCCTAGATGAGCCTTCCTATGTGGTTTCTGGAGCTGACGACGTGGATGGGAGTCCAAAGGAAAATCGAGAGTCGATTTTTGATAGAATCCATCAGAAATGATGGTCTGCCAATTTGGCGGGCCATCATTTTTGCAAAGGTAGCGTTTTGAGGTTTTCGACTCGGCAACCTCATGGCTTCCTCTACAGGCCACCAATATGTCTGAAAATATTCAAGTGAGGGATTCATATGTATGGCTCCATAGATCCCAAAATTTGTAGAAATCCGGGGTGAGATGCTCACACACAATGCCCATCAAAATTATTTTGCAACGGTACCCCTTCGATAGTAGGTTTCAGGTCTCCGACAAGTCTTTTGAAAATCCGTGTCCCGATATGGTAATGCGAACATTTCCTTATTAGGGTTTAAGCCCATTCGTCTGCACACCTCCCTATGTGCAGGTTCCAGGGGTGCCCGGAGGGCCATGCTGAATTTCTATCACCAAAACAGGCGACGAAAGGTAGGCTCGTCCCCATCCGGTAAATCAACAATCAAACAACACAACAATCACGCAGACAAGAGAATTGATTTACCGGCTGGGCCCCCTCGGGCCTCGTCGCATGTTTTGGTGATCCCGCCAAACGAAAGGTGCTGACTTCGTCAAAAAACATCGAAAAGTCGCAAAAAACCTCTCATCAAAGTCTCTCAATTGAAGTTGGATAATTTTTGATTCTCTCTCGATTAAGCTCAACTTGTTTTTTGGGTGAAAAAATACATATTCTGTACATTTGACAGCACGGTAACATGTAATAGCCAGATACAACACATATTCGATGTTCAAACGAGCTCCCCCGCGTTGCAATGAGCGCGACTAAGAAGTTCTTGTGGTGCCATCCCAATTGGGGTCAAAATGTGGCTGTGCACTACCACCTGCTAAATCGGGCTGGCTTCGTCGACCTTGGTCTTGCCACATCTGCGGTACATAGAGATCTGGAGGTCCATGCACTGAGACTAGTTGATGGTCATTTGGATAATAGTTGAAGCTCGAAGGGGTAGAAGGAGGATTGGGCGCAGGAGAGAACATGGAAGGGGATGAATAGTCTAAGGGGTAGGGCGTATTGTAGCCAGCAGCCGGGCTCTGGTACGCAAACGGGCTCGGATGGAAGGCAGGTGCGGAAGGTAGGTAATAACCCGGGTTCTGTGCTGAGAAACGAGGTGGTGTGGCCAATAGAGGAGGCGAGAAATCAGAATAAGCGGTGTAAGTGGCTGGGGACTGTGGAGGTACAGATGGTGCACCATATCCACGATACATTGGCCGAGGAAGTGGGGCCGCAACTGCTGGCGGTGTTGGGGCAGATCCCTCTGGTGTAGGTGTTGATTTGGGCCGTCCCCGACGTCTTTTGGGTGGTGCAGCCACATCTGCAGGGGTGTTATGTACTGGATCTTGGCGCTTCGTCGACGCCGTGGCTCGCGACAGCAGCTCGGGAGTTTGAATGGGGGGTGGGAAAGGCGCACTGGTGGATGCGACAGGCATATATTCAGCTGCAGGCGGCGCTTTTTTGCGAGCTAGGGGGGGTGATCACGGAAGAAGAAGAATCTATAATTGAGCGTACAAATGGGTCGGTCGATTTTCTCGCCCGCATCTGACTCGAAGCTGCTCAAGATCTCATCTCGGGGACATCAGATTGGACCAGCATGCGTTGTGGAACGTCGATTATTGGAAAGAGACCTGTGGGTTAGAAATCAATTTGGGAACTGTGGTACAAACGCACAAAAATTGGATAACACACACCGCCTTCAACTTAATCCCAGAAAATTTGTGCCTAGAGTTCCAATGTGTATTTCCATCCCACACCTCTGCAACTTGTATAGAGGCACCCTATAACGGCGGACGAGACTCGATATCAGAATCGAGGGTGATGGGGGCCACGCGAGTATTCCAAATGACTCGGAACGATTGCAATTCGAATTGTGCGGGCCCGGCCTCTGTTCCAGTGCATCTAGTATGCAATGCGCTCAGCAACGCGTTGTCTAACGCATCTGGCCGCCAATCCTCGAAGGTGAGATTCTCCAATGCAGGGAGAAATTTCGGCTCGTGTTGGCGATTCAGCGCTCGGACAAAGTCAATTCGGGATTGCCGTTGTAGGGACGATACTGTCAGACAGGTGAGGTGCTGCATATGGGAAAACCATTGCATGGACAGAACGAGTCGTGGATGAGGGCAACGGTGAATGTGCGTAAGGGTGCGCGCAATCGCAAAAAGAAGGGAAGCAAGATGCTGTCGTCCATTCTTGGAAGGCATCTCAAGTACAGATCCTCCAGAGCAGGTAGAGCAAGGTATCGAATTATTTCCAAATTTCCGTTGAAAAGTTGGAAAGAAGTCAACCCAGTATGCGTTATAATTGGCTCGGCGTTGTATGAATTCTCTTCCGAACCATAGAACTCGAATGTGCGAAGTGACGAGGCCATGCGTATAACATCCAAGCATTGTTGTGGGGTGATGTTGTTGGCACTGAAAGTTTCCAGCTGCTCGTAGGGAAGGATGAGAGACGAAGGTGATATGCCATCTAGGGATACATTTCGTAGCTTGGGTGCCTCTCTGAGCGCCAAAGGCGGCGGGGCGAGGCTGGAAGTAACGAGGGAGAGGCTTTGGAGAAGGGGAAATGCCATGCCATCCGTTGATTGGGGAGCGGAATCTGATTGGGGAGCGAGATCTGAAGATATGTCTAGGGACAGGAATCGAAGACGCGGTCCATGTCGACGGAGCAGCGGATTTATTTGAGCGGCTGTGCCCCCGAACCAACTAAGGGATAAGGGAAGGGCGCCGGCGCGACTGAACCATGTATCGACGAGTTCCTCCATCGTTCCCGGCGCCTTCCGGCGTGACGGAAGGGACCCTACGTTGAGGGTGCCCCACAGCGCAGGAACGGAGAGAGCTAGATTTCTCCACCCCCGGCAAACCTGGAGAAGGACAAGGATTTGTCCAGCTAGGCAGTCGTCGCATCCAAAATGGACGTCTTCATCGTCGTGAACATCATCGGCATACTGGAGGAATATTTCGGTGGTAATTTCGGGCGGGAGGGACAAGACTGGGAAGATGAAACCATTGAGTTCGGATTGGACTGTAAGTTTACGCTCCTCTAATGTTTCGAGGAGAAGGGGTTGCTGGGTAATAGAGGCCTCGAGATCGGCGAGCTCCTTCAGGACCCGGGAAGCTGCCCTAA
Source organism: Mycena galopus ATCC 62051 (assembly GCA_014925785.1). Taxonomy (NCBI): domain Eukaryota; kingdom Fungi; phylum Basidiomycota; class Agaricomycetes; order Agaricales; family Mycenaceae; genus Mycena; species Mycena galopus. Next base: position 332,165 of record WIQG01000126.1, on the reverse strand, counting down.
GGCTAACTCCGAAGTTAGGGGATTTGAGGCGAAAATTTTGCGATTTTTGACTCCAGATTTGGGGGATTTGAGGCTAAACTTTCGAAAATCCACTCCAAGTTAGGGGATTTCAGGCTCAGTCGGGTTCAATCTTTTTGTACTTGGGGTTATTGGGTAGCATCATCCTTCCTCCAAATCACCTTCCACAGTTTTGGAGAGGGATTTTACACAACTAGACGTTGCAGAGGCGCTCCCACCTCTCAAAATCACGGCGAGCGGAAAAATTAATCAAAATTACCCTATTGGGTAGGATCATGTGACAATATCCTTCTCCGACTTGGGGGATTTGAGGCCCAAAGCGCTGGAAAAGTTAGGGGATTTGAGGTCACCTTGACCGACTTTCTCCGGAGTTACCTTGGGCTAGCTTCCAGGGTCCTGCTCCTTCCTCAGGTCGTCGAGGCAAAAAGCAGTGCCACTGATGGCCGATCAAATCTTGGCCTTCAAGTGTTCAATTCTGTTTAATTGCGGCGAGCAAATGCGTGCCATTCTCAATACAAGATATACGAGCCCTCATCTCCTCGCCTTCTTCTTTCCAAAACCCGTAAAGACCGCCCCGTCGTCAGAATCATCATCAACGATGATGGCCGCCGCTTTCTTCTTCGCCGCAGGCCGCGTGGTACGTCTCGTAGGCCCAGCCGCCTCCGCGCTCGACTGCAGCGTTTGGCCCATACTGAAATCATCTTCGTCCATGGCGACAGGTTCCTCCTCGATTTTAACATCCGAGTCGGAGTCGTCTAAGAAAAGAGCCGGCGGCGCTGGGGCTTTGGATGCTCCTCGAGTTGCACGCTTCTTCGGAAGAGGCTCCGCCTTGGATGGCGGTTTGCTGCGTGTGGCCTTTGCTTTAGTCGGAGCAATTTCGTCTTCTTCGGAATCATCAATTATCATGGCCTGGCTCTTAGCCTTGGTCCTCGTCGGTACCAGAGCTACTTTCTTAGTGGGTTGCGTCCGTTTCTGAGTAGGACCAAAGTCTTCTTCAGACCGAGCCGGGGAACTGCCGCCTTTCCAATAACCTGTCAAGCATATTAGTCCATGTCAGGAATGATAACAAATGGCTCAATCTTACCCGGTCCAAGCCCATCGGCGTCGTTCTCCTCGCTGATGATGAGCTCGATCCCTTTCTTTCGTGCAGCATTGGTATTGGTGTTCTGCGAGACCCAAGTTCAGCGACATCCAGTAAAATCAAACCGCAGCGACAATACCTTTTTGAACTTCTTAAAATCAGGTTTCCCCTCCCAACGCGGATCGTTCCCCCCCGCTCGCTTCTCGGACCGGTTGCTGGCCTTAAAGATCTCCAAATCGTGAATAACCATGAAATTGCCGCACAGATTCGTCTCATCGCCGAATGTCTCCAGCAACTCCCATTCCGGGCGAGCATCGACCTCCTCCGTTTGCTTGGGTTTCGAGATTTTCAGCTTGTTGAAATCGCGATCAAAGTCATCTTCAGTTTTCTTTCCCCGTTTGGTGGACGCGATAGCCTTGAGGAAGGCGTCGTCGGTGTCTGGTTTCCCGGACGCAGCACCCGCGGCAGCATCCTTCTTCCCGGTGGACTTGGTGGTGGCCAGCCCTTTGGCGGTGCTGGCAGGTTTAGCAACGTTCGCAGCGGGTTGGGCGGCAGATGGGGGCTTTGGGGCGGCGCGCTCCACTGCGTTGCCCGGCACCGCCCTCTTCTTGGCCGCCGGCCCATTCCCCGACGTCGAACCGGAAGCACCATTCAAAGCCTCCTCCACACCGGCCATCTCGACATCATCTCCGTCGAAACTCCTCTCTTTCCGCTTCTTCCCAACATCGGGAGGATCAACAGGCATCTGGCTCTCTTCCTCTTCCTCCTCCGGCACGGCGCGGAGTGCGGCGGCACTGCTGCCCCCGCGCGTTGACCGTTTCCCTCCGTCCTGGGTCTGCTGCTGCGTCTGGCTCTGGCTTGCCACACTGGACATTAGCATCAACTCGTCGTCGTCGAACGCCCCGCTCTCTTGCACGAAACTCTCAGCACCGCTCCGTTTGGGATCGCTCGCTTCAAAGAGGGCCTTGAATTTCTTTAGCGGGGGCTCTTCGCCCGTTTCAGGTTCCACCCCAGCCATAATCGCATTCGAGATCAGAGTTTCGACCGGCGCCGACGTGCCAACGCGCCGCTTGAGCCTCGAAGTGCGAGGTTTCTAGGAAGAGAAAGAAAGAAAGAAAGATGAATAATAGGGATCTCGAGAAACGCTACCACGTACGGGTACGGTGGTATCTACTGGTTCTGGTGCTGCTGGCGGGGCCATGGAACTTGAAGAGGTATCGGGGAGGTTGTTGAGCAGAATGGACGGGTCGTCTAAGCCAGTTAGGATGGGAAGGCCCGTGGGCAGCGCGCGCCGCGTCAAGTGCTATACATGGGTGAGTACACAGGGGATTACTCCCAACGATACGCTCACTCGTCTCGGGGCCGACGCCTCCTCAGCAGGCTTTGGCTCTTGAGACGCTGGTCGAGAAGACACGCGTCGAGCGAGAGGCTTCCGTGGGGCAGGTTTCGGCTCTTCTGGTTCTTCAGGCTCTGGAACGAGAGAGCTCTCGTCCGGATGGGTGTTCGGGATGACATGGGGAAGTGGAGACGATGAGGGAGCTGGGGAACTGAATCAGCGAAAAATATAATAATAAGCAGAAGAAACGACTCATACCAGCGTCAACGGTGCCAGAAGAATTGAACACGGATGTATCAGCCTTCAACACAGCCTGGATAATATCGTCGTGCGAGGAAAAGCCGAGTTCGAAGCTGGAAGAAGAAATCAAAAGTGGTTCAAGGTGCCGTGGGGTGAAACAAACACCCGAGTCGTTTCCACCAGCTCCTTCCATGCGTCTTCTCCGATGGCAGCTTCGCATGCCTGCTGGTCTGCGATGGGAACCAAATTCTGTCCCGCCTTCGCTTTCGCGCGCAAAACGGCCTTTCTCCACTTCTCCGCTCCGCCTGTGACGTCGAAAACCTCGATTTTCGCTTGGCCCCGCGAGAGGAGCTCACGCAGCTCACTGCTGATCTGACGTTTGGCTTCCCCGACGCAAATGAAACGGTACCGCGAAAACATATTGATCCTCTCTTCATTCGGGTCCCAGGTCATGGCGGTTTTGTATTCAGAAGGAAGCGAATCGTCGAATTCTGGGCGATACTTGGCTTCCGGAGGTAGCTGAAAGTTTTCTTCCAACGATACAGGGTCGGACGAAAGTGGTAAATCCCCGAGACGAAAGACCTCGTCTAGCCATTTGGACGTGACGAATGCGGTAGCCGAGACCAAAGAAGTGACTTGCAAAGTTGTGGCAGCCAGAGTGTCAGTGATGTGATGAGTAATATCTTGGCCCGGCAAGTGCACAAGATGAATCCCTGTGTCGCGTGTGATAAGAAAGTGCAATGGGAGAAATGAGGAAGCCTACCCAAAGAAGCGCACGAAGTTAGTAATGCTTTTTTCGGAGCGGCCTCCTGATAACAGCACACCGGGTGCCAGCGAACTCTGTAACATATCCAGACACGCGAAGAATGTGCGCAATGAAACCCACCGTATGGGAACCCCCTTTGCTACGTTTATAATATCTCCATCGAACAACTCGAAAGTTTGCTCGGGATTAACAGCATAGAGCTCTCCGTCGACGCGTTGAACGCTGCCCATCTTGCTGGTGTTGGTGTAATTGAGGCTCGGGCGGGTGGTGGGGTCCGCCACATCCTTCTCGGTAAATTTGCCGACAGTAAACGTTCCGTGGGGCAGCTTGCCCTTCTCCGGCGGGCGAGAAATCTTTTTCATGTTGATACCTAGCGCAACATTTTGCGCAACCACAGCTTTTCTCGCGAGAGGATAATTTTTGTTTGGCTTCAGAAACTTTGTCTCTGAGAAAATGCGATTAGGACTGCTCAACGCGTGGCAAAGACAGGAAGCGAACTGTCGGCTGGGAGCTCTTCACTGTCTGTGCCATCGAAGCCTGCGACCAAAGTCCACATTCGAAAAGTATCGGCGAGGATTCGGGTTGTTGTCGGGTTCGAGTCGGGAGGCTGTTGAACACAGTCCTTCGCGTCGGTGACTGAGGGGCGAAGTCACGCGAAGCGTGACCAGAAAGTCACGGACGCGCTTGGACCGAACCACACTGCACCTGTTCGAGGTCGTACAAGGTCGTATAGGCACGACGATAAGCAACGGACCTTTACGAGTTTCACCAGGATTCGTCCGAGACCGATGCAAACTCGCGGATAATGCCGGCCCGATGTTGCTAAATTGCCCTGGCGCTCATTGTGCTCGGTAAATCATCGGCGGAACAGGGCTTACTTTAATCAGTTGCTTGGCTGTCCTCAAAACACATCTTGCCCCACAATACTGTCGACGCGACCGCCCATGTCTCTGAAAGTTTCTGGAACCAAAATTGTGGATGAGGAAGGAAAGGAGATTATTTTGCGCGGCGCAGGTCTCGGTGGTTGGATGAAGTAGGTTGTTCGACGCGACAATTGTGTTCTGTTCTCATTTTTACAGTATGGAGAATTTTATCTCAGGTATCTATTCCGCCGCTAATTCTTTTCCAACCTAACGGTGTACAGGCTACCCTGGCTGTGAATTCCAGATCCGACATGCGTTGGGCGAAGCAATCGGGCAGGAGAAATCCGATTTCTTCTTCGATAAAGTGAGTTGCCCTAATTTCTCATTACCTGACTAACTGCTATCATACGAAGTTTCTGGAGTATTTCTTCATGGAGCCCGATGCGAAATTTTTCAGCAGTCTCGGACTCAACTGTATCCGTCTTCCATTCAATTACCGCCACTTTGAAGGTCGGAACATGTTGCTCAGTGATTTACATCGCGTTTACACTGCGTTGCCTTGCAGACGATATGAACCCTCGAGTTCTTAAAGAGTCTGGCTTCAAGCACCTTGATCGCGTGATAGACCTTTGCGCTGCGCATGGCATATATACGATCCTTGACATGCACACCGCACCGGGAGGTTCGTCTTCTCTCTGATTTAATTTTATCTGTAGTGAACCGTTGCGTTTAGGACAAAACACTGACTGGCATGCTGACCACGGTGGTCACATTGCGAACTGTACGTAGCGCTGAGCCCGGGCAGAAATCCAAAACTTACATTTCCTAGTCTGGGTCCACAAGGATTTCCAGGACCGCACTGTGTGGCTCTGGGAAAAACTTGCCGAGCACTACAAGTCCAATAAATGGATCGCAGGTTCGTCTAACTCTTCCCCACAACGTCTCAGATGCTCAGAATTGTCCAGGATATAACCCTCTCAACGAGCCTACGGACCCTACACATACGCGTGTTATAGAATTTTACTCCCGGGTGCATTCCGCCATCCGCGCCATTGATCCTGAACACATAATATTTTTCGACGGTATGCAACTTGTGTCAATGCGAAAAATGTCAAACTGATGCATCAAGTGAACAGGGAATACATTCGCGTCTGATTTTTCGCACTTTGGCGACGCGCACAAGAACTGGGACAACACCGCCTACTCCATCCATGATTACTCTACCTTCGGATTCCCGGCCGCGCCTGAGCAATATGTGGGCAATGAGCAGCAGCTACATCGACTGCAGCGTAGCTACGAAAAGAAAAGGGAATGGATGGATCAACGGGGTCTGTGCGTGTGGAATGGAGAATGGGGCCCTGTGTACGCACGGAAACAGTACGAGGGTGAGGCAGCGGAGGAGATTAACAAAGTGCGGTATCAAGTACTCAAAGACCAACTGCAGATCTACAACAAGGTCAGTGTAACCGTTTTTCTGATCAACCCTGTTCATAACCCTGATAATTTTCTTCGCCCGCAGGACCGCCTGAGTTGGTCCATCTGGCTTTACAAGGACATAGGCTTCCAAGGGATGGTCTACCTCGACTTGGAAACCCCATACATGACCCTGTTCAAATCCTTCCTCGCAAAGAAACACCGACTTGCGGTTGATGCGTGGGGCGCCGATGATACCGCCGTGAAAGCCATCTACCAGCCTCTCTTGGATCACGTCGTCGAAGAAATCCCCGAGTCATATCGCAGCCTTTATCCCGCCCCCGTATGGCGTCTGTCGGACCGCGTGACGAGACTCGCGCGCAATATACTCGTCAGTGAGTTCTTGGTGAAGGAGTGGGCGGACCATTTTGTTGGAAAAGATATGACGGAGTTGGACGCTATCGCGGCGAGCTTCAAATACGAGGCATGCCAGAAAAGAGAGGGATTGAACAAAATCTTGACGGATAGTGCCAAAGCTGTGGTTTGAAATCTGGTCTCCTTGGCTTGTACATTATACATTTATTCTTGTATTACTTTACGAATTCGCACGACCTGAATTGCAGACGCGATGGAATTCCAAGCCTTGTCGGTGCGCGAGAAGGCCGGTGGGTCGTGTCACGTTACCGTGTTTGACGTAGCAAATTTTCCCAATGTTGAACGATTGTTACAGCCAGTTACAGCCTCTCATCAGCTGTGCGCCTCCAGCTCATGGTTTCTCTGGGATTTCCTTGTGACCGCCAAAGCTACCATGGATCGGATTCTATAGCTGTAGCTTGCCTTGCATCTCGATGACGGTACTGGTGGCAAATGGACTGGAGGCTTCAACCGGCTTCAGACTAAGTACTCAGGTTGCAAGCTGCGCTTGCTCGACACCTCAAGCGCAGTCTCGCTCATGATTCTACCCGCTCCTCAACAACAGCAAGCCAGGCCAAACGCCCTCTATCTTTGGTTTGGTACTTGTTGTGCCTCGTCTGCTGGCCTTGCTGTCCTCTGGCTCATCCGCGGACCTAGGATTAACCATACCGTCTGTTTGAACTTCAAAATTTGATCTCCTGAATAGCGTCCTGGGACTTGAGGCGCATTGGTGACTACGAAGTAAATGGTTTCTTTCCTCCCTTGAACCTCAGCGAATTCCTTGAAAGGACCGACCACAGCTTACTAGACAATTTTCCATGAATCTGTCAGCGTACGGAAGACAATGATTAGTGTATTAATAGGTCGGCGAGTTTCAATCCGCGAGGTTCGTCATCCCCATCTTAATTCGCCAAGGCTAAGGAAATAAAATGAGACGGCACGTTCAGTCTCAAGCATCACAGTTACAACGGCCCACCTAAATTTTCTCTTGAACAGTCGCACCCTCATTATTGGCGGCTCCTCCGGAATCGGCTTTGCAGTGGCCTCCGCTTCACTCTCCAATGGATCCAAAGTTCATATCACTTCCACCACTGCCAAAAAAACTCTCTAGCAAAATCACACAGCTTCAGTCTGTCTACTCGAGGCGTATCTGTTCTGCATGTGCTCCGCACTTGCGACGGGCCAAGGTTTCAAGGTTGATAATGGGTCTTTGATGGCTTAGGCTGACGTATCCCGGGAAAGAATAACCTCAAGTAGACGGTGCGACGTGAGCTTCAATGGAGAACATGCATTGGAACAGAAACTATTTTTCGGTAATATTCGATTTCAGATGCAGAGTCGTGGTGGGCGATATAGCAGGGAAAAGTCTGCTTCATTTGGCGCTGCAGTTGAATGTTGCAAGTCCAACGCCCAGTCTATCCTTATCTGCTCCCATACAGCAGAGGCGCTGTCAAGGTAATATTAACTTGCTCATCTATTCCGCGGAGACTCGCCACTGTTGTCCCGACCCCGACCATCAGCGTCGCTTCTGAACATCAAAGGTGCGTGTGGCTGAGCAACGGGAGAGGGGTTCTGGAAATTGACCGAGATGAACATAGTCGCGCCAGCTCCGTTTGCCGCTTTGTCCGGGGTGGGTTTACTAGTTGAACTTGTCCCAGTGTCCCCAAATTGAACTAACTTCGAAGAACGACTAGAATCAAACTGATGACTGACCTTTGACTGACCTGGAGGTCGGTGAGCCTCAGCCCTGCCGCCAGCACCAGAAATTCAAAATTCAAGTTGAAAGTTGGTTGAAAGTCAAAGTTTTGAGCAAAGTTTGAGTTCAAGGTTAGTCGCTTTCAAGCCACTTCTAGATACTCTGGGTTTCGGGTCGTATCCCATGCCCCAGTTCAATCTATGCGACGGTGGGACCGAACATGGTGGTACTTGGCTCTGCGGCTTTACGGGCGCTTACTTACCGATATGACGTAGGATGTTCGAACCTCCCATCGGCTTAGTCGGCCGACTTGCAATTAGGTTCAAAAAGCGCTAGTTACCTACCTCCATGAGTCCATTTACTTTTGTTTCTTTTTCAAGCCCCACAACTTGTTACTTGACTCACACAACTACTTCGACTCGGTCGCCTGTGCCATGTCCGCTGTTCGCGATTCACAAATATCTGTCGCCCCATCTTCTTTGCAGTCGAACGAAATGGAGCTTGCTTCCCGCATCCCCCTTCCTGCGTCCACGTCCACATTCTTCATCTCAGATGCACAGAGCGTTTTAGACCTGGACTCCGCTTCTTCTAGCAATTCGCGAGACATTCTCAGGAGTGTAAACGAATCGGCCTTACCTCCGGTAGACAAGGGATTGGGGGCTTGGACTTTCGTACGCTGATGCGAATCTGGCCCTTTCACTCATCTGACTCTTTGGCGGAGCTGGCTGCCGCATTCATGGTAGAGGCTATTGTCTGGGGGTTTCCGAATGCCTACGGGGTTTTCCTCGACGGTAAATAATTGTCACGGTTTAGTGTTGGACATGCTAGTTATTTTCTCGACAGCGTACCTCCAAGATCCGCGCTATGACTCGCAGAAAAGCGCTACGTCGCTCCTTCCCCTCGTCGGGACGCTGTCATCTGGCATCATTTACTGTTCTGGTAACATTGAAGCATTTATTATAAGAATGCATTAAACACTGCACCAGGGCCGGTCATTAATCCTATTGCGGCGCGCTACCCTCACCATCGTCGCAAATCGATGTGGCTTGGAGCAGTTATGTGTTCCGCGGCGCTCTTTGGTGCAAGCTATGCAACCCAGGTTGGTTCAGTCTACTCTTTTTGTGCACAGTTGTCAATATTCCTCTTTAGATCTGGGAACTCGTTCTTCTCCAAGGCATCGTGTATGCCATCGGCGGATGCAAGTTGTCCTGGAAATTTCGTTCACAGTTTCTCATAGCTTTCCAGCCCTCCTATATTTACCATGCATCTCCTTCATGTCCGAATGGTTGGTATTTTCCCTTGTATATCAAGTGTATCAATCCTGAACCTCATACCTCGCTTGTTATAGGTTTGTTGTGCGCCGAGGAATGGCGAACGGTATTCTCTTTGCCGGTATGTCCTTATTTTGAACGCTGAACTTGGATAAACTCTACATATCTCTTCAGGCACTGCGGCGGGTGGTTTGCTTCTGCCGTTGTCGTTACCGCGCCTGATATCCAAGTACGGCTCCTCCAAAACCCTGCGAATTCTTGGTATTGCCATCGGAGTACTTCTTTTCGCTCTCCTGCCCTTCGTCAAAGGGAGACTTCCCCAAACGCGAGTCCGAATCCACGGGCCGGCACCCCGAGGAGCACCAGGAGCACGAGACTGGATGAAAAACAAGTCGTTCTGGGTTTTCCTCGCAGTCAACACCTTGCAAGGCTTTGCGTATTTCGTCCCCATCGTCTATTTGCCCAGTATGCAACCAATTCCTTGCAATGGCATCGGAGCTTAAAAAACCGTCCAGCGTTTGCCAGCGATCTCAACATTAGCACTTCGAACTCGGCCGTCACGGTAGCCATGCTCAACGGTACGCCTTTTCATCAATCTTCTCCTTGCATGGTTGAAAATTTTGAAAAAGGCGCGTCGGTCGTGGGTCGGCTTTCAATGGGATACCTCTCAGACAGGTTCAATCCATGGATACTGGCACTCGTCACTCTCTTCACGACTTCCGTCGCAACTTTCATACTCTGGGGTGTTTTATCACACTCCTTCGCTGGATTGCTAACATTCGGGATCGCATACGGAAGTATAGCCGGCGGTTGGAGCAGCCTGTGGACAGGTTTTGTCAGGCCTCTCGCCAGTATGTCACCATTCCTTCTCGTTCTTGTTCAATATTCCAAACTTCAACCTAGACGACGACCCAGCCACATCCACCATGCTTTACGGGTACCTTCTCCTGTCCAGAGGTATAGGGAACATTGTGTCGACTCCAATCTCCGCGAAACTATTGGTGTACAGCCAGTCTCTCAACGCCACGAGCAGCCCGGAAAGCACAGGGTTCAATGTGGGAGATGGACGGTTCGAGAGAATCATCATATATGTTGGGACGTGCTTTGCGGGTGCAGCTGGCGTCGCTGCGTTGGGTTTAGCCATGGATGCTCGAAAAAGGAAGGGTCGAACGAGCAACCAGAATTCCCAATGAGACTCGAAACGCTTTATCTTATTAATCGTCTTACCTGTGCCCTACGCAGAATGAAGATTCTTTCACCTGGCAGGAATCGAGAATAGTTCGGAAATCCTCCGGACCTGCACCAATCACTAACTGAGCTCGATATTTAAAACCACTGACCGAGTCCGGGTTTCAACACTGACTCGGCCAGAATAATCATTAGTGGCTGGGTGCCTTGCTTTGTTCGTAACCAGTAACGGTTCGAACCACTGACCAAGTCCGATTACATTTCGTGGTATTGGCCCACACGGACCGCCTCGCCCGTGTTAGCCGAACCGCGACTTCGACTCCAGCTCAACAACAATAGCCCGTCCACTACTCGCCAGTTCCCGCCTCCCTCGAGGCTCCACACGGGCGCCACGCTCCTCATGCAGCCTATTATCGCCGGTCCCCAACTTGCGACGACCTCCCACGACGGGGGTGCGATAAACTACGCCGACCCGGATTCTGGAGACGACTTTCCGGAGTCCGGACGCAGGGCCTCTCGATTCGGACGACTCCGATTTCGTGAACGAGAATCGCTTGTGGAAACGCTTGGGAATCGCCAAAAAACGACGCGGTAGGCAGGCACGGTCCAGTTCATGAACGAGGTCGCAAAAAAGCGCACAAAAGCCACAGTGAGAATTCGCGGCGGGCCGGCTTGATCCGCACCTCTGACAAGTTCAACCACAACTTTGAGGCACGGGCACTAGCTAGGTCTCTTGCACCGACTTCCCACTCGCAATCTCGTTCCGAAGGCTTACTTTGACAGAAGCTGTGGTCAAAAATCTTACCTGCCTGGGACGCTACTAGTACAGAATTCTATGATTATTGTATGATTGCAGTACTGTTGCACCGCGACCAGACCAGTGTGCAGTTCAGCCTCTTCCAACGCCAGCGTGTCTATCCCCGTTCTCGAAACGTTATCTATCCATCTCGGGAACTAATTCTTGCTAGTTTCTGCAGCAGACTGTGCTCGGGAAGGGGTCCAATTCTTCGTGAACTTGGGATAGTCAATCAAGGGAACAAGTTGGCTAGTCTTTTGCACTGATTTTCAAAGAATTGGTCTACTCCGCGTCTGGGAGATTACTACTAGCTCCTAACAGGACTCTCATCGATCCTCTCACTTGAACTCGGCATAAGGATGTCCACACTGTTGACCTTCTTCAACAATATATATCTCCGCAAATGGGCAGCGCTCCCGGACAGAATCGCTGTACGCGAATCTACCACTAGAACGAGCGAACCATTCTTGGACCACATCATCCACATTGCAGTCGATGACTCGGCTGACTTTGGGAGAAAACGGTGTAGCAGGATTCAGTATCGGAAACCCTCCGGCGGAAGCGTATTTCTTCTGCGCTTTATGCTTGCGGCGCGAGATTTTGCTGTCGACAATGAGTTCTTATACGTCATATAATAAGAATGCACTGATGTTGAATCAGTAATTTTACTTGTTGTCATGTTAATTCAACTGCTGGTGAAATTTTAGCTAACTCAACCCCATATTTACGCTGATATAGCGCGATATCATTCTATGCGCGCCGGTACGTGACACATCTTATAAACAGGTTATAGAAGCAGGTATCAGACATGTGAATTAAAATTTCTGTCCAGGAAGCGAGACAGCTCCTACGCGGCGCGTCGATCATTATTAAGCGCGCCACGGCTCCACCATGTACGCGACGCGTCGGGACGTGAACTAATGATTCCCCTTCCTTTCCGAAGCTTCGCCTCCTCCTTGGGGCTGGCCAGGCGGTCGGGCATCATCCGCGAATCTATAACTTCAATTTTTAGACGACGCGAGCGAAAACCCGACTGCGGCTCGGTGAATCACAGTCTCGGTCTTATGGCAACATGGACTGGACAGCTTGTCTTTTGCCCCCGGCTTCAGTCGGCAGAGGTGATTGGCGGTTGATTTGACCCTTTGGGATGTCGGGACCCCAGAACCACGCCGCTTACAGTATTCCGAAGTGTAGGGACCCAGCACAAGTTTGCAAAATAATATGTAATGGGGTGAGTTTCATTGATTTTCAGGCTAGTTACACGCTGTTCGAAGCTGGTGGAGGCTCGAAACACGCGAAAAAGGTCGCAAATGGGTCCCGTGATACCATCAGCACAACCACACCCATTTAGGAAAGCGATAGTATTTTCCGTTTTGACCATCAGCTCTTCCACAGAGCTCAGAAGGTATGTTTAAATGTTGATTTCAACAATATTTGCAAATCATCCTATGCATTGGACCTGCGAAAAGAAACAAAATGGGAGATTGAAAGCAGAACTGAGTTGCCTTTCCACCTAAATTCACGAGCCTCTACAAATCATCCTAGGGATGTGTGCCATTCAATCGTTTTCAATGCTGTGTGGAATCCCCTCAGACTTGAAACTTCGAACAATTGACCAAAACTGCCACAAAATTTTACTTAGCCATCTGATGTCACTCGTACTTGGTAATTGAACATAGATATGTCTCGTTTGTCGTTTTCTTGCTTCTGGCAGTCTGCTGTGCTTCATGAAAATGCTCAAACTACAGACATTCAGATTTCAACAAGGAACTAAACCTTGGTGCCAGTACCTGCCATTAAATATCACCTTAGACCAGTGACTGTGTCTGTCTATGATATCACTATATCCAGACTTGTCCCATGTAGCAGCTGGATTCGAGCCTAATATCACCTTAACTGAGTAGGCAGATCCCCCCACCTTGCGTGCTGCTTGTTGGATGTGAGTCCTACACCTTTTCCAATGGCTAAATGGCCCATTGAACAATATGCAGAGGTTCACAGCATGAATAAATCAAACCTACAACAGATATTGTCAGTTGAGTCCGAAAGGGATGGTGATTCGTTTCCAACAAGCTGCTACTACCATCTCCCCATGCATATATGTACCTTCCTTTATCCCTAGCACCAATGGTCCTGAAGCTCTATGCTGCGGACACTTGAAACTTTAACTTGGACCGCTGAATCAATGGCTTGTGACTTCATGAATGCATATGGTAAAGTGCTCACCACATATTTTGTTCATCATAGGCAGACTGGTAACGAGTCTACTCTCAGGCTATCTGAAGTTTGGCTGTCAAATTGGTCAACTATGCTTCGCTCAACTTCAATGTTCCCCTGGCCTCAGTTTGATAAATCACATTGTGTCCCGCCTTGCTGACATCCATCTTAACGAGAGTACAAAATGTAGTGAACCCGTGCTTATGCAGAAGTACAGAATCAGATGGTGACAACACCAACACCGGGATTCCCACTCCTGTTCTTCAAACTGGGTACATTGGTTTTACGTTTCTTTGATCTCTTCTCTTGAGCTCCCACTGTACAGGGAAAAGAATTTCTACACCTGCCTATCTGCGTGAGTTCTCCTCCCTTGTTTCCTTTACATCAACCACATATTGCATCCGGGGAAGGCCAACCCAAAACCAGGCGAAATAATTTACTGGGTCCTACTGGACTTCCCACACAGAAAAATCAAAACTCATGGTCATGTGTCACAGAAAGTTGTGCCGGTGAGCTCATGCCTCGCTTGTTTGTACACAGATAGGCAGGCAGACCCAGGACTGTGTGTCAGAAGTTGCAGAGAGGACAAACAACACCGGACTTTGGACTGCACTGGAATTATTTAAATTGTTGATGGTGGAAGGTTGAAAAAAGAGAACATAATCTTTTTGACAATAGCGATTGAAAAGGTCGCTGCAGCCTGCGAAAATAAACAACCCTAAGGAAGAGAAGAATAATGTGCTATTGTTCTGATTTTGAGGTGAATTTGTAGGTTAAGAAAGCTGATGGCTATGTGGCATTCACCATATACATATGATTCAGTTTTGAGTAGATGGAAGTTGAGTGAAATTCAAGTGAAATGAATCAATTGCCAAGGGAGGAAACTCGAAAACCAGGTATATGAAACAAAAACCGTGGTTTTTTGCATGGACAGACAATCCATTTGGATGTAACTTACTCTGGTTCCCAGGAGTAGCCCTTTGGGGACTCAGACACTGGAATGTGTACAGGGACTTGCATTTTATTGGTCTAATTGAGAAGCCACCAATATTGATGCGCATGCTGAGGTTGAAGGAGCCCCGGCCACGATCCAGCTGGAAATGATGTGATGTCTGTGTCAATGGGGCCAAGCCTCAGCAGCGGTGTTGCTCCCAAGCTAACTGGGACATGTTTTTGTTGATTATTGCAGGAATGGATTCGGTCAGTCCAAAAGTAGACCCCCTGGAGCAGGAAGCGACACACGGGTGTATTATTCACTGGGACATAGCCTGATTTCGCAAGTACCGCTGTGCAGTACCATGTACTGGAGTCATGGGAAGCAAAAACAGGTATGGTGAAATATTTCTGTCAATGTATACCTCGTACAATCCAACCGCAACGATCTGGGTAAGGTGATGCCAGCAGGGTGTCATCAAAATTTCAACCCAGTGATTCCAATCAAGCTGCTAACGAGCCCCACAGACTTATCCTCACCAGAATGATTTGCTCTGCAGTAAGCAGTAACCTGGAAATGAGAAAACACGGCTGTCTAGCGTTAAATCCTGCAGAAATAAGTCAATTAAGTCGGCCGTAAACCGGGGAGCACGAGTCAATGAGTTGATTTAAGTCAAGTTTGCGAACCCATGCCCCTGAGAGAACTGCTTGGTCCAATGCATATGATGGTTTGCAAATATTGTTGAAATCAACATTTAAACGTACCTTCTGAGCTCCGTGGAAGAGCTGATGGTTCAAACGGAAGATACAACCACTTTCCTAAATGGGTGTGGTTGTGCTGATGGTATCACGTGACCCATTTGCGACCTTTTTCGCGCGTTCCGAGCCTCTACCAGCATCGAACGGTGTGTAACTAGCCCGAAATTAAAGGAATTGACCCCATTACATATTATTCTGGAAATTTTTGCTGGGTCCCTGCACCTTCGGAATACTGTTAGCGACGTGGTTCCGGGGTCCCGACATCCCAAAGGGTCAAATCAATCGCCAATCATCTCGGCTGACTAGCCGGGGAGCAAAATGCAAGCTGTCCAGTCCATGTTGCCATACGGTCTACCTCGGTGTGAGAGGCGCCCGCAGGCGGGGCCGAGTGCACGGGCCGGTTTCAGGAAAGTCGCGGAAAATTAAAAATGTAGCGGCGCGGCGCCCGTAATACTTACTATGTATATTAAAAAAAAGATCTTGAATTCATTTCGGGTTGGGCGGCTGAAAGATGCAGCACGCGCTACATCGCTGCTAGGGCACCGACGTCGGACGCGGAGAGTTCTCGGAGTCGGTGGGCGTCCGTAAAAAGGTGCGGGACCCACGAATCTGCGAAACCCCGCGAAAGCATGTGCTCGCAAAGTTAATAAGCTCTCAGGCTTGATATAACGTTTTATGTCAAGCTAAGGATCTCTAAGGGTCCCAGGACGCGCAGTAACCCCGCCCCGCACGCGCCGACGGTTATGGGAAGCATAGTTCAGCCGGGTGTCGTCAGAAATTTGGAATACATAACCATAATCCAAGGGGATCCAGGGTTAAGGTTCAGACATGGCCAGAAAGTGTTGCCAGGAATAGAAATTGGAATGAACGAGTGATACACATCTCGGATGACACCTTGTCAATGTACCAAGTTTTGCTTGCAGCCAAGTGCAGGCCTAGGAAAGAAGAATACTGCCACGCCAACGGTAGCCACGAATAGTGCGCCCGCAAGTAACAGTCAAGTTCGGCATATCGTCGGTGCGACATCTGGGTGTACCGCGCGGCGCAATCTAAGTACTGCGATTGTACACGGCGCAGACGGCGTCCCGACTCTGAATCAAATGTCCGGCAGGAAGGTATACGCGTTTCGCGTTAACCCGATAGGCATCGTTTGCCGCTTTACGGTACGCACTGGCGGATCGTGATTAATTTGTTGTGGGTGCCAGTGGATTTGGAAATATTGGGGGACGGAGATATTGGTATCAGAGAATTCTGTTGCGCTTCAAGGTTTGTGTAATACAGATTTGGTTTATTACAGCTTCTCTATCAGGGTTCTGTCAGTCTCGAGATCGGGAGTTGCGAGGGCAAGGCCGGTCCAAGCGTGTGTCCGTTGCGGATGAGGGATTTGTCGGATTGGGAATCAGGATTTGTGTGATGGTATGCACATTGCGATTATGACTCGGAGGTGATGGGGCGACGTCAAGGCGCGAGACGTTCAATTTTCCACTCTGGGTTGCCGGCGTCGGGGGCCGCGGTGGAGTTCGGTTCGGCGTCGGGGGCCGAGGTGGGGGAGGAATCTTGGTCTCGGCGCAGGTATCGGACGCGATCGTGCAGGCGAGACGGCTTGCCGCTCCAGAATTCGATTTCTCTGTAGGGACAAAGGCGTGATTAAGAAACGAAACGAAATGAATGCGTGAATGAAGTGAGGTGGGTGCGCAGAAGGCAATCAGCCGAGGACAAGGGTGCAAGGCAGGGAACGAGGTGAAGCGGAAGGAAGAGAAGAGTACACAGAACAGAGAAGGAACTTGAACGCACGTAGGCACGACGCGCCATCCGCCCCAGAACTCGGGCAGAGGGACCTCCTCGGCGCCAGCAAACCGCTCGGTCACGCGCTCCAAGCGCTTATGCACCTCGCCCTCGCCCACGACGCTGCTCTGCCGGCTCGCCCACGCGCCCAGCCGGCTCCCGACCGGCCTGCTGTGGAAGTACTTTTCGCTCTCCTCCCTCTCCACCTTCTCCGCGCGGCCCACGACGCGCACGGAGCGGTGCACCTCGCGCCAGTAAAAGACAAGCGCGCAGTGCGGGTTCGCAGTGAGCTCGGCGCTCTTGCGCGAGGTGTAGTTTGTGTAGAAGAGGAAGCCGCGGGGGTCGAGCGCTTTGAAGAGGACGATGCGCGCGGAGGGGAGGCCAGAGGGGGTGCAGGTGGAGAGGGACATGGCTTCGGGCTCGTGCACGCTGCGCGCGACGGCATCGTCAAACCAGGTGTGGAATTGGTCGAGCGGGTTCGGGAGCACGGTCGCTGGCGAGAGGACATCGGGGGTCTCGTATTGGACGTGTGGGAGGACCTGGATCGTGGACGGCGTCGAGATTATCACGTCCATGGTGCGAGCAGCAAGAGAGGCAAGGCGTCGGGCCATCGATTGGCGCAATTACCGCATTTGGCGCTGGCCCCGACTCAAGGGGAAATAGAGACAATCCACTGCTGCAGCAGAGTCAAATGCTCCGTGAGTTTTTGAATTTGAATCTGTCGATAAACCCCATAAATTGAGCGGTGGTATTTCTCGGCACCTTCGAAATTTGGACTGAGCGGAGTGCCAGTGTCTCGTGGAATATACTTCAGGAGCAACTTCTACGCGCTGAGCACGTATGCATAAATTTGGTGTGCCCGAATATGCGTCTGAAAAACAATCGCCGTACTCAAATAGCCACATAGCCACACTGAAATGTCCGGAATTAATCCACCAATTCGCCCCGCGCTAAAATAAGCGACGAAACTCCCGGCTTAAGTTGATTCTATAGCGCCGAAGATTGAGGCGGGGGTTTCGTTGGCAGGCTGCCTTCCTACTCCAATGATCAATCGATTCTTCCCTGCCGTCCACAAAAATGAAATGCGAATACATATGTATCATTCCATGCTGAGTATCCAAATCTCCACACCATACGGTATGTATGTACAGCCCAAACGGAATGCAATGTAAGAGGGAATGATGTTAATATATAGTGGATGTGACGCAAAGGCCCGCGAGCAGATGGAATTAATTAATTAATTACCTTTTCGGGCGCGTGGCGTGAGTGTCCCAAAAAGGAAAGTCTCTTTGAGTTATGCGGTTCAATCGAGCGCGCGCTTAGTAGTCAGTATTTGAATGATATTCTGCAGCTTTATGGGTAAGTGTATAGTATATGTACATAATAATAAGTAGCCTAGGTGCACTGCCCACATTGGGATTTTTTCTCGGTACATTTCAAGTTTCTTTTCCTTTTCTGACCCCCGGCGCCCGCTGTTGACCAGGCAATGAGACAACGCACTAGAGACGTATTCGAAGAGAAAGAGGGATAGACACCCCGTCGGGGGAGGGGGGGCGCGCGCACGAGTAACTGCACGCGCGCTAATTCCAGAAATAGCTTTCATTTCAGAGAGATCAGTTGTCCATCCCATGCCGTGCCGCGTCGAGGATCTTTCGAATTAATTAAAATTATTTTTATAAACCGACGTCGAGGTCGAGATGACAGGCAGGCACCGACCTGCTTACTTCTTACTTCTTTTCTGCCATCCCTCTGTCTTTCTGCCATTCTCTGTCTTCCGAGTCGTGCTGCCGGTGCCTTGAAGTTGTGGCACCTGATATTCAAGCTGAGGATGATCTGGAGTCTGGACCCCACACGACATCAGACAGAGATAGGTCCATACATCCCGGTGCCTGATGATCCTGCGGGGACGGGGACGGAGAAATCAAATATTAATTATTTTAGACGCGTTTGGTGTCAATTATGATGACGGACGCACCCTCCGCTGCGGTTGATAGTCATGATGACAGGAAGATCTAGACAGGAACGTTCAGGCAGGCTGTCGTGTTGTATGCATGGGTATGAAGCCTAGGGCGGTCTCGGAGAAATTATCGGTGGACCGTTCAGCGTTGAGAGTTCTTGGGATCGCAAATTTACCGGAGGGCGGGATTACGCGATCTGGCCAGAATTTTCACGTTCAGCGCGGCGACTTGTGATTATTGAGACGCCTAAAGTTCGGCTATTGCGGGTGCGGTTAACGTTTCGGGTGCAGATGACGATATTGTACTTACTAGTATGTACATCTGCCAACCAACTATTCATGTAGGGCCACTTGAAGAAAGAAGAGAGGAATTTGTTGTTTGAGATGAAGATTCAAATTGAACGAGTTGGCCGTGGATCCCGATCAGACGGAAAGTGAGCGACGCGCGGTGTAGAACTCTGAACCCTGCGGGTGCTAAATCGAGGTGAGAATTCGAAGGCACAGTGGGATAGCGGGATGCGGGACTGAGACTGAGACGCAGGTTCTTTCTTGCTTTCTTTGTGGGCGCAAGGTACCCCCGTTAACGCCGCTGATACGGATATTTTGTGCGGTAGGATATTTTGTGTGGTATGCATCGGAGCGCCGAGTGCTTGCCTTTGCGGTGGTCCGAGTAGGCATCCAAGCAAGCCAAGACGACACTGAGTAACCATCACACGTCCGTCTGTGGCACCGTATGGGAGCTTAGACAGGTAGGAACGAAATGGGTCACGGTGCATCGGGTTGTAAGCGGTGGAAGACGTTCTTCTGTGGCACTGTATGGTATATTGCATTAGGACAGGTGGGGAGGTGGGACGGTGGCCGGCGGCGACATCCCGAGAACAAGTATCAGAGAACAGAGAATTCCTCGCGTGCCATGCCAATGGTGATAGTCGACGACAATAATATAGGATCCAGTACACAGGTGGAGCGGGAATCAGGTGGGCGTTGCAACGTTCGTCGCTTGCTGGGATTCGTCGCCGCTGGTGTTGAGTCGTCTCTGTTGGTCATAAGATGAGCGGTACAGAACAACTTCGCTGTCGTGATGAGAGCCGACGGGCGTGATGAGACTGGTCCCTGCTCGGCCGTTAATGTTGACCGTTGAACTGCCATCACTCGAGTGTTATCGAGAACCAAAAACGTGAGATGCGGAAGACTGAGTTGGCCGGTTGCGGTCGGCGGCGAGGTGAGTGGCCGGATCCGCGCTTGGCGCGACGTTTTTGAGATGTTTATTTGGGCGCTCGGGGTTCCCATGTAGAGGTGTATACCGAAGACGAAGGAGGAAGGCAACGGACGAGGCAGTGGTTTCGTTTTAGAATTCGATCTGCCATTCCAGGGACAAGGGACGGACGAGGCCAAGGGCTGGAATCGGAATGCGTGAATGAAGTGATCAGCAATGAGGCGAGGCAAGCGAGTGGGTCCAGGGTGGGGAACGAGGTGAATGGAAGAACTGGCAGCCACGTATTACTGCAGCACGACGCGAGTTATGGGTTTCAGAGGGGGCGAGTAAGATGTTGTGATATTCGTGATTGGCCCCGTTTCCTCTTACCATCATCACAAAATTTTCGAAACACCCCACACGGCCACATTACCCACCCTACACACTCAGAGAAGTGTTCGTAGAGGTTCTGGAGTGTCGCCCTCTGGCTGTGATTTCCAAATTTGTGGTCTTCGTAAAAGAAAAAAAAAAAAAAAAACCAAAAAACCAAAAAAATCCTTGTTCCGCGGGAATTTGGTGTATTCAGACCGTTGCTGCCGTTGCTGCCGTAACTGAGCCTTGTTCTAACTGGAACCTATTGTCCTGTACCGAATTGTCCCTCATACTTTGCGGATTGTGAACCCAGCGCGTCTGACTCTGGGAATACTTTGGCAGACCTAAACCTTAACCCTAGTTTCCTTTGGTGGATTGCATAGGAACACACGTGGGTCTGCATAGATCCACACGTGAACCTCGGATCCCTCCGCCTTTTTAAGCGGCAATCCCCCGACAAAAATAAAAATCTCTTCTCCCCTTCGTTCATTGCATTCAAATTCCTCCCCTCAAAAAAAAAAACTTGCTCATCATCCTTTGCGCCAATGTCTTCCACCACCGACAACACTCAACCTACTGTCTCGGCTCTTGCCGCTATGCCCACTTTGATCCTTCCTTCCGCCGTTTCCGTGGAACCAATTATCCCGTTGGCGCCTATTCCGACTGCAGCTGCCGCGGAGCTGTCCAAAATTGTCAATCACGCCACGGCGATCACGGCGCCTGAGGATTCGGAAGCTACGGTTGCCAAACTCCTCCTTCGCATCCCAGCTCCTGCTCCGTCGTTTATCGACGATGAAGACGACAACGACGCCGACTTCGATGACTTCGAAGGTCTTTTGAAGTCTTCTCCAGCCAAAGGCAAGGGAAAGGCCAAGGCTGCAGCCCCAGCCGCTACTAGTACGGCATTGCTCTCTCCACACCTAACATCCACTCACTCTCTCGAAGCGCCCCCTGTCCCCTCGTCTTCTGCACCCGGCCATGAGGTCCTCAAGCGCGTTGGATTCGTCCTCAGCCAGAAGCCGGCCACCCGTTACGGCCCCACAGAGCATAAAGCGGCGGCCAAAAACATTGACGCTCTTGCCATGGGCCTCGTCGATATGGACGCACGCGTGTCCAAATTCTCGAAGGATCTCGAGGACGGCCTTAGCGGTGTCC
This sequence comes from Mycena galopus ATCC 62051, assembly GCA_014925785.1. NCBI lineage: Eukaryota > Fungi > Basidiomycota > Agaricomycetes > Agaricales > Mycenaceae > Mycena > Mycena galopus. The sequence continues at coordinate 310,710 of WIQG01000126.1, read as the reverse complement.
ATGCTCGGGTTGTTGGCCTGGCCGCTGACATGGCGGAAGGTGGGCGCACCACCGAGGACCCGTACGCCATGTCCACCGTCGTCTCCGCCCTCAACACCCATACCGCGAACGGGAACGCTCTCGCAGACGCCATCCGTGCCGTGCAGGGTCGTATCGCCGAGCTCGAGAAGATGCCGGCTGCAATCACATCGATCCAAGCTTCCCTCGACGCAGTCCACAACACGCTCAGGGTTGTCCTGTCACGCACCAGCGCCAGCACCGGGTCTGCCCCACCTGCACCCACCGCGGCTGAGGCCGTGGTTATCAACGCCAATGGAAAGCGCGTTCACGACGCCGACGGTGTAGACGACGCTGCAAAGCGTCAGCACCTGGCCATCACGGCCCCGACACCGTTCTCGCTCCCCACTGCCCCGCCGCCCCCAGGCTATGCTGCACCCGCATTCGCGGCTCCTGCTCCCCTCCTGCCTGCCCCCTTCGTGCCTGCCGCTGCGGCTCCGATGCCGGCCCTCATCGCGCCAGCGCCTGTGCCTGCCCATCCCTTTGCCGTCGCCACCATTGCTCCCACTGCTCTGCCTACCGTCCCGGCCCCTCTTCCCCGTGCCCCTCCCGCCGGTGCCCCGCGTGTTCCCCCTAACCCCGCGCGCGAGGTTCTCTTCGGGCCCATGAACTGGGAGAAAAAATGGAACCGCAACCCGCATAATCTCATCATGAACACGCTTGGCCCCAACACCATGCGCGGTGTCCACTTCTCGTCGCGCCGCGGTGCCGACGACGACACTGTAATCGTGGTCTTTGAAGCGGAAACCGTCGCGAACTGGTTCGTGACGACGTGGAATGCGAGTTCCCGCCTTGGATACGAAATATGCACTGCCCGCCCCCAGTCTTTAAATGTGTAAGGGCAGCTCAGCCACCCGCCCCTTCTTTTACTCTAAACATTCTGCACTCGCGCTCCCCTCCTATATTTACCCCGCCGTTGTCGACACAAAATAGATCTAGTTTGATCTTACCCCCCTCTACACCTACCTTACCTTCTACCCACCCTCTTGATACTGAGCAGATAATTTCTATCTTCAGCTGGAATATTAATGGTGCCCTTCCTTTACTCCTGAGCTGCCCTGAATCCCGCAAAACATTTGAAAAGTACGACATCATTCTTTTTCAAGAAACTCACCTACGCCCACAGCAGCATGATACAGTCATGCTGCCGCAAGGCTATTCGATCCTCTCCCGAACACGGCGCCCTAAAGCTTCGTTTGATAGCTCCTGGGGAGGGGTTGCTGTCCTTATTCGGTCCACAATCCCCTTCAAATACCGTGAAGATTTATCGGGTCCCGATTTCATGGTAATTCAAGTCAACTGTCATCTCATTTACAATGTCTATCTACTCCCGGAATCCTCACAATGGGCGGGCTCACTCGAGAAGGATCCCTGCGAAGCTTTTGCTGCTTCCATTGCGTTGGCGTTTTATGCTGGATTCGAGATCTCAGTACACGGCGACCTGAATGCTCGAACGGGGTCTGATCGCGCCTACCCAACCGACGCAGTTCGGTCCTCGAGAGACAAAACTACCTCCACTCGCGGAAGGTGGCTTTGCAATCTACTGGGTGACTACGGTCTTGCGTTGGTCAACGGTGCTATTTGTTTCGGTCCTAAAAGTGGAAATTTCACGTCGTTCCAGGGGAAGAGAGAAGAAACCATGAGACGCACGGTCATTGACTATGTCGCATGCTCCAAGTCTAGCTGGGATAACATTGTCAGCTTCAAAGTCTGCAACCGTGTAAAAGGGTATGACCACGCCGCGACCGTTCTGGATATCAAATTGTCCTTTGATGTCCAAACCTCTCTACTCTCAAATCCGAGAAAGAAGCGTAAGGTGGAAATTGCTCTCCCTGACACGACGCACCTCGACAAGCTATTCATATCCACCCTGCAAGCCGGAAAAGATAATGAGAAGAAGGTCTTGAATCTCTACGGTGCTGTATCGTCGACGACACCGCCCCTGAAAGTTACCGTCCATGGTACCTGCCTCAACGCTGGTAAGATCTCGGCGGCTGCCGCTGCCGCTGCTTACTGGGGACCAGACGCCCGCCTGAACGCCTCGGCACGATTGCCTGGTCAACAAACAAGTGCGCGTGCAGAACTATTTGCGGTAATACTCGCGCTGAAAAAGGCCCCTCCCTTCAAAACTGTTGAGATCCATACTCGCTCGGAGTACGTGATTCGTTCCGCTGTATACCATGCCTCCAGAAACGACGCTTGCGGGTGGCGCAACACAAACGGCGACCTATCAAGAATTGTTGTGGCACTTGTCAAAGCTAGAACAGCTCCGGTCCATTTTTGCCATATCAAAAAAGACGACGCAGCTAAAAACGGCCACCTCCTAGGAGCAAAGGCGGCGGCTACCCTTGCGTGCTCTCTCCCCCCCAGCAGCGAGGCCCTGTCTGTCCCGTGTGCGGTGAACCCTAATGCGAGATCCACCAGCTTAAACATCTCTAAAGTCTCGGCAGACATACCCGACGACCGACTTGTTGTCGGAGTTCCCGCCCCCATGGCCCTCCCAAAACGTCCCGAAATGCCTGATGGCCACAGAGGTCGTGACAGGCTGGCCACCTTGAAACAATCGAATCGCAAAAAGGTGCTAGAGGCTGAGACAAGTGGGATCTTCTGGAAAGAAATTCGACGTCTTGCTGATCCGAAACCTGCTCCCATTTCCGTTACGGCGTCAAGCCTAAAGGAAACGTTCGAAAAGAGACTCAACCCACCGGAAATTCTCCCATCTCAATTCGATGCTGCTCAACATAAAATCAACAAGATTCTATCTGAACTGCTCCCCGAGAACACAGAGGATACGACTCCGGAGGGCTTCTTCAGTAGAAAATGGGACGAGCGAGATATGGGTCGATTGAAAGACCACCTTCGGAAACACTCACTGGCCAGCTCGTCTGGTGAAGACCAGACCACATACGCGGACCTGCTGGAAATTCCGAATGAGGATCTCGCACCGTTGTACAATGAGTGCACTGCGCGCGGGGACGCCCCGTCAATATGGTTCATGACTCCGCTGATAGGGATACTTAAGCGCCTGAAACCGCATGACAACCCCGACAGTTACAGACTGATCGCGCTCGAAAGCTGTTTCTTGAAGGGCCTGACTATCCTGACACACTGGGTCATATTTGAGTGGGCGGAAACTAGGGGTTTGATTCCGCAATTCCAAAACGGCTTCCGGCCTGGCTACCGCACTAATAACAACCCTTTTATTCTCCGGTGCCTGAAAGAATGGGCCAGAGCGAATGGGCATACACTGTATGTCGCCTGCGTTGACTTTACGAACGCCTTCCCGTCAACCGATCAACCGACTTTGTGGCTAAAGTTGTTTCGTATGGGAATGGGTGGTAAAATCTTTGACTGGCTTCGTATGCTATATGCCCGGATGTCGTACTATGTGAAGCATGGCGACATGGTGTCCCCTACCTTCAAAGCACTCATCGGTCTGCTCACGGGAGATCCGGCGTCGCCGATTCTTTGGAATCTATTCCTCTCGGACCTGTCGATGCTTCCTGACTCTGACGACGTGTTCCTGGCAGCCGTACGCATATCCCTTCTGGCTCAAGCAGATGATCTCATAATTGTGTCGCTCTCGGTGCGTGGCCTGCAGGTTAAACTTGCAACTTTGGAACGCTGGTGCGCGGGGAATTTCATCCTGGTCAACCTGATCAAAACAATTGTCCTGATCTTTGGCTCAATCCTTCTTCCACTGCTCCCTTCCTTCCATTTGGGCAACAACCGAATTGAAGTCAAAACTGATGAAAAGTATGTCGGCGTGAAATTCCGAACGGACACGCGAAATCTTTTATCCGAGCACTACAAAGACAAGGCACGCACTGCACGATACTGCGGACATCGCATCCTGGCAGTTGAAGACATGACCGGAAGACTCACTCCAAAAGAACTCAAACAACTGTATATGGCTCGTGTTGACTGCCACCTGATCCATGCTTGCGAAGTAACACCGGACAGCGAGGACGTGCACATCAAACAGTTATGTAAAGTTCAAGTGAGTTTTCTTCGCCGAATGCTCAACCTGCACAGTCGGTCCGAGATCGCACCGCTATTCACGGAGACTGGAATTATGCCTCTACGTGTCCGTCGCCTGCTTCTCGTTCTCAGCCACTTGCGTTACTTTCTATCCCTGGACCACACCCACTATGCACGCGCAGCTCTCAATAGTTCTATTGAACTGGCTAGCATGGGGAAAAAATCTTGGGCTGCAGATTTGACGAAAGCTGTGACGAAACTTCCATTCGAGTGCTCGGAGTTGGTTCTTACATGTGAAACTACTAGTAAACACATTGAGGACTACTCAAAAGAAGTGCGCAAGCTCATGCTGGAATGGTTGCAAGGCAAGATTGACACGTCCGAAAAGCTCTACCTGCTACACGGCCGTCGTGAACCACAAAAGGACAAAGGACCAACGCAAATCACTTCATGCATGCGGCACTACCTAACGCTGGTGAAAACTCAGAAGCATCGTGAGGCAATTACCTCGCTGCTATTGTCCACTCACCTGCTGGCCGTTGAAGTCCTGCGCTACGTCGATCATGCGTACCAACCCGTGCCTCGAGAGGAACGATTGTGTAGATTCTGCAAGAAAGAAGTGGAGACCCCGGAACATGCTTTGATCTCTTGTAAGTCCTCGGACGCGCTCGTTGATCTCAGAAATACTTTCCTCGCCAAGCTCTTCAACGACCTCCCGGAACTACGCATCGAGATGCTGAGACTTTCAGACACTGATTTTCTGAAGGCCATCATCTATCCCCGTTCGACAATTGCGCTGGTTGCGAAATACGCGTTTGATGTCCTGGAGGTTTACTACGCCGTGCCCGTGTGGCGTCTGCGTGCTTGAGAGGTAGTTCTGGATCGATGTGCTAACTTTTTTTCTCTTTGCTTCTTGATGTTTGTCTAGTTCTACCGCGGCGATTGGTATGGGAAACCAGTAAACCCTCTGTGACCGTGAGCTCGGCTGGAGAGACTTGGAGGAGCCCAGGGACGATGGTGTAATTACTAGTGCGTGTACACCGGGATACTTCCTGGAAACCGGCGTTCATGAGTTGGACCGGCCGTGTAATCCTACCTACCTACCTACCTACCTACCAGATCGGGTACTAGTCTGCGAGATCTTCACAGGCTCGGATATCCACCTCAATTACTTATAATTTCTTTGCGATTTTTTTTGGTGAGGCTCTGTGCAGTGGACTATGTAATTGGATGGGTGCAAATGGACTGTGGATGGGTTCTGTGGAAGGTGGCATGTGAACGCACACCTTAGTTGATGATCACTGAGCTTGATCAGACCCACGTTATCATATCTTCTGCCTGTTTTGGATCGAAGCGGTTTTGGATCGGGATTCATCCCTTTTTGCCGACTACTCTCACCTCTGAGGCGTATCCTCTGCGATGCCTGCAGAGCTCCACTCCATATACGACCTCACCACCTTCTGCCGCAAGACAACAGGCGATGTCCCTGCAAAGCTGGTCGTATGTCGCCTTTTCCGTTCAATTTCATGCGATTTAATGCAAGCAGGGCGCTTCCACGACCGTCGTGGGCTCCAAGATGTATCTCTTCGTGTGTATGGGCGTCTATAATATTCCAGGTAATTTACCGATGCACAGGGAGGTCGTCTTGTGACTGAGCGACGGATGGTCGCGGACCTGTATGTCTTTGATCTCGAGACATACAACTGGGAAAAGATACCGCCCTTTCCCGAAGACGATGTTCCCAGGGCCCGCTACTTTCACAGCGTCGACACATGTACGTGCCCTTGGTCCCGCATGTTTTCCCGACTCAGATAACACGCTCCAGGGAACAACCAGCTGATTGTCTTTGGCGGCATGAGCAACCAGCCCGACTCGCCGAATCCCGACGAGCTGTGTGTCCTGAACGACGTCCGCTTCTTCGACATCGCCACCCGCCACTGGCTGCCCCCCTCGCGCCTCCCCAGCCCCGAGAACCTCATGCCCCGCGCCCGCTACGCACAGCTCTCCTCTGTCACCGGCGACCGCCTCTTCATCATCGGCGGCCAGGACTTTTACAACACCTGGCTCGACGATGTCTGTGTGTACGATCTCCTCGCCAAAACCTGGTCCGAGCGACGCGACTACCCCCGCCATTGCGGCTCGTACCGCAGCGTCGCCGTGTCCTCCAACCAATGCGTGCGTTTCCCCAAGGATGAGATGCGCGTGTCGCCCAGCGGGACGCGTTTCACCGACGCGCCCTCGGAGGACACGACGCCCCCCGACTCGCTCACCCACCTTCCTTACTCCGCCGCGCCGACGGACGAGTACCCCAGCGATATCTACTTGTACAGTAATTACAACGTGCGCGTCTCTTAGTCTTAATGTTTACGTTGACACTAATGCTCACGCGCCGCAGTTCACCGACGTCAAACGCGAGCTCGAGCTATTCTCGCCCCTCCCCGACACGGGCTTCACCATCCAAGACCGCTCCGCCGTCATGTCCGGCACGACCTTCCCCCAGGCCTGCGCTTCCCCACCGGCGCCATCCTCGGCACCCACCTCATCATCGCCGGCATCTACCTCGCGCACTCGTACCAGTCCTTCTCCATCTGGGTCCTCGACCTCACCACCATGGTCTGGTCCCGCATCGATCCGGGCAAGGCCGTCGAGGCCGGCTCGTGGTTCCGCGGCTGCCTCTGGCCTGAAGCCAACAAGTTCATGATATTCGGGAACCGCAACGGCAACCTCGTGGACGACTACAACCGGCGGCTCCTCTCGTGGGACCACGTCGCGGTCGTCGACCTCGAGGCGTTTGGGATCTACCAGCCGCCCCCGCTTAAACTCGATATTCCCATGCAGGAGCTGGGCCTCGCGGCGCTCGAGGAGGGCGTCCTCGCGGACTTTGAGCTCGTGTGCGACGACGGGCGCAAGATTCCGTGTTCAAGGAAGCTGCTGGAGGAGAGGTGGCCGTGGTTCAAGGAGCAGAAGGTGCGCCTCTTGCAGAGTGCGATGGGGGCGATAGAGGCGCTACCGAACAGCCCGATGCATATCCCGCTGCCAGAGCTGCCGGGGAACGTCCCTGATGAGCAGAGGCCGGACCCGCGGCTGACACCGCGGGCGTTTAATTTGAGCGAGCCGTACCCGATTACGCTGGCGTTACTGCAGGTGTGTGCCGCGTTCCTCTCCTCAAAAAAGACATTCACTCATAATTTTATTTATTCACTTTTAGTACTTCTACTCTCTCGCCCTCCTCACGCCCCTCCAAACCGCGCCCGCCGTCCTCTCGCAGCTGCTCGTCCTCGCGACAAACTACAACATCAGCCACCTGCAAACACTCGTACGGCACGCCATGCACCGCGCGCTGTCCAACTCGACGTCGGTGGGCGTGTACGAGGTCGCGACGCTGTGCAGCTGCCGGAGTCTGCAGATTCGCGCGTTGAAGACTGTTATGGTGCGTTCGCGTTCGCGTTAGTTGCGCTATGTGTGTTTTTTTTTGGGGGGGGGGGTGCCGCGAGCTTTTTTGTTTTCTTGCCGCGGTCTTTTTCCGAGCGTGTGGTTTTCTGATTTGGGGTTGCGGTGCGCGTTGCTGTTGTGATTCTGGAACGATGTCTTTTCTTTCTCTTTTTTCTTTTTTCTGCTTCTTGCGTTGCGAGGCGTTTTGTTTTTTGCGATGGCACCCTCTTTTTCTGGCGACAAAAGTACACATCGGGCTAGACCATCCATTCGGCACTGGGCAACCGTTATGAGCCTGTTCTATTCATGCGATTTGGGATCGGAATCGGGAACGCGCTTCTGGGGTCTGTTGGCCGCCACAACCGCATTTCTTCTATATGTCCCACGCGCGCCCGAATATGCCTTTGATGCTGTGGTTTGGGGGCTGTCAGATTCTGTCGCGACTCTTGTTTTGTTCTTGATGATTTTCTTTTTTTCCTTTGTCCCGCCTTTGGTTGATATCCGTTTAATCCACCTTTCGTTAATATCCCCTTAACCCACCTTTCGTTGATTCCCTCGGCTAACCAACAATATTTTCGAAACCTAGTCCTATACGCAGAAAAAGCCATCGCGGTCCAAGCCGGAGAGGGATGGCGGCGGGGGAAGCGGCGGCGGGCGGGGGGACGGTGGTCCGGGCGGCGGGCCGTCGAACGGCAACGGTCGAGACGGCAGAGACGGCGGGAGAGACGGCGGTGGGGGCGGGGAGGGCAAGTACTCCTCGACGCGGCCGCGCGGGACGTCGGACGCGCGGTGGGCGACGAGCACGAACGACAGTGGGACGAGGGGGTATAGTAATTACGGTGGGTCCGCGCGGCGTACTTTCTTTCCCCGCTGATAGAGATATGTGCAGGTACAGGGTCGGGGAACCAGCGCAGCGGTGGTGGGTATGAGCGGCTCGACGAGCTCGAGGAACATGAGCACTTGTTCAGTCTGCCGCCGTCGGGATACACTAGTAAGTCTCGTCTGCCCTCGTTGTTTTCTTTTCCCTTGCTAATGGGACGTAGATTATGCCAGCCCGCGCCGCTATTTCGAGATGGACGAAGACGTCGACCAATTGTTCACCCTCCCTGTCTTCACAAAGGCACGCAGCCACCGGCGCACGGACAGCGCCGTCTCGGCGCACACCGAGAACGAAATCAACGAGCTCGTCGAGTTCATGGCCACCTCGCCCATCTCGCCGTCTTTCCCCGGCGCCTCGCGCGCGCCGTCCGCCGCGCTGCGCGAGAGCAAGACGGACCAGATGATCATGGACGACATGTACCACGCGCTCATGGGCCCGCAGCAGAACCCGTACCGCCAGTCGCACATGTCCGGGCTGTCCGCAGTGAGCAGCGACGACGCCGACGAGTCGTCGTACTACCCCGCCACCGGCAGCTCGCGCGCGTCCATGTCGGGGCACGAGTCCGAGTCGGAGAGCGGGTTCGACTCGAGCGCGCCGACGAGCCCGAGCGTTATTGCGTATCACCTCCCACGCCGCCCGTCCCTGCTCGACACGAGCGCGGACGCGTCCCCATCGCTATCCCGCGCGGGGTCGGTGTCGGGGCGCCGGAGCGCCGCGTCGATTGACACGCTCATGAGCGGGAGCGGAAGCGGCACGGGCACGCCGTCGCTCATGTCGAGCGTGTCGTCGTCGTCGCGCTCGTCGATCGCGACAAGGCACGACTCGTACCCCGTGACGCCGCCGCACTCGCCCGACTGGCTGCCGAGCATCAAGGAGCGGTATGCACGGGACGAGTCGGATGCGGACGATGGCGGGGACGACATTCGGGGCACGGAGGACGGGGACGAGTTTGAGAGGCGCGCCTTGGGGATGGGGATGTACTCGGGTGCACCCGGGCGGCCGGCGGCCGTGCCGCGCACGAGCAGCGGCAACCCGTGGCCGACGCAGAAGTCGCGCGTGGAGTGGATCGTGTCGACGAAGGCACCGTCGGTGTTTATATATAACGGTGGGGTTGAGGCGGATGAGCTGTCGCCGTCGCCGACGCAAACGCAGTTCAAAGCGGAGTCGGAGATCGTGTTGGAGCCGAGGGAGCCGCGAAAAGCGCCCGCGGTCAAGGCGGCAACGACAGCGACAGCGACGACAACGCCGCCGAACCGCACGCGGGCGCTATCACCCACGCCGTCGGATGCGGAGACGCTGTCTCCGCGCGCGACCACCAGCGTGTTCTCTGCGGCGCGCGAGGTGCTCAAGAAGAAGTCAGTGGACACGGCCAAGTCGATGTCACCGAAGTCGCCTCTGTCGCCTTTATCGCCTTTGTCGCCGGCCTCATCCGGGTTCTTCATGGACCCGAAGGAGTCGAAGGCGGCGAAGGCGGAGGAGAAGCGGCGAAAGAAGGAGGCGAGCAAGGCGCGCATGGAGGAGCTCGCGCGGACGCTGAAGGAGCGGACCAAGAAGGCGAAGGAAGACGTCGACAAGCATTCCCAGAAGTCGAGAGAAGCCCGCGCGGAGCCCGTCACCATGTTTGGCGGCATCGCGGGCGTGACCATGTAAACAGCAAACGATATCGTTCGTTCGTCCGTTCGTTTCTGCTTCATTTTATCTGTGCCATTTTATTTTCCTAATCATCTAAAACCACATCATCTACACTGTCTCTCTATCTGTCTCTGTCTAACCCACTAACTATCTGTTTGTAACTCTCACCTACCTACCTCGACACTCGTTTATATTTTTTGTGCTATCCTTATATTGTTTGCCCCGTACTGACCATAGTGTGTATCGAATAACGAGGACACTGTAGTGTTCCAGCTGGAAATATAAAATTGTGTTGATGTCCAATAGATCTCTTTTGTCCCGAGTTTTCACTCTACGCCTAGTCTCATATGTACTGGAAGTCTAGTAACCCGTTCGACGAGAAGGTGTGCGTAGATAAAGTCGAGTCGTGCATGCATTCAAATTTCCAAGTACATGGAACTTTGACTGGGACAAATCCTGGTCACGGAAAATTGCATGCATTGTACATAACCTACACCAACGTGAATCCACTGTCCACCGCCAAACTTCCACCTGTTGCGAGCGCGCTCCAGCCTCCGAATCGGCCTGGAGTTCGCCATGTCCGACACGGTCACCGATATTAAATATTATACGGACGGCGAGCCGGATGCCGCCATCCAGCCGCACGGTCCGCATGTAAAAGCCCTTAGTCGATCCGTCTTTCGTCGTACTCGATAATGGAGGGCAGGCGAGCAAGAATGCGCAACGGAGAGTTGATCGCATTATCGTCTACGTCCAAAATAGGAACACCATCAGGGCCTGGAAGAGCCAAGGTTCAAGTTTTTGGGAAGTAATCAATCACTCGTACAAGCAATAGACTGCTTTTCAACCAGGAGTCGTGGCCTGCTTGAAATCCTCTGGGAGGTTCTTCGGAGGGATCACTTCAAGTAGACTGGATGTTTGGAGAAAGCAAAAGCCTGAGGCCCCTGTATTCAGACATAACCGTTACGATCCGCAGGAAGGAAATTGGGCTCCATTTTGCCGAACGAAGGCTCCTCTGGGCTCATGTGTAACTCCGCTGCGTCATAGAAGGAGTGAATAGGGGATGATATCGCCAGAAATTTCCTGAGTAGGAGGAGGAGGATGGGATGCGGCTTTAAATTTAGGAATTGCGCGGACGTTCTGGAGTACTCCGTGTTCTTCGCAGTGCCCAGGTGATAAAGAAACCGTTATTCGACTGTATGGAATTTATTTGACGATAGACTTTCCTTCGGCACCACATCAAAGGTCCATTCTCAATCTTGAAACCTTGCCCCGTCGCAAGTGTAGAGCGCATGCAGAATAGATACGCCTCCGCCACGCCCTCGGGGGTCCCAAGTTCCTTCGTCAGACTGGCCGCCATCATTGACACCGTCGCCGCAGTGATTTTATCGCCAACGGAACAGGGTTGAAGCCCACCCGCGCTGTAAACGATGTGGTCTAGAGGCCCGCCGGTATCTTTAACGGCGCCATCAAGGACGGACCGCAGATTCGCTTCCAGTGTCTCTGTGTTAGAAACGTCGGCATCACTGCCGCTGACATGGGCGTTTGGGTAGAGGGATTGAAGCTATATTATTTTTGTGGAGAGTTTTTCGGCGGTAGTGGATGTGATGTAGACGTTGGATCTGTTGGAGAGTGCAGCAGAGGCTACTGCAAAACCAATCCCGGAGGAACCGCCAATGACGAGAGTGCGATCGTTCAAGAGGAAGTTTGGGTGCGCCATTGTGATTGAGGTCGTTGGAATCGTGGTATTTTATTTCTTTGAATGAACCATAGCCGTCAGCGAGTTTGACCGACCCACGTTGCCCACTTGAGAATACCTTAGTCATTGTATTCCATACGCTGACAGATCCCTTTCCATGAATTGACTGGTGAGCTACCCGACAAATGGTTCGTCAATGTTCAAATTAGAAAGCGACTATTTCATGGTTACAAACAAAGCAGAACGAAATGGGTTGTCCGACGACATGACCTACTTACTTCGGCAGACCACCGTGTGCTGTGTGCGCGGAGCACGCTTCGACAGTTAGTTATACGGGTACCCGGTTAGTTACACGGTTACACGGTTACACGGTAGAAAGTAGTCCGCAACTATCCGCGCTCACCGTCCGCTGAGACTTTGACATTCAAAAAAATCTGGGCTCGCGCATTTGGCTGGATTTACACACTGGATATCGAAGCCGGGCTCCGAAGACCCCCCGAGACACGGACAGCGGTGGCAGCCTGGATGGGATATCAACGAAATCGCCAGAAAATTCGTGACCTGGGAGACTTCCTAACATATCCGTGTTCGTCCGCTGTATTGCCTGCGCAATCACCAGACGGAACGTTGACCCTGGCGCGAGATCGGCAGCGATGAGCCCTGACCATGGTTTCCCGGATACAAGCGGTGAGACCCGAGGTGAGGGTAGGGTCGCGTCGACATGGATTATTAATACAAGTCCCAAACGAAACTCACACCGCCACCAAGGCCAAATGAATCGACTTCCAAATACGGCATGATACGGTAACGTGACATCCAAGTGACATCACTGAGATGAACGCCGACGCGCCATCCAAGCAAAAGCATAAGCTGATGTGCACCGTCTCATTTGAAGTCGAGCCCGGAATGGAGTAGATGGAATTTCAAAGCAACGGAAAACTGTATACTGTCTATACCAACAAAAATCCGTTGTCGATCGTGAAGCCTTGCCCGGTTGCGAGCGCAGAACGCATGCAGAAAAGATACGCTTCTGCCGCGCCCTCCGGTGTCCCCACCTCTTTGGTCAAGCTGCTCGCTTTGTAAATATCCGGGTTACCCCCAGAAAGTTCCTGCAGGAGCTCGGTGCGCACTGCACCAGGAATGATCACATTGACGCGAATCGGCGCCAGATCAACGGCAAGTGATTTGGTCAGCACCTCGACGGCACCCAGTGTGCTGACTGCAGCGACCGTGAGTGCGCCTCGCAGCGGACGGTGGGTCAGTGTTCCCGACGTAAGTGTAATTGAAGAGGTATGGGCGGGCTTCAAGTATTTTCCAGGGTTTGCTGCGACGAGTTTCCCGACCAACAATGGGCCGAGATAGCGCACAGTGAGAGACGAGAGCGCTATCTCTGCGGTCATCTCCGCCAACGGAGTGACTTTGACGGCGTCGCCCGCGGTGTAAACAATGTGGTCCAGGGCGCCGCCAGTATCTTTCACGGCACCATCAAGGACGGATTTCAAATTCGCCTCCAGCGTCTCCGTGCTGGATAGTTCCGCCGTACTACCACTGACATGGGCGTCTGGGTAGAGAGATCGGAGCTGTGTGATTTTGGCGGAGAGTTTTTCGGCAGTAGCGGAGGTGATATGGACTTTAGAGCCATTGGAAAGTGCAGCAGAGGCGACTGCAAAGCCGAGCCCAGATGAGCCGCCAATGATGAGGGTGCGGCTGTTCAAGAGAAAGTTTGGGTGGGCCATTGTAATGCCTCAAGTCGTCAGAATTCTGAATTTATACCATGGACTCACCCTGGTCGGCCCGAGTCAAACGAGCGCTCAACCTGTATACACGACGCGTAGGTCTCTAGTGCACGGGTACGGGTCAATCCGGAGATTAACCTGACGGTCCGACAGGCCCGCAGACCCCAGGTATTCACGGTATTCATCTTTTCCGTCAGGGTCAGCGGTGAGTGCGATTATATTCCATCCTCAGCGCATGCTGCCTGGGATTTGACACACGATTGAACTGTCGAGTTACAGTGGGAAGTGCGAGGGCAAGAATATTTCGTAAGTCCAGCCGATTAAATTCTACGTCTTGCACGTAAGTAGTGGAGACCACCCCTTGAAGCCCGAGACGAGATATCTGTTTCGGACAAATCCGTCGGGTTTCAACTAGCGAGGCACGTAAAACCCTGCAGACAATATTCAGAAACAGGGCCAACCTACATGCACTCCAGATTCTTCTTTTTTGGAGCATTTAAGATAATGATACTCAGTTTGCAGAAGCATTCCAAGGTCATCCACTTGTGTCGCTGGGATTTAACTGGTCGTTGCCGGGGGAAAAAGCTCAGGAGGAAATGCCGTTACGCACGCTTTGAACCAGTGTGGGCACTCCGGATTCTTGTCTGACAGGAATATCCTGAGACACCCAGGTTCGGAATTGGTCTACTCAGCTTCTGGGTAGGGAATTGGGCCGATGCGCCAAGCGGAAATCAAGCAGAAACAGCGAGAATAGGCGTCCGTACAGCAAGAGCTTAGAAAGCTCCGCATCAGACCGTATTAGAATCAGCCGGTCACTGGGGCAGTGGACAGTTCGAAAAATTTAAAAAATTCTCTATTTGTGAAACACGGTAACGTGACATAGGGGAGCGAGAGTCCTCGCCTCCGGAAGCGCTTGAGTAAGCGAACCTATCCCTGAAACTTCCATTTCGCCTTATAATCCGTCGTCAACTCTTTGCCCAAAAGCAGCGCTCGTAGCAGCTCAATCGGCATCTGGTTGGCCCGAAGCACGCGGTCATGGAACTCTTTCTCCCCAAACACACCGTCTCGCAGAACCTCTGTCCGCAGCCCCAGCAGCTGCAGCGCGCCGAGCATGTACCCGGCCTGGTACAGTGGGCTATAGTTCCCGTTCAGCGACCGGCGGACCTCGCCCTCGGCGGTGGCGCGCTCGTGCCCCACCATGTCAACGAGCAGGTCGACGCACTCCTGCGGCGTCAACTGCCCGAGATGAAATTTGAGCGAGAAGATGATGCGCGCACAGCGGTGCATGCGCCAGAAGAGCGTGCCGATGCGGTCCTCGGGCGTGGGGAAGAAGTCCCCCGCGTTCCAGAGGACAAACTCCCAGTACATCGCCCAGCCCTCGATGCTGAAGGGCGTCGAGAACAGCCGCCGGTAGGGCCGGTGCCGCGTGATCATGAACACCTGCAGGCGGTGGCCGGGAATCATCTCGTGGAATGCGGTGGCGAGGGACATGGGTTTATTGTTGCCCCGCATGCTCATTAACTTGTCCGGATGGCTCATCTCGGCGGTCGGGAAGGAGACGATAATATCGTGGCCGCCGAGGAAGAAGGGGTTGACTTTTTGCGCTTCGGGCGACATCATGTTCATCTTCCAGGTACTGTCTGCCAGGGGCGGGACCGTGACCAGGTCGCGGCTCTTGACGTACTCGGCCGCCTGGTCAACGAGCTGCTTGATGAAAGACACCTGTTCGCCGGGCTCGTTGTAGAGATTCTTGACGTGCTCGAGACCGGCTTTCCAGTCGTCGCCGAAGCCGAGCTCCCTCGAGGCTTTCTTCATCTCGCTCTCGCACCAGGCATATTGCCTGTTGGCGATGACCAGAAGTTCCTCCGGGGTGTATGGAATCACCTCCGCTTCGAGCTCAGCCAGCAGACCGTCTCTGCCGATGGCGTCCCCAATAATAGCGTCCTTGTCTCCTGGTCGTACCCCCACCAACTTCGCCTCGATCACCGGCACCAGCGCCTCCAATGTGCGAACCAGGGCGTTGTACGGCTCTACAACCCACCAGTCAAACAGGGGATCATAACCCTTGAAGAACTTGTAGAAATCGGCGAGATGTGCTTGTAGTTCTCGTACTGCTCTCACCGCGCGGTACGCCGACATCTTGTCCGTTTTCACTGTGCCCTCCTCGATCTGAGCCCGAACTGCGAAAGCCTGGCCCGTCGTGTCCGTCAGAGCCTGTGCAACCGCTTTCGGCTTCAGCTCCGTCGTCTTGACCGCCTGCCGCGCCTCGCAAAGCTTCACGAGACCGTGAGCGAAAGGGAGCAAGTCAAACACCCCCGCATCGTTGACCTGCTTCAACTCTAGTCGCCGCAGCTCTCGCTTGAGGTACTTCTTCAGAAGCACGTAGTCGACTTTGTCTTCTTGGCTGTAGTTGTCAAACGGCACCGCGTCCAGGCCGTCCAGCTCGCTCTGATAGAACGACCTCATCACCTCCGCGCGCGTGACTGAGAAGGGGACGGTATAGAACCGGTTTAGGTCTTTTTCGTCCTCGGCGACACGCACGATGCGCTCCTGCATCGTTTCGGGCGGGAAATGCGCATGGTGAGGAATGTTCACCTTGGTCCAGCCGTAGTCGACGCTGCTGGGGTCATCGACATTCAGCGACTCTATGGTAGTGAGAATGGGTGAGGTGGACAGGGCAGGGACGTCGCTGCGCCCCGAACTCTCCCCGGAAGTCTCGGTCTTGTCGGTACAGCTAGAGAACATTGTAGGCAGAGGAGAAGTCCGTTTCTTGCGAGAACTTCAGGCCGCGCACTGCTGGTGTAGGACTACAACAACAATCCTTTGGTACTTATCTTCCAGGTCGGATGCGGGGTGCCGTTTCGCCTGGCCGCGGCGTGATAAGAGCGCATGATGCGCATCCCCTGATGATCCCGCCTAATAGTTAAATCTGCTAAAATTGAATTGGGTGACACGGTAACGTGACACGAAAGCCAGGCAATTATTCGACGCGTTTTGCCTTGTGCATTCGGCCGATTTTGCCTCACGCTGGATTTAATAATAATCGTAATAGTGGCTAATGGTGGAATAGAACCACCATCGACGAGATCAAAAAGTCGAACCTTCCCCGCTCAGACAACTTGGATTTGCTAGATATTCGTCCCAGTTCTGCTGGCTTTCCGGCAGTTGCATTCCGTCCAAAGGTATTCCGAATGAATTCTGCTGGGTGTCGAAAGCCGGACCTATAGCAAAAATCAACATGCTTCTGCAAATGGGTGGACAGGTGAACATCACCTAATAAAGAATCAGCATTAAAAAGGTCAGACTGTACTAGATCGGTCGTCAATCCATCATTGTCGAAACCTGGCGGGTAGTAAAAGGCGAAGTCGTAATGGAACGGGTCGTAGATGGGTGGACCGGCGAGCTCGTGGGATAAGAAATCTAATTGCTCTCTCGAACTGTCCTGTCCCTGGGCGACTACCAGCGAAGACTCGGCTGTGGGGTGTGTGTCTGGAGAATTTGCGACGACTTGTAGCGATGAAGCATCGGCTTTCGCATTGGGCGGACGCTTCAGCGAAGACGTGCCCTTGCTGAGATTGAGCATTGTGGAAATCATGTCGTATTTTCTGCCTGCGAGTCGCCATCTGCAACGGTTCGGAACAAAAAACGACTATTTGTCTCCGCAGGAGACTCACCGTCGTTCGTACAAACGGAGGACGCGGGCACAATTCTGGACGTCAGCCGTTGCGCGGTCGAGGTCATTTGGAATTCGGGACGTTCGACCGCCAACTGCCCACACGTTGATGAGTAGAATAACAGCACAATCGAAGAGCACGATCTGTATGCTCGTAAACGGGCGAACTCGTTCAGACATGGGTTGCTCACCACAACTTGAGAGCTGTGTAATAGTCGACCCCGTCGTGTTTGCACATCTAAAACGTGTGCACACGACCGCGAGGCGTTTGCGCAGATCGCAAGAGAGGGAAAGGTTCCCTAACAAATGGAGTCAGGACCACTAAGTCGTTGGAAGAATGACAACTACATTTGACATTGACTCCCCGATGGGTGGAATGAAGACGCGATGCAATATTATTTGGGCTGTTCAGCTGGGATCAACTCGAGCCTGGCAAGGTCACGAATAAATTACCGTGATAGTAAACGGAATAGCTGAGAGCCGAGTTCAGATATAATCGAATCGAAGAATCGCAACGCACAGAGAAGCGGATTGATTGAGAAAAGTCTACTTCAGGATGAGTGGAACTCGTTACAAAACGACAGTTGGTCTCACGAGATTTTGTTGGCGAGGATCCCACCGTACTATTTGCGTTATAATCAAAGTACAGCGGAGAGCGGTGAACGACGTACAATGCTCTGGGATTTCACTGATCCAGGTGTTCAGCGCAGAGCTGCGCAGGCACAAGTCAATGAATGCCAAGACAGGGATGCCACACTTACTCCAATTCCACGACAGTCTCTTGGGAACACAGTTGTCCATTCACTGGATACTTTCGGGGGTGAGACGTGGTTCCGAAAAGGAAAAGTAAATATGCTTACAACAGCCTCTTGAATGCGGCGAAATATCACAATCAGCTGTAAATAAAGAACCAGGAAAGCCCCGGTCGATGTCTTTTCGCCTGGCTGTACCACGTCTGATGTCGACCAATATTCATCGTCGCAAGCGAGAGGTAGATCCAGGTCAAAACTAGATGGACGATATAAACAAGGAATGAACGGAAGAAAAATCTTACTTGGGAGGTTGTACTAGACACGGGACACCTTTGAAAGAGCTCATAAGCGTGTCCGCAATAACAAGGATCCAGAATGCGCGCTTGTATTTCTCGGCCGTTAAAGGATCCATGTCAGCATATCCATTCCGGTTGTGGACTCCCATGGCGTGTGCGGAACGAATCCCTAATCCGGCTAAAATCCAGCATTGGTTGCAAGCGGGCAGGCCCGTACCAGAGAGGTAATTTATGGTCAACTGAATGCAGTGAGCGACTTGCGAGGGAAATAGCAGAAGAATGCGTACACAAATGAGCTGCAGTTGGTGTAGAGAGTGCTTCGACGAAAAAGAAGCGCAGAGCATCTGCTGCGCCTGCCGGAAGAATTCCAACCCGCGGCTGTGCTCGGACATCGTGTCATCCACGAATACTCTGGGGTCTTGCGAGTATCTGCTAGCGAGAGCTAACGCAGCCAAGACTACAGCGCCAAAATGTGGATCACGAGTGTGCACGCCGTCTGAGATGGATTGGCGAAAGCTAGGTGAATGGAGGAGCCCGAAAATTGGGTTGACCTCCGCAAAGTAAATGTCTACGAGGGTCCTCAGCAAGTCATCATCCGGGAAGACTTGACTTGGAGTCCCGGCAGCAATAAGCTTTTGCCACTAGAACGCCTTCAGCTGCATCGAGACTACAAAGGAATCCGTCCCACAGGCTGAGGTGCCCAAAATTCAGGCCGGCGAACACCGCCCAAAGGCGAGGCATCGCCGTTAAAATGCTTGAATGCGGCTTTGAGAAATCGACCGCTGAGACCCCTGCCGTAAGATAGAGCGGGTAATGTGGAAGAAGATTCAACAGGACTGTCCACCGGCTCGTCAGAATGTGTTTGGGGACCAGGAGATTTTGACTCGGAGGATGCTTTCGTGGAAGCACGCAGTTCTCGTCGGAGATTAGCCACCGTTTCCTCCAACTCGCGAGCATACTTGGAGACCTCGACCAGCACTTGATGAGAAACCTCGGGGTCGTCTGGCGGAATGTATCGGGTGGAGGTTGAAAGGACTTTTGCAACATGCGCTTGTGCGGTCTTCCAATCTTCGGCAGACAAAATACCTGACCCCTTAATTGCGGTATATATTCGTCCAACGCAGTAACTCGATGGGACACACCTTTAGAGAATGTGTGCATTCAGTTTTGAAAGAAATACAGTTCGTACACGGTTGGCCTGGTGCCGTCTCTGCGCTATCACCTGGACCGGTTATCACCAGAAAAAGGTCTCTTGCAGGAGTCCTGCTCACATCGAACTATTTCTCTCAGATTATAATAAACCTGTCAAGTGTGGACTGACTCTTTCTCCTCCTGCAGACGTCACAGGATCCTCTTAATCTCTTTCTTTTGGGAAGTTTCTCCATCTCCGGGTGATGGCTATCAGAGGTTTCGCAGAGTAGGGTGGTGGGTTTCGTTCGCTGGATTACCTCGACCAAGTCTTCCGGGACGCTGAAGACGTTCAAGACGTTCAAGTTAGGATCAAAGACGCCGCCCGATTGGTCACGGTAACTTACACAACCAACATATTGAATTTGAAAATTCACGAAACGCGGTAACGTGACACCCAAGTGCCAAGTGCCAATTCGGCGCTCCGAAAACAATCAACGAGCGCTGGAATTTTTACAAAAGGTCTTAGTACATGTACTTGAGGATTTTTTTGAAACGTGAGTGTTATCCCTTCCCGTTCAATTTGACGCGTTTCTTGCTCTTCGCGTTGTCATTGACGTCGAGTAACGGCTCCAGCAATCCCTCGTTCTGCAAACACGCCACAAATTCCTTCAAGAAAGGCTCGTAATCATGTGTTCGCTTGACGTGCTCAGTCTGAAGTTTATGAGAAAAAAAATTCCAAGCGAAAAACTGGAGACAAACATTCGCCCGAGTTGCCTTCGCAATTTCATCCTCTACCGCAACTTTGGCCTTGACCGCGTCGCGGACGCACTGCTCCCACGCGGGAACAAGCGCCCGTTGCGCCATCTCCAAAATCTCCAAGTCCCGTGCCATGCGGCGAGCACCAAAGTCCTGGGCAAACGTCCGGCCAGGAGCAGAGGAGCCTAAAGGGGACTCGAACGCGAATTGTGCTTGCTCAAGAAGATTACTGTCAACCTGCAATCCAATAAGTTCTCGCAATCATGAGTGGATAGCAAACACTCCAACCGAAGATTCCCAGCCTGGATTCAATCTGCGTTGAATGGCGAGCCGCTCACGCTTCAAAAATTCCAGGTTGTCGCTAGCCTGCTCATACAGTCCGTCGACGAGCGCTAGAAGACTGAAACGAATGTTATTCCCGCCTTCAGCGCCACCATACTTCTGCATCTTCATGCGCAGAGCTGGCCGCACGACGTCCATCCAGGTCTTCTTCTCTCCGGGGGCATCGTCCGAGAACTCGCCCACCTCCAGCGGCCCAGATTTTAGCCCGTCGAGTTCCCACACTTTGCCGTACGCGGGAACGTAACCGATGAAATGGTAGGCCTCCTCGTCATCGGACTCTTCTTTTTTTGCTTTCGCTTTCGCTTTTGCGGTAGGTTTCGAAGAGGGTGCAGGGCGCTTGGTGGCTGGAGGGTTTTTCTTCTTCTTCGCTTCATCCAGAGTAGAAGTGGCGATGGCATTAAGGGCGCCGCGGAGATCTGGAGGCCTACAATCTGCACATGAATATTCTTCCAAGAACACCAAGAA
Organism: Mycena galopus ATCC 62051; assembly: GCA_014925785.1. Classification (NCBI taxonomy): domain Eukaryota; kingdom Fungi; phylum Basidiomycota; class Agaricomycetes; order Agaricales; family Mycenaceae; genus Mycena; species Mycena galopus. The sequence goes on along the minus strand of WIQG01000126.1, from coordinate 289,878 downwards.
AGATAGATACACACCGCGCGAGAGACCGGTGGGCTTGACGAATAAACGGAGCGCTGGAGATTGCCAATCCTTTCATCTGTAGCATCATGAAGGTAGATATCAGTGACTGCGCCCATCTCAAGACAGAGAAATCCCACCACAGGGGACATACTCTCCGTCTCCTGCCTGAACATGGACAGTTCGTCCCCAATCTCGATGCCCGGGCAGTTCAACGCGATGTTGAGGATCGCAAGGGTCGCACAGGCGTCGTCACTGAGCTGGTTCGCGAACCAAACGCGTTCGGCGGCTGGGTCATCGAAGTCGCTTGGCCGGTGCGCATCCTTACGCCACATAAAACAGAAAACGAGACCCCGTGGATGAAGGTGGTCGACAGCCCAGGGTTCAATGTCGAATAGTTCCGTCAACTCGAGGTTGCGAATGCCGAGCTTACGCGTCAAAGACGTGAAGACGCCCAAAGTCAAGATTCGTGTAAGTTTTCATGGCCTCGTTCATTTAAATCCTGTGTACACACCTGGGTCTGACTCGATTACTGCAAACGGTTCGCCCACAAGGTCTAAGCTTGGGAGCGGGGCAGCACTGAGGCCATTCATCATACACGAGTGTTGGAGGAGCGGACTCCAGAGCAAAGCGAATTTCCGCATTTGGATTATGAATCACCGCTTGTCTCAAACCTCGATGCGCTCTTGTCTGTTCGAACCAGTTTCTTGTACATGCTGCCGGGCAGGCGGCCAACTCCCACCCGTATGCAGCATACACTCAGAGGGCTGCATACTAGCGAACATATTAGAAATGCAATCTGCTCAATGCTTTTTATCTGACCGGCTTGGCCCGACTGCTAGAACCAAGTTAAAGTTTTGGACACGAGTCACCGAAGCGCAAAGATATGGAAGGATTAGAGGGGAAAAAGATCAAGTGAGCCTTCATTCTTCGGTTTTCGTTCGCGCTAATGGACCTTTATTTACAGAATACAATCGGAATACAGAATATAATTTCAAAACTTCGAGCTAGGCACTTGCGATTCCCAACACCGTCGACTACACCATCAAACCTCCACTGTCAATCTTAAAGCCTTGCCCGGTCGCAAGCGTGGAACGCATGCAGAAAAGATACGCCTCCGCGGCGCCCTCGGGCGTCCCCACCTCTTTGGTCAGACTGGCGGCTTTCCAATCTTCCTCGCTCCCCAACGAAACCTTGTCGAGGAGCTCGGTGCGCACTAGGCCAGGAATGATCACATTGACGCGAATCGGCGCCAGTTCCACGGCAAGTGCTTTGGTCAGCACCTCGACGGCACCGAGTGTGCTGATCACGCCGACCGTGAGTGCACCTCGATGCGGACGGTGAGCGAGTGTTCCCGATGTAAGTGTAATTGACGAGGTATGGGCGGGCTTCAAGTATTTCCCAGGGTTTGCTGCGACGAGTTTCCCGACCAACAATGGGCCGAGGTAGCGCACAGTGAGAGACGAGAGCGCCATCTCTGCGGTCATCTCCGCTAACGGAGTGTTTTTGACGGGGTCGCCAGCGGTGTAAACGATGTGGTCCAGTGGCCCACCGGTTTCTTTAACCGCGCCATCAAGAACGGCCTTCAGATTCACCTCCAGCGTCTCCGTGCTGGAGAGTTCTACGGTACTGCCGCTGACATGCGCGTTCGGGTAAAGGGACTGCAGCTGTGTGATTTTGGCGGAGAGTTTTTCCGCAGTAGAGGACGTGATGTGGACTTTGGATCCACTCGAGAGTGAAGCGGAGGCGACGCCAAAGCCGAGCCCGGAGGAGCCCCCAATGACGAGGATGCGGCTGTTCAAGAGAAAGTTTGGGTGGGCCATTGGGAGATTGAGGGTCGTGTGGACGCAGCAATGGGATATTTATACTCTGCGGTCGCTGATGATTCACAGCTAATGTTTTCGCGCCGTCGTCATCGTGGTAATATCTCCTCTGTTACTCAGCTAGTACTTATTAAAGGCTGGAATCGCGAGAACCCGTAGACTTCCGTCGGATGATGGAACAGCCGATGAGGACGAGTTCAACTAATTATACGACCGATGTGAGTGCATGCGAACAGTGGTGGAGGCGCTGGTAGGGTTGGTAGATACTCGGACCCAGTAGATGGGAGGTTGGTTTGAATCCCAGCTGCAAGACGGAAGCGACAGTCTGCGGTGCGAAAAAAAATGAAATCAGTCTGCGATCAGTCAGAGGTTCCGAGTAAATAAATCGGTGCTTTCTTGGCTGCATTTGGTTTTAATATGGTATGTGAAAGGTTCTTTGTACAAGTTAAGCGATATTCCGGTACCTGCGCCTAAACCATCAAAGCCCCATTCTCAATCTTGAAACCCTGCCCCGTCGCAAGTGTGGAGCGCATGCAGAATAGATACGCCTCCGCAGCGCCCTCGGGTGTACCCGCCTCTTTCGTCAAACTGGCCGCCGTGAACTTCTTCAAGAGATCCTTGTTCCCCCCTGTCATTCCCTGCACCAGCTCGGTGTCCACTAGACCTGGGATAACCACATTCACCCTGATTGGCGCCAGGTCGACCGCAAGCGCTCTGGTCAACACCTCAACGGCACCTGCAACGGGGATCCTGGTGCTCATACCCGGCTGTGGACGGTGGGCCAATACTCCCGTGGTGAAAGTAATCGACGAGGAATGGGTGGGGTTCAGGTATTTCCCAGGGTTTGCGGCGACGAGTTTCCCGATCAACAGAGGACCGAGATAGCGCACAGTGAAGGGAATGAGCGCCGTCACTGCGGTGACTTCCGCCAACGGAACTACGTTTTTGAATTCGCCTGCGGTGTAGACGATATGGCTGAGTGCTCCGCCAGTCTCCTTCACAGCAGCATCAAGGATAGACTGCAGATTCGCTTCCAGCGTCTCCGCGTCGGACAGGTCTACAACGCTGCCGCTGACATGGGCGCCGGGGTAGAGAGATTGGAGCTTTGTGATTTTAGTGGAGAGTTTTTCTGCAGCGGTAGAAGTGATATGGACTTTGGATCCGTTGGAGAGTGCAGCCGAAGCTACTGCAAAGCCGATCCCGGAGGAGCCACCGATGATGAGGGCGCGGCTGTTCAAGAGGAAGTTTGGGTGGGCCATCCTAATACTTCAGGTTGGTGTCTCTGGCATGTCTCTGGAATCGTATATACCTTTGACTGGCTGCCGGCGGTCAGCAAGTATTAGTCTGCTGGTTTGTCACCGGATGAACCGGATGATACAGGTTCTTTATTAGTCATTATTTCTATTGCATCGTCGGATCCTTTCCGTGAATTAATTGGCGGATTTCCTGGTGTATTGGCTACAGCTTGCTTTTTAGCAAGTTGAGAGAGGAGTTTGAAACTTAAGCTTGACAAATACGGCTTACCAATTTCCATATTTGGGCTGCGGCGGCTGCTTGTTGACATCTGTTGACGTGACCTCGGAATCCTACGTGGCTTGTACTAACTCAAGACTCATTTCTAGACACAATTTGGACTACACTGGACTCTATAAACATTCACCTGCCGGTATTCCACGACCTACTTAGTGCATGTGACTAGCTCTCGCTCTCCTCTGGTGAACACTCGTTACACAGTGTTACACGCGTCTGCGAACCGGCACTTGTCGATGGCTACAGTACGGAGAAGCCTCGGCTTTTAGAACTGGAACACTACATATACGGGATATCGACAAGCACCGACGACTCGGTCACTCGGATGATCGCCCTACTTCTCACAGGTCTTGATTGCATAAGTAACCACTCAGTTGATGAATTACAGCGTACTAGATACTTCCTCTTCACGACTACCTAAACCATCAAGGCCCCATTATCGATCTTGAAGCCTTGCCCCGTCGCAAGTGCGGAACGCATGCAGAATAGATACGCTTCCGCTGATCCCTCCGGCGTGCCGAGCTCTTTCGTCAAAGTGCTCGCCTTGAACATCTTCAACGCATCCTGGTTCCCGCCCGCCATCCCATCCACTAGCTCCGTGTGCACTACACCTGGAATAACCACGTTGACTCTGATTGGCGCCAGGTCGACTGCAAGTGCTCTAGTCAGCACCTCGACGGCGCCCGCAGCACCGATCATGGTGCTGACTCCCGGGCGCGGGCGGTGAGCCAGCACTCCCGAGGTAAGGGTGATCGAGGAAGAATGGGAGGGGTTCAAGTATTTCCCGGGGTTTGCTGCGACAAGTTTCCCAACCAACAAAGGGCCGAGATAGCGCACAGTGAAGGGGTTGAGCGCCGCTGCGGCGGTGATTTCCTTCAAAGGGGGGGTACCAAAAAAGGCATCGCCTGCGGTATAAACAACATGGTCAAGGGCTCCGCCGGTTTCTTTCACCGCGGCGTCGAAGACAGACTGCAGATTCGCTTCCAGCGTCTCCGTGCTGGAAAGATCTGCAGTACTGCCGGTGACATGGGCGTTTGGGTATAAAGACTGGAGCTGTGTTATTTTCGTGGAAAGTTTTTCGGCGGTTGTGGAGGTGATGTGGACTTTAGATCCGCTGGAAAGTGCAGCAGAGGCGACTGCAAAGCCGATTCCGGAGGAACCGCCGATGACGAGGGTGCGGCTGTGTAAGAGGAAGTTCGGGTGCGCCATTCTGATACTTGATATTGTAGGTAGTCAAGTTGGAATGGTCTTTATTTCTTTCAATGGCCCATGCTTGTCAGCAAGTATGAGTACTAGTAACATGAGAAGTATGAGGATTACGATCATTATTGACGTCCCTGGAACAAACTTTAGTAAGCGTTGATGGATCCCGACCGTCCAGGAAATGAGTTTATACGTGGTGTTCAAATACGGAAGTAGAACAATGATTATGATGACATGATAATTGAAGTTTACTGCAGCAAATTCAACAAGACACCAAATGCTATCTTGCAGACATTCCAGGAATTCCCAGCCTATTTCCCTGTAGCATTCAGATCTCCCATATAATCAGCACTTTCCCGTCTTCTAAGGTTGGTCCGTGAGAGGTTAATTGCTTCATTGGGAGTACTTTAATTATTCACAGCGGGGGGGTCGTTGACGTCTGTAGCATACAATCACGAATGCGTTGTATGTTGGTACAGAACCTGCTTGTTCCTACTAAATGGGACCGCGGCAGTAATACATCCTTCCTTTCTTCCTTCCACAACATGGCCAAAATTCGATGTTCTACAGTACCAGTAGCAACTCCGTTTGATAGTAATTAGTGCCCCTCCTCCCTGGCAATTCCGCGATATTTTAATACATGTACAAGAAGCAATGCTCGTAGAAATGTGGATGCAGTCAAAACATATGGAGGTCAACAAGGCATGCTTAGTTCATATCATTAGAAGGGTCGTGAATAATGGGGACTCGGCCCTGGGACTTTCGTTGGCGATGGGTACCGCAGTACCGCCTGCTTGGTCTGGTGTGTTGAAACCCGACGATGGGGGAGGAATGTGGGGAGGAGGCGACGGCGTGTCAACGATCAGGTCGAGGAAACGCTCTTGCGCAGCAGAAGACTGTTCTTGGGTCTGTTCTTCGGTCTCGGCTCGAGTCGATTGACCCAGTTGAACTGGAGCAGTATCAGGAATCATATGGTTAACTGCAAAGCCGATCAGTGGGTCTGACAAGAAATGACAGTCGGCAGTTACATTCTCTGGCGTGTGCTGAAAGGAAAGAGGATCAGAGCAAGTTCCAGCTAGCGAACAATGTGAAAACTAACCGAGATCTCTTTGCTGGGTGCACTCTTCGCCATCTACGCAATCCTTTCTACTCAGAACAGATTCCTCCAAGAAGCCTTTCTGACGCTCTCGAAGGAACCAATCGCGGAGACCATATAGGAAAACCTCAGATGCACAATGTCGGCATATTCGGCTGCGAGGCGCATCCGATTCTAGGTCGGGGCCCGCGGGCACGGCGTGAACATCGATAAACAATTCTAGCTGTATCAAGGGCAAAAATCCCTGCGGTTGCGCTTGAACGTGAGTCACGATCTGAATCGAACATTATGAACATTAACCGAAGAAAATGCTGGCGGACGCACCTCGCGATAGATGTGCCGAGGAGTGATTCGCTGTGCAGTCAAATAATCGAGCATTATTTCGACCTGGTAAATTGGAACTTGAGTATCGGGCAGTTTGCTGATCGCAAGCTATTCTCACCTCAACCGTATTACTGTCAAATAAATATAGATGAGTGTCAGACGGAACCGAGAAAGAATTCGTCACTAACCTATTGAAGCATTCGTAGACCGCGGAGGTTTGTATCAGATCGCCGACGTCAGACAAATTGTGCAGATGCTGGGACAAGATCGGCGAGGCAATGCAGCGCCCTTGAACCCCAATGCCACAAAACGAGACCTGGCAGAAATCGCACTTGGTCGTCAAGGGCGAGGGCAGCGCAAGCACGTTCTCGCAGTTCCCGCATAGCGCGTGCCCAGGCGGGGTTCCGTCTTCCACAGGCCACGAATTTTCGACAATCGGCTGAGGGCATCGCCAACCGTACGGATTCCCCGCCAAGCAATTTGGGCACGGGCGAACGAACTCGCTTGGGTTGATATCGGGTTCCGGGGACAACTCTCGGGGAGAAGGAATCTTATGGAAACTCTCGTGAGACACGGGGCTAAGAAGGTCAGTCAATAACCCAACATACGCGAATCGATGTCCCTGTATAAATCTCATCCGCTTGCTGGCGTTCTCTTTCAGTTCGTGCCTTGTGTGGCGCCGCCCGGAGTAGGACATCGAGTACAGACTGTAGGGCGCGAAAGGGAACCATGCTGGTTGATTGACTGCGGCAATGCGGACAGGTCGAGCCGCCGTTCTGCAATGGGATGCATCAGTATCCTACAGCACTGCACAGCTACGGCGGAATAGAGGTCATAGTCGGGTAGCACGCATACATCGGCCTATAAGATACCCAACAATCCGCGCACGACGCGTCGGGGGTGGCACAGGAGCACTCCACAGCAACGTAAACACAATAGCGAAAATCACTCACGCGGATCCAAAGGACGCAGCAACTTAAGCGCATACCAACGAAATTAGCGTACAGCAGCGAATAGACAAAATTCAATTACCGACCTTCCGCAGAAAAAATGCTGGCACGGAGCAACAATAACTGGACGATATACAGCTCTGAACAGCAGCCGCACTGAAGCTCTTGTGCCAATTGGTCGGCGAGTGCCACAGACTCCCCTACAGATGCCACAGTCTCGCCACCTTGTGCAGGGACGGCCGAGTCCTCGCGTTCTTCCTTCATTCTCTTCCGACTCACAGAATCATCCATTCCGTCCGGAAACGAGGCTGATGCCCTGCGCTTGAGTGTGATCTGCTGCGAACGCGACGGCTGGGGTTCTACGGATGTGGGAGGGGTGTCCGCAGGTGTAAACTGAGGATCTTCCATGAGAGACAGAAACAAAGAACAAAAAACTCGGGACGCGGTGGCGGTGGTGGCTGCAAATGGGCAATACGCGAGAGGCCCAATTTGGTAATCGAGTAATTACATTCCAAATCAATCAGTAGTGGACAACATTGGGTACCCTATTAAAAATACAGAGGGTGGTTTACAGATCAAGAAGAACCGGACAAGAAACGCAGAAAGGCTACACAAATTCAGACACAGGCAAGGTCAAATTTAATGGAGGGGGAAGGGGGATTCCAGCAAGCTTGCAGGCTTCGCGAAGACGTTCTCGCAGAGAATCGTATCGATAGCGTTGCTCTGGGGAACGAAATGAGTATATCGAGGTTCTAGAATGGTCAATGTGAGCTACCTGCACATGGCCACAACGCAGTCAGATAGTCGATGGGCGGCAAAAAGGTTTTGCACACGTCGAGTGCGATGGTCATTGAGTTGTCGCATTGCCACAAAGTGAGTGCCCTGTAACAATGTTTAGAAAAGTCTGAGGCGGAGGTCCGAGTTACGTACCTGGAAACTTGGCCCATGAACCACAATACAAAGAAGGGTCGTCGGGACAGGTTGTTGCTGGAATTGCCCGTGACAGTTTGTAATCCACTCATAAATTGCTGCGCCACAGTGCTTTGGTGGCTCACTGATCCAATTCTCAGCACACGAAAACGAGAGGCAGGGAGGAAAACATACACCACTCCTCCGCCTTGCCTCGATGGAACAGCCCATTGACATCACTGAATATGAATCAAGTCAGCATGGTGTACGTGAAGGGTAGACGAAACGTACGACGAGACCAAAGGCACAAAGCGCTGGAACTCATACGTGATACACATACGGGTGCTGAAGAGGGTTACCATTAGTTCATAATTAAAAGCCCCCGAGGGCATTGACGGTGACTCACTTGAAGATATATTCCCGGCCCACGAAAATGAACGCCCGCTCGATCCCACATGTATGTCGATTTAAAGCCTCCTCGATACCGTCTGCCTCGTACCAAGCCTTGAGCGCAAACTGGCCTTTGTCGGTTACAGGAGCCGAGTGGTCGTTCCGCATCTTGATGCAGGCGTGCCAGAGGAGGAACGCACGGTCATACAAGGCCCAAATCGTGTCTTTAGGCGACGGGGGGTGAACCAGAGCCGGCGAATGCACCATCGCTTCGCCGGAAAATAGAAGCGCGTACTGTCGGAATAGAAATGATGAGAATTTGAGGATTAGCAGCAGCAGCAAGAAATCGCTCACGTTGGACGGATCGGCGATGAACAAATTAACGGTATGTGCGCGAGTGGCGGAAGAATAAGAACTGTGCCCTGCGGCAAGGAAGATGGAACTCCAGCACAGTCTACGGATCGACTCCTTTCTGATTTCACCGTCAGACCAAGACGGGTTCCACGCAGGAGTCTGTGCCCAAAGAGGCGTGTGCTCGAGGGCTTCCGGCCATTGCTCCTTCAGCGTGAGCGAAGTGCAGGAACACCCCCGATCCGCGGACACCGGTAATGCCGAGGAATAAGGATAGTTGTGATGTTGGGGGCCATATCCCATGTGCATCGGACTGTCCGCTACGGCTGGGACTTTGCCAGGCGAGAAGGTTGAAATAGACGGCTCGTTGACATCGACCATTGTTAAGGATAGAGAGCGGATAATAGAGTCGAGTGTGACCATCGCGGACGATGACCGCTCACTCGTATGATTGGGATGGGAGGAGATCTCAAACATGGCCAGAAGCTGCAAGGCCGCCGTCCGTCAATCAAGAATATCAGACGCAAGGACATGTGCTTACCCATGCCGCCTGAGCTAAGGTGTCGTCCACCCATCCGGCATTGAGACTTGCTTCCAGAGCGCTCTGCGCCTGATAACATCGCAAATTAGCTTAGTTTCCTTGAATCAAACGAGAGAACTTGCGAACCTCTTCTCTAAATCTGAGTGCGCGCTCTCGTCCCCGTTGTCCCATGCCGATCTCGGAACTTTGGAAGAAAATGCCCAAGGCCAGAGCTGATAAAATGAGGCTAGGCTGGACGAGGTCTCGCTTGGAGGGGTCATAGAAGTTGGAAAAGAAGGTGGGGATGTGGAGGAAGGAAAACCAGTAATTGGAGGCACGAAAGAGGAACCGCAGATCGGCTGATATGTTCTGTGTCGCGAGACTTCGTTCAGAGGAGGAAAGGGATTCTAGCCGTGTAGAGGTGGGGGACAGGTAAAGTGATAACAGGCTGTCCCACCACGTTTTGCGGGAAAAGTCGAGTGTTGGTTGGCCGACGATCGTCATGACCGTCGAATTATTTGAGTTATTTGTTTGATAATCATCGTCGCTTTCTTCGTAGTCGGTAATAAAGGCGCGAGAAACCGGTGCTTCAAGAGGTGAGGCCAACAAGATGTTCAAAGAGTTGTTATTTAAAGGAACTGAAATCTAGGTTAATCAGCCACACCTATAAAGCATGGTGGGGCGCAATTACCCACCTGATGTTCGAGAACACCAGTGCCCGGAGGCGATGGACATTGGGGTGAACCATGGCAGGCGCAGGTCCCCAAGAAAGGGGGATTGAGGTGAGTTTCGTGCGGAGACAGGCGAGTTTCCTGCGGGGACATGACATATTCCTCGGGGGAGTGGGAGTGGGAGTGTTCGCTAGAAGACGTCGGAGACGGGAAAGAAAACGGGTGACGAAGCTGCCCGTTTTTATTCGGAATGTAGTCCTGGGTATCCGACGAGGAGGTTCGGCGTCTGCCGGTCCGAGCGCCACCCTCCCTTCGAGCGACACGCTGACGTGCGCCGGGCGTCTTGTCGGGTCCCCGCCGTTTGGGCAACGGGTCGTAATTGCATTCGGTGCAGCCGCTGGCACGTTTATTGCAGTTGTGACAAACGGGCTTAGCGCCATCACAGCGGATTTTGCGCGTCCGACTGAAGCAAAATTGGTAAGAAAAAAAAGGATATGAAAATTTCCTGGTACGCACCACTGGATGCACGCGACATAAACTCGGGCTCTGGGCTTACCCTGGGTCGTAGGGGGCTGATCAGGCGCCAGTTCAATGCGAGGCTTTTCTCGGCGAGATTTACGGGGTTTGGCGGACTGGGTTGGAGACCACGCCTCTGAATCCGCATTAGCGTCTACGGAACTCGCGGAAAGCGGCTGGTTGTTTGTGAGTGGAGTGTCGCGTCGAGTAAATTGTGTGTCGATTCGCGACATCCCGGCAGACATGGCTGGCAAGCCGTGGGGAATGGAATAATCGAAGTTGTCCTGAAAACGGGTGGCGGGGCTCCCGGACGCGTACCGGCGCTGACCGTATTGTGCGGCGAGGTCGTCTGAGTATGGGTTACTCCGAGGAATGGCGTGCGATTGAGCATATATCCTATTGGAGTCGTCTGGGAGGTGAGCAAGGGAGGACCTATAGAGATACTGGCTCTGTGGATCATCGCGAGTTCTGCCAGTGATCGAGTACATTGTGGTTGGGAGTATGTTGCGGTGAAGGGCGAGACTTTATGTTCTGTAACGAATAAATAGGTGCGCGTCTGATTGGCCCAGTGATTTGTGTATGACAAGTCCAATAGCATCGAATCGGTCGTTGGATCTCTCGTAAGTTGAGCCCTCGCGTGGCTACCGAGTGCCCAAATCTGTCCGATTGTTTTGGCTCCCTATCATCTTCTCATTCGCATGGGGTTCCTCATCACGGAGGCCGGCGGCAACGTTGGCGAAGAGGCACACCTTTCGACGTCGAATGTCGAGATTCCATCTGATCCCATCCTTTCAACCCCAGCTTCAAACCCCGTTCAAACCGTGGGTCTGCCAAGAGGCCCAGTAACGGCGATCAGCTGATGGAAATCCAAACCATAGGGGCAAACCTTTTCAAAGAGTCGCGGCGTTTCTCTGCTTTTCAAACCGACCTCGCAGATCCCTTGGCCTACCAGTACTGGCGACCTAGCTGGTATGCTGCCGATCAAAAAATCGACCAAGAACGTCGACACAGACCGCCACTGATGATCGACGGGCCTTTGGTTGAATTCTCCGTCTTGACAACAATTCTCTTCAGCGCTCTCATATTCATCGGCTTTGATTGTCAATGCCGAGGAATGAAATTTCTCAAACGAGTTCAGTTCCTCCCCACACTTCTCAAATTTATGTTGAATTTCTGTCAGATGTCCACTGTAATTTGCGCCGTAAACTCTCATGTTCGTGCAGGTTGGGCCTGTGGTGCGCAACAATCCATATCAGGCATCCAGTCCCTAATTCTTAGCCATTTATCAGTTCTGTGATGTAATCCCGACCTTTCAGCCTATGGAATGGGAAGGCCCTCCAATTCTGTATGTTCTTTGCCCGAAATTAGAAAGTCTCCCGAAGATTGACAATTACCAGTCTTCCATCGTTGCTACCGAAAGGTAGAATCTGCAGCGAATCGCATCAAAGGACGGATGCAGTTAGATTGTTTTCCCGTAAACGGCAAGACCTCGCTGCTGACCCAAAGCACTGCCACGAATTCCATCTTCACGGAGAATTTCAGCTCAAACGCCTTTCCTTACATGCCCTCGTCGGCAGTCTAGAAATCCCCCGCGGCTTTCATGCGAATATGCCGAAATCCCAACACTTGATGCAAAGGCGCAAAAGTGACAGCTGCAAAAATACTTGACTTCCTGTCGCGGGCGTTGTACTCGAAATTAAGAACTTGCCGCTACAATGGGTAAGACACAGCCTTGGTGGCGCCCTCATTGAGTTTAACGCGCGCTTTCTTTAAGGCTGCGGCGTAACCTGTTGGTTGCTCTTGCTCGATCTTTTCTGTTCCAAAGCTGTAAAGAGTTCCAGAGTCCCCCCAAGAGAATGGCGGAATGCTGTCACCTACGGCACTCCGCCCTCCCCACTCTGCTCAATTCTCTGACTCTTAGGTTCGTGTTACAGTTTAATTTAGCGAACCTTTTGTTCATCTATCTTTGCATTAGATCACTCATTGGCTTTAAACGGGTAAATAACGAGAATGCATGTTGGAGCTCCAGCGACCATCAGGACTTCTTCATTGACAGACTGCAGGACCGGTCTCCCCTCGTTCCTGGGCCGATTCTTGGGTTCGTATTACCCTCAGGGTAAAATTGTTCGTACTTCATACCAAAGTTCGAGAAACAGATGAAGAGTGACTCTTTTTTTTCTCTAGCACATCGTAGATCACAACGCGAAGGTCAAACGTGGCTTGGTTTCTCTTCTCATTGATGACCCTGGTCGCCGAAACATTTATTCAAAGCAATGACGCAAGTTGTCGGTCGTATCTTGAGGGGCGTGTCCGGCGTTCCCCGGTGATCTCACTCATCCAGTTCGTAAACCCCTCTCCGTCGACTCTCCTAACTTGTTTCTAGGCCTCCTAACTTGTTTCTAAGCAATCTTCTTTATTAGCAGCATGTTCTTCAACGTGTTGATTTTTCTTATTCATGTCCGAAGTTCATTTTTATCGCAGTTCAGCGTTTATTTAATTTCCAATATTTAGAAGAGCAGTCGTTCAACTGCTGGCTCCCAACCGCCACCGCCTGTAAAATGCATGGTCGTCGGTCGTTGCCACACCGGTCCTGAAAATATCGGCGCACACCCGGTCCCGCCGACAGAGCCACGAGAGGGAAGCACTGACATTGTACCCGTGCTCATCCTCATGCTCTCTCATGCTCATTCGAAGTACAATCCTCTGGTACGCTCGTCCAGATGCGGAGGCGCGGCTGCAATTCCACCGCGAAATACGAAAACCGTATATAGACGTCCACACCGGCTAACGCCTGCCGGTCGCCTTCTCACAGAAGTACGCGCTGCCAACTCGGAGGCGACGGATTCGGCGTTTTTCTTCTTTCTACTTTATTGGTCGGGAGGTGCCTTTGAAAGCTGTCTGCGCTGCTAAGATACTTTCCCGCGCTTTTCGAAAGTCGCTCCGAGGCCGAGGCGTCACGACTGAGTCACTGACGCATGCTACCAATTGTTCTCCAATCTCCGGCGTGAAGTCAAGTGAACGCCCGGACCGCGCGCGACTTATCGGAGCTGGGGCAACCAATCAAAAAACAACCACTGACGCCGCAGAGCGGTGCATTACCTGAAGGCAAGGACGTTCTTGCGATGGTGATCCTATGTTGATAATCTGGATCTTTCGCAGAGTTTCATGGAATCCTCAGCCCTGCCTTTTTTTACTGAGGAGAAGCATCGGGAGGCCAACTACTACTATGTATGTGTATTGGAGGACGAGAATTGCAGCTTGATGACCGCAACTAACATTCCTACGCCAATAGCCTTCACTTAACTGTGCTTCTCCCGGTGAAACTCCAAGGCTATCTAGTTGTCTTGGTCCTCTTAGTCCTCTTGGAGAGTTATTTTCACTGTCTCACCAAAAATTGAACGCAATTACTTATTACCCTCAGTCGACTCCCTGTCTTCTTCCGCCGCGACACCGAAAGTGGGTATGGTATGCTCACATGTCAATTTGCTGGCCGTAAGCCCGCTTGATTCAGCGCTGAAACGGCTCTTAATTTGACAACCACACCTTCAGCGTGAAGATGTGCGAACTTTTGCTCACGTTTTAGATCTGCCAGTGGTACCATTCTTGAAGGCCATCCCGTACTCTTGGTCGCGAAGGGTATTTTCAACCACGCGGCGATGCCTACCTCAGTGTCCTTAATTCGACTTTTAGACCTTTCTAGCTGCGACTGCACAGGTGGATTTACCTGGGTTACCACCCCAATTTGGAGCCAGCCACAAGACCACTCTATTGTTTCCTGAAAAGGCTTTTTGGTCAACAACCACACATTTTCCTAGTGATGATCAGTCTCTGCGAATGTTTCACCATCTGCAAGTTTCACCATTCCGCTAGTCCTCTAGAAGTCCTGCAGAGGTGGGTTTACTCAGGGAACGACCTCAGCAGCCGGCGGTAAATCGCTTTATGCTTTCCCGCAAAGGCTCTTGATTCAACAATCAAATTCGCGTGTAAAGATCGGTGTGTCAAAATTCACCATCTGCAAGTTTCTCCGTTTCACAAATCCTCCAGCTCCAGGAGTCTTGTGTCGCGAGCCAGTGGTATTTTTAATGCCTCGCCAATACCTGTCCCCACTGATTTTCGGTCGGCTTCTCGTTTTGTCTCGTCGCGACTTTTAATCTTCCGCTCCTTTCTTGTTACTCTCGTTGTAGTGAAGCAAGTAGGTAGGTTCACCTGGAGACGACCTCGATTTGGAGCCGGCGCCGAATCGCAAAATCCATTCCATTCTTTCCTGAAAAGGCTGTGAATTCAACAATAGCACAATTCCCGCGTGAAGATCGATGCGCCCGAATGTTGCACCACCTGCGGATCTCACCGTCCCACAAGCCCTCCCCAAGTCATGCAGAAGCAGTTCCCCCAACCTTGAGGAACGACCTCAGCAGCCGGCGACACCTTTTTTTTCCTGCACAGGTTTTTCGTCCGACCACAATTCTCGCGTGAAGATCTGTGTCAAACGATCGCAGTTGTGCCGTTCCACAAGTCGCCTAGTATTCTTGGTCGCGAAGGGTCTTTTGATAACTTGACCATGCCTACCCATGCCTTGAGTCGACCTCTAGCTCTTTCTCTTCGCAAGTACGCTGGTGGATAGGCCTGGCTGGGGACGACATCAAATTTCTACCGGCCATAAATCCGCTGTATTATTTCCTGGAAAGGCTCCTAATCCAGCAATCGCATTTCTCGCGTGTTCAAACATTTATCATCTGCAAGTTTCACCGTCCTCGAAGGCCATCTTCCAGTCTTGGTTGCAAGTGGTATTTTTACTGACTCGTCGATACCTACCTTCATCTGACTTCTAGTCCAATCTCGTTGCGACTTCCCAAACAGATGGATTTGCTTGGGCACGATGTTGCTACTGGCCGTAAACCCGCTCCATTCATTCTTGACAAGACTCGGGAGGCTCCCGAGTCTTGATCCAGCAATCACACCAGTTTCCGCGTAAGATCTGTCGAACCATTTTAAATCTGGGGGTACCGTTCTCTGGGGTCCATTGGATTGCCAGGTTGTTTTTGATTTACCCTTCGCCGCTCAACACCAGGGAACTGTCAGCCATGGCCACTACGAATCTGAAAATTTCTAGTTTTTCTAGCCTGGGGGAAGACATGATTTTCTGGTTGTTATTGGTTTACCACGCTCCATTAGAACTGAAAAGGATCCGTCTCAACGATCACAGTAGAAATCTCTGTATCAGATTCTACGCCAGCGACGGTACTACGAACATTTTACACTATCTGCAAGTCATTCTCCAGGACCCACTGTTCCATTACATTGACATCTTTACAGTGAGCGGATGCTATTTTGGTTTACCGTTCTCCATTCGTTGTCGAGGCTTGAAGCGCACGACGAAGGTGCAGATCTTAGGTTGGATCTATGCCACAACGCGCGCGGATGCTGTATAAGATTTCTTACAATCAACACTGATGCCCCAGCTCAACGACCACTGTATTGAGGCTCTTGTCAAGGAGGCTGCTACGAACTGTCTAAGCCGAGCTTCTGGGTCGATTTTGGCCAGCGACTGGTAGTGATCCGGTAAATCTTTCGTTCCTGAAACCATTGGACCCGTCGCTCGAGGTAAATCAATCTGAGCACGGATCTACGTATGTACGTAGTAAGTCCTCGAATCGCTTATCACTGATCAAATTACCGGTGGCCCGTACTAGATGTTTAAAACCTTGTACTCATTCGGCGAGTCTATTTTGCGCACTTTGAACCAACTTTGAACAACTCGGTCATTGACGATGATTTGAAACGAAACAGCTTTAGAAGGTCAAGTCCTTATGCGCTCATTTCAGTTCGTGCGTAGCAAGACGTAGATCCCACCAACATTCGACTTCAAGTCGGGATGGAGGCCAAGGATCGAATATTGAATTCTCCCGCATCCGAGTCGGAAACAGTCAATTGTCTAAATTTTAAAGATCCCGGGAATGTGGCAGTGACTTCATCAACGGCAGTGTTCCGCGGAGCTCGTTATAGAATCCGACAGTCTGCTCGCGACGCGACCGTGCACTGATATCATAAATGCAACGCGTCT
The DNA here is from genome assembly GCA_014925785.1 of Mycena galopus ATCC 62051. NCBI lineage: Eukaryota > Fungi > Basidiomycota > Agaricomycetes > Agaricales > Mycenaceae > Mycena > Mycena galopus. The sequence goes on along the minus strand of WIQG01000126.1, from coordinate 273,537 downwards.
TCCACGTGACGGCTCGGATTGGTCCCGGCGATCAGCGATCAGTCCAGACTCAAACCTCAACGCATTACCCAATTCCGCTTTCTGTGTGTTTTTGTAGTGCGTTTTTCCTACCATTGCGGGTGGTTGAAACGCGACGAACCTTGTTATTCAGTTCAATCGTCATGGCTGGAAGAAGGTCCGCATCTCCTCCGCACAGGAACCGTGATTCGGTGCAGAGACATGAACATCGTGGAAGCGGAAGACACCATGACGATGATAGAGAGAGCCGCTACAACCAGGACAGAGGATACTCGTCAAGATATGCTGGCGAAAGCAGCCGAGACGACAGGCGCGGTGGGGGCCGGCGAGAATACTCGGAGCGTGACCGCGAACAAGAACGCGCAAAGGACAGGGATAGATACGATAGAAGAAGGGATGGTGAAAGCCCCAGAGACCGAAATGCTCGCTCTCGACGATCAGCCTCGCCGCACCGTCGTTCTTCTCGTCCACACTCTCCAGACCGATCTCGTTCGCGGTCACTTTCACCAGCGAGCAAGGCGAAACCAGACTACAAACCGTCAGGACTTCTTGCGGCGGAGACAAATACTGTCAAGGCTGTTAACGGCGACAGCACCGTCCTGAAATACAACGAACCACCGGAAGCACGCAAGCCCATTCTCGGGTGGAGGCTCTATGTTTTCAAAGGCAGCGAGCAAGTCGGTGAGATGTTTGAATTATTCTGAATTGTTTAGGAACTGATTTCAACAGAACTCCTTCACATCCATCGGCAGAGTGCATATCTATTCGGACGAGATCGTCTCGTCGCGGACGTTGCGCTAGACCATCCTCGTGTTCCAAACAGCACGCCGTTATTCAATGTGGGCTCGTCTGTACTCCTTGCTCTCCTTGTCTTTTATGACTCCGTCCAGACCGATTTATACAACAGAAGGACGAGTTTGGTGTGTCAAAAGGAGCTATAAAGTGGCCATTTTCTCCGTCGCTGCTAATCATACGACTGAGCGATCCTGCAGACCATTTGTTATAGATCTTGAATCTACTAACGGGACACACGTCAACGACCAAGCTATCCCAGTGTCGCGATACTATGAACTGAAGGCCAACGACGGTAAAATATTTTTATATCATATCTTTGGCATCGTGCTGAATCTTCTAGTCATTAAATTCGGGCAATCCACGAGAGAGTACGTCCTTCTTCACGAGGAAGCCGCCTGAGTATCTAAAATTCTGTACTTCTGTATGACATCATTCGAGTGCTATAACCCCTTTCGCCTTTGAAGCAAGATCTCCCATTGTCCATTCAGCCTTATGGCGAAAGTCGTGGTCGAGGATTTTGCCGAACAATGAATTCGTGATCGAAGATAACGATAACTTTTCTCGATCACATCTTATCTCTGTCCCGTTTTGGCCTTTGTCGATCCTCGCAACAAAAACACTTGGTCTTTGTTCTCTTGAATGTTTCGGGGGAAATTGCATGACGACACCGAAGGGTCAGCAAGCTTAGGCCCTCCGAATCCTTGTCTTTTATGCTTGGGCAGTATCCATGCGATTGATTGACGCTTTGTTTTCTCGACCCTCTCCGGACAGAACCGCCATGTCACGATACCTGCTTTGTTTCGTTCCTTTTCAGGCCTAAATACACACGAGGCGGTCACACTGTGATACGATCGAGGGTAAGACGCGCTCAAAGGGATCCAAAGTATATATAATAAAGCAGGTCCATGCTCTTTATTTCTTCAACAGCTTTCTCCGCCCCGCGTACAATCTCAGTATCATGGCCACTACCTTTTGCAGCACCGTGTCGCCTCGCCGGCCGTCCCTCGCAATGCTTTACGACAATCTCAAGGCACAAAGCGACCCGTTCGAGGAGCTAGAAAATGCCGCGCATCTATTTCCAATGGAAGACTACGAGCCCGAGGACCGAAGACCTGTGTTCCTTCCATGGTGTCCAGTTACTCCCCCTCACCGTCCCCGCCTTTCGACAAATCCGACGACGATTCAGACTCGGAGAGTGATAGCAGTTCCGACGATGACTCCGATGTCGAACCAATGGACTTGAACGCGCGCGACGCGGATTCTGTAATGTGAGCGCGTCTGCCCTCCCCTCGAATTTCTTTGACAATTTGCTCAGGATATACGACGACACCCCGTTTATGCCGCAGCGCGAGCAGTCTCCATCATCACCCGAACCTTTGAGATTGCTCCGCCGCAAGCCGGTTTCTCTCAAAGCCTCTCCTCGCGTCGCGCCGTCGCCAGTCTTCCGGAGCCGTCAACAAAACGCGTTCCTCCCCAGTTGCCGATGAAGATTCAGATCATGAAGCCGACTCCGAGAGCACAGGGGACGCGTCCGAAGACGAGTATATGCCCTCATCACCTCTCCATCCCCGAAAGCGCGCGCGCAGCGCCTCCCCCGCCTCCTTCCGCCGTACATCACTTCCCCGCCGCGAGCGTGTCCTCCGAGCGCCCCAACAAACGCGCGCGCCTGCCCCCACCTTCGCGTAACATACAGGCCTCCACGGTCGACGAAATCCAGCACGTCGAGAACGCGGACGTCTTGACCGACTTTGTCTGTCGCGTGTGTGGCTGGGTGCAGAAGAACGAGCGGCTGCCCGACTTCAAGCGCCATGTCAAGACCCACCAGCGCACTTTCGACGAGGATGCCGAGAAGGGCTGGCGCTGCAAGGGGTCCTCGTCAGCGAGGCGGCCGATTGGGCGTTGGTCCGGACGCGCCGACCTACACGTTCTTGGATCAAGAACGTGTCGGAGGTTGCATGAAGACTTTCAGTCGCCGGGACGCGCTGAAGCGACACCTGGATAACGGCAACGTCGAATGTGTCGGTCGTCCAACCGCTCCGACCGAAGACTGAAATATTCCAATGGTGAGCCCGTCTTGTGTTATGGTTTTGGCTTGGCTAAATTGTCTTTCAGACTGTGCTTTGATTTCCCGCTCACGACGCCTTCGTACGACCTTGTTTTATCGGCTGTTCCCCACTATCTTGCTTTCGCAGTGCATTGTCCACGCACCCATAATTTTAATAGGGAATCCTCCCCAAGCTTGTATCTTCATCGTACGCTCCCATGTTTCAATAGCTGCTTTCAGGGAATTATATTGCGGATAGTATATACTTATGATCACTTGGTGCGATCTCGCCGCGAACGTATCCGTTTTCCGAGTTGTACAGTTGGCCCCCATCTAACGCGCAGTGAGCCGCTCAGTCAGCCACAGACATAACGCAGCGCTCACCCTCGTATCACTTTTTTCGGCTTCGGGTCATAGGCGAACTCTTCAGGAGAAAGTCCACTTCTATATTTTTCCATACACCATAATATGTATCTGGAAATGGTTCGAAACCTGGTAACGAGATTCCAACGCAAACGAACCTTCGATCGCGCACACCGACACCAGCCGTCTTTAGCTTGTTTCCGTCTTGTTGCCAGAAATCATCCCAGCTCTCTACCGAGACTTTCGTGTCGCAAGATCTTCCTATGGCTTTGAGGAAGGCGTCGGGAGTGGTGATGGAGGCTGCAGTCGGGATGAGTGGGACATGGGACGCTGTTGGAAGCAGATGTGTACCCCGGGGTGCCGGCACAGGCCGTACTCGAGTAGATAGCGAGCGTGATATAGGTACAACAAGACGCAGACGACAGCTAGAGCTCAGACTGAGAAGTAGACTGTTCATCGCAGACAGAATTTTTGGAAGGGAGATGTGATCCCGTCAAAAGGGAATCCAAATGCGGCAGGACCTTCAGCACTCAGCAAACTACAGTTACAAGACAGATATACCTACCTTGGCTGCTAGCTCAAAATGGCCGATACACCCCGCCACGGTCTCGTACTCCCTCACGAACACTGTCGAGGTAGCAAGAAGTCAAACCGCACTAACACATTGCTTATGTGCATACAGATCGTCTCCTTCGCGCTTGGCTATTCCCCCGGCGTTACGTCCTTCACCCTCTCTCTCGAATCTCCGCGTGCATAGCTACAGTGCAGGCTCATCCACGGTGGCAATATCTGAATCTGCGCCCACAATAACGTACCAGCCTCCTGGAGACCCCGCTCTCGACAGCACGGCGTCTTCTGTGGTCAACTTGGACCTGAACGAGGGTATCCTCATCCAGGATGTGGACGCAGACACAGATACAGCCGATGGGGATGTCATGGGAATTGTCCAGGCCACGGATGAGGCCTCAAAGAAATCTCTTCGCGATCAACTTAGAAGGACATTGAGCCATAGACCGTCTAGGCCTGGCAAGTCGCTTATTTCCGCCCCAGTCTTCGTTTTAATGCGCTTCCCCACCAGATATGATGCCATTCCGTACTCGTCGCAAGGGAAGAGACGTCTCTATCCACGAGATTGCACCCGAGTCAGGTGGGGCACTACATTTTCGCTCGAGTTCTATTGGATTGAATATTCCGGCTCCAAGGGTCCCGCTACTTTCCCCGTGAATACTTCATCCTCACGGATGCCGGAAAGCCGGTATTCACCAGGTCAGTCGTCAGAATCTGCTCTTGAGGTTTCTTTCAACTTGCTATCTATAGTCGTCCGGGAGGGGAAGATTCGGAGAATATGACTTCCACGATCGGTATAATGCAGGCACTCATTTCCGTGTTCATCGACGACGGCGACAAAATCCGGTGCATAAATGCGGGAAGCACTCGAATCACTTTTGCGCTACGGGCACCGCTGTACTACGTGTGCGCCTCTCCTGGGGCGAACCCGAATCTGTCGTAAGAATTTGAATCGTCTCAAAAGCCCCGACTGATATTCATGAAGGAAGACACGATCCCATCTAGAATATCTACACCTGCAAATTCTCAGTATCGTCACTGCGGCACAACTACGACGGGTGTTCGAACGACGAACGAATTTCGACCTGCGGCGACTGTTAAATGGTTCTAAACCCGACGTAACTGTTGTGAATGAACTAATTCTTTCTTCGCAGGAGCTGAAACTTTTCTCACTTCGATGTTGTCTCGGCTTGAGTTCGACCTCGCTATGGCCACTTCTTCCTTGCACTGTCTTCGACTCGATGCCAGCATCCGGAAGCGTGCGGGGGAAACGCTTGTTCCTCCCTCAAAATGAAGGCAGGCGGCCTTGATTTAACCTGATTCCAAATCTCACACTGGATCCCCAGGATATCCTCTACGTAGTCCTCGTTGCACGCGGTCGCGTTATTACTATTGTCCGACCGAAAAAGCACTCTATACACCCTGCTGGTAACATACATCCTACCTTCTACCCAGCATGGAACTCACACCCCTACAGACATACACATTCTGCTGAATACGATCCATGCCCCCTCGATTCTCAACTCGCCGGCATCAGCTTCGTGGATACCAGTCTGCCTCCCCAAGTTTAATCCCACAGGCTTCGTCAATGCGTACATTTCTTTCCCGCGAAAAGACGACGGCCTCGAGGCCGAGCAGCAGACGCCTTCGACCGTCGTGGACGACTTGCAGAGCAGCGTCGCGACTGTGAAGCCGCGATATTCCCAGCACGCACTGGATTCCGGGATCGGATTGATATGTATCAGCGGCAGCGGGGACTTCGAGACGATTCGAAATTGGTGCGATTCTGCGACGGAGAAGATGGAGAGCGAGGGCACGCTCGACACCATCGCCAATGCATTCCGGATGGGACAGACCGAGTACTCGGTGGCAGAGCTGGGTATCCCGGGTCTGCGGCATTTTCTGTTCAAGTCGCGTTCCCAGGTGCAAATCACTGCCCGACGTTTGAGGACCCGTATGACGATGTCGATGAACGTAGAAGGTTGGCTAATCTACCTTTTTCCAATTCTCCCTGCATTGATTTGCGTTGCAGGCTCACTACATTGTACCAAATCATCCACGATGCCATCCATGCCAAGTCAGGGCAAGAAGCCTCACTCAAGCTCCAGTATATACGGTCTGAAAAGGAGAGTGTAATGGGTTGGGTAGGTTTTTTGCCAACATTTCTTTCTGCACCGCTGACTGCTCGCCCAGATTACTCAACCTTTTGAACTTTATGTGACGTTGTCTCCGCGTCTTCCCAAGAGCGCTGCTGTTGGTGCCGCGAACGCCGTCGCTCGATGGGTGAAGAAGGAAGAGAGCCGTCTGTTCTTGCGAGACGCGCCAGTTTTCTGATTTGATTTGATTGATGAGGATTATAATTATTCCAAGTAGGAGTATTGTACAAGGCCTAATCCATGTCGAACTCGACCATAGTACTGGCTCAGGCGCATCGTCAGGACCGCCGATAGCAAGCCTTCCCGGAGTGGGCTTCGACTCCGGCCGCCAATCTAGGTCCTTAAACAGAAAATCGTAACTATGCGTGCTGAATGTGCTCGCCAACCGCATTGTAGCACAAATCACCAGCGTCTCTTCCGTGTCACCGACCATCTTCAGGAGATTGACCAGGTTCGGACGCGTCCCAGGCTCACACTCCGTGAACGACATTTTCTTGTCCACAGCCTCGATAAACGCGCGTCTGTGTTTCGCAGTCCGTTTTCGCAATGTGAGAGGCATGCCCTCGGGGTTTTCAAACTGGCCTGGTGTGCCAGGCATCCCGCGAAATACATGCTGCCCAATCACAGGCAAACTGCTCAGAACGCGGATGGCCTCGTCCAGCTCCGCCAGAGTTTCAAAGAGAAACTCGATAATACCGTCCGAGGTTGGGTCCTCTCTTTTGAACCCGATGAAGAACTTGAATATCTCGGCGGTGTAATCAGGCAGGCCGCGCACGAGCCACAGAAATTCGCCCATTTTCTTCTTGATGTCGCGCACTCCCTCGCCGGCGTTTTTGTCTGCAGTGGCCTGCCAGACTTTACAAAACTGCTTGTGCACGGGCCAGTGCGCGCGCTGGCAGTCCTGGTATGGCACGCGATGGTACGTTGAGTGCGCATAAATGACGCCGTCCAACGACGAATTCTACCTTGTTGCAGTAGGTGGACGTTCTACGACGCGTCCCTCAGTTCTTGAGCTAGATGTTTCAAGTGTGAACCACGTACTTACATTTACCACATTTGAGGACGGAATCGCGGTTTACCATGTTGAAATCGGGGCAATTCGGGTTGTTGCACGAAAGCAGGGATCGCGGAGTGGGAGCAGGAGGCATGAGGGTGGTGGACGAGTGCAAAGAGTCTCTTACGGCACTGGGCCTCATTGCACTGATGACCTTAAATAAACCCGAGATAAACCGCGCCTTCTATCGATAAAGGATCCACGTCCGGTGCAAAGAATCGAAAACCCACAAAATCTGAGTTGGAGGAGGAGGATAGTTGAACTGGGGCGCGAAAGGCAGAAACCCAAAAAATATTTCCTTCTAATATATACAATTTTAAATACTTGGTTATGAAAGGCCAGCAGCAGCTCTCAGCGCAACGAATTCGGCGAGCCGAGACCAGTGACGGGTCCCAGCCTACCGAAGCAGAAAATCCATTAGTACCGCAACCAGGGTTGTCTCCGCTGGTGATGTCGTTAAAGGCCTGGGGGTTGGCATACAGCCACGGATTGAGGAACCCAAGGACGGGCTTCCAGCGTTCAGAAGCTCGTCGTTGACTAGATCGCGTTTTAGCGTAAGGACCAAGAAGAGGGGAGAAACGTACTGAGGCCAATAACAGACGAGAAGATGGGGCTAGCGCACGAGGTGCCGCCAACGAGGCCAGTGTCGCCGGCGCTAACGATCAAAACATTCTCGCCCGAAGCAGACACATCGGGGTACCCACGACCGGTGGTGTTGTATCTGCCAGCGTACTCCGTGCCGATCGAAGCGATGTACGCCTCGACCGCGGACGCCTGCCAGCTCTGGGTGGGGAAGTAGTTCGAGAAGCCACCAGCGGAGAGGGCAGCGCCAGTCTCAGGAGCGGAGCCAGTGGTGGCACCGACAAGAGTGGCGAAGGGGCAGGTGGGGAAGGTCGGAGGGAAGGGCTTGTTGGTGCACTGAACTCCCGGTGTCGAAGCAACTCCACCGTCTGAACGGGTTCATTAGGTTATTTGATTTTTCGCGAACCACTGGACAAAACGCACCACCACTGGCAAAAAGAATGGAGACACCGCGAGCGGTGAGCTGCATGTACGAGTTGCACATGGCACTGAAAATGATCGGATGAGAAACAGTGTCGTTGCGAACAAAGATAGATGCCAACGCACACAGTCAGCGTCTCCGAAAGACTCGCTTCAGTGTCGAAACCTATACGATGTAGGAGTTGGAATGATATAGGATCTAGAAAGAGAAACGACGAACCATAGCTCGTGGTGAGGATCTGCGGCGGCGCAGGCTCTGCGATCAAGGCAGTGATGATGTCCAGGAACCCGTCGTCGGCGCCGTCCTGGGTCTTCTCGCCAACCGAGACAAAGTCAACAGTGACACCAGTTGCCAGTCCGACGGTATATTGAATATCAAGATCTATGCGCTCCCATGAGCCTACATCTGTCTGAAGCAAACTCAACTCACCAGCCTCAACACCGGCGTCGGCAAGGGTCTGCGTGTTGACGCCTCCATCGACTGAGATGAGGTTGAAAGAAGTCGTCGAGGGGATGTCAGGGCGCTGAGCCTTGAGGAACGCAGTCAGGTCGGCCTTGTTCGCCCATTGATCATCTGTGAGTAGGGGAGATGAGTTGGTTATCGCCGTGAGAAGAAAAATTAATAGGTTCGCACCGAAACCAGCCACACCAATGAAATTGGTCTTGTTGGTAGCAGGCGTGGTCGGAATTTTGTACATAGACTGCAGGCACGTGGGAGTAATCGTCTCTGTAGGAAAGATTAAGCAATGAACGACACGAAAAAATCTAACTTACTGCTGCAGCTAGCGGCAGCCGCGACAGGGGTAGCTTCCGAGCTGGTCTTGACAAACTTGGGTCCCTGGCGAGGAGCAACAAACCTGAAGTCGAGTTTATGAGTTTGTCGTATACACAAATAAAATCTCGGCTTACGAGGTTGTGGCGTGAAGAGGTTGATGTGAGGCTGGAGCGACGCAGGGATAGAATACTGCAAGGTCCGGATCGACTGCTTCCCGCTTTCGGTGTGGTGAAGACAGCGAAGTCGGCGTGAGGAGCTCGTTCGCCTGAGCGACGGGGATGGAGATGGAGATCCAATCGCCAGCAGCGGAGGCAGATGTAGACTGGATGCCGTTGTCGGACAACCACTGAGACACCGCGGCGGTGGTTTCGTCCGTAGGGCGCGCGAAGGAGATGACCTGCGAAAGCTAAGTGCGATGAAATATTCAACAAAGTGGATCCTTTACCTCGTCGCTGAAGCCATTCTCCGTACTTGGCGCTCCCGGGTGTAGCCGCGTCGTACAGAGCACTCTCCAGGCCAGCAAGGTTGTTCTGCACCAAGTTGATCTTGAGGTTTAGCAGTTGGGTGGCGGGGGCAGCAGCAGTTTGCACGAAACCTGCAGGGGCGGCATCGCGGCGCTCGATGACGACCAAGCTATCCGCAAGAGGCTTCGCGGACACAAGTGTCAGTGCGAGAACGATGAAGGATGCAACACCGAGCATTTTGGTGGATGGGAATTTGGGACCATGGATTCGTCGAATTTATACGGGCGTTGCATGCAGATTTGATATCTCGGCCCAATTGCCGCCTTGCAACAAAGCCATGCGCGAGCCTGCAGTGCCCATGTGTGGCACTGACGAGGAAGGTCTATCTGCTGATTCACTTGATGTTGGTCGTCCGATAGAACCATTGCGGAGATCGTCATGGGGTATCTTCGGGAACCATACTGCTCTCCCTTGCCAAGATTACGACGTGATTCTGGGTGGAGACCTGCGGTAGAAAGTGTAATTTTAAGCCAAGAAAATGTTGCCTCGCGTGTTTGTTATCAGAACCCGAAGTGGCTTCTTTTAGCGTCGAATCCAAGCGCCGAGTTCAAATCAACTTCTTTATGATAGGCTCTGTGGACTGTCCACCGCGCTCTTGGAAAAAGCCTGGTGGACCAGATTCGGGCGTTAGTTATATATGAAAGTCCGACATTCCCGATGATTGGCGGGGCGGCGATCATGATCGATCTGTCCTGGTCTTCCTGTCCACATCACACGGCGGGCTAAGCAGGCCTGGCATTACTGACGGAGGCTTCAATAGTTCGTCCGTCACTCAATTAAGGGTAACTTAGTTCCACTCTCATGGATCGCTACTCGAGCAACTCGCTCGAGAATCGTGCTGCTTCAAGTTGGGCTATCCCAGTTGCAAAACGCGGAGAACCTTACTTTGAGGATGGAACATAATCTTGAAGTGTGGAGACTCTGAAGATAGCGACTCTCCAGCGACTGTGACTTTCCGGGTCCACCGAAGCGTTATGGCTCGGCATTCCGAGGTGTTCGACTCTATGTTTCTTGTCCCCCAGCCAGGGGCAGACTTAATTGAAACCATGGACGGCTGCCCGGTCGTTCGTATGTACGACTCGCCCGTCGAGTTGTCCAATTTAATCATTGCGCTATACGACGGAGCGTATGTCACTTACAGTCTTTTATGTTGTGGGCGCATCTGATTGTGGTGCGTAGGAAATTCTCCAACGAGCGGCTGGAGGATTTCTATTATCTTGCCGGAATCCTTCGCCTAAGTACAAAGTACTTTATTGCAAAGCTGCGGGCTCAGGCTATTCAGGTGACTTGCTAGCCATTCAATCGTCCCCCATCTCACGTTTATGTTCAGCATTTAACTCAAACGTGGTCTTACACCTTGAAGGGGCATGATGACATGGTAGAGGCTGCGTTACGGTAATCTCAGATTTTCTGTCTAGTGGACAGTATTCCTCATGATTCTATGAAGGGCTCCTTTGGTGGACGGGCTGTCATACCCCCGTGTTCATCCTCTCCATGTCGTCAGGTAAACATTTTTTTATTCTTCGCAAACCGCGAACTAACCCAAAGAAAGTCTCGCTAGAGAGGTGAATGTGCGCATCATTCTGCCATCCGCGATTTATTTCCTGTCGCTGTACCCATTGGAAGACCTGCTCAGAGGCGACCACCCCAAACTTATTGTCGAGCATCCATCCCGGCCCTCATCTGTCCTCTCCCCCTCAGATTTAAGGGACTACACCTTGATGTTCCAGAAGCGTTTAGATGTGATTCTCCTTTTCGTCCGAACTTTCTGTGGGAAGCGAACTGTAACATGCTCGACCACTCCTGCCTGCACTCACGGATTCGCAAGACTGTCATCTCGACTAAGTCGTTCATGGATCACTAGGACTGGTCCTCTACATTACATGTCCCAGGCGGTGGCCGATCTCTCTGATGGTCCCAAAGGCACCGTATGTGGCTCCTGCCGCCGCGCTTTCGCCCAAGATGTCGCCGCTCTGAGAGAACAGGTTTGGAACGAACTACCCTCAATTCTCGGCTTACCGTCTTGGGAGGAGATGATGGCGATAGACTTGGAATGATTGGCCTTTTTGCGTAAGTTATTAATCGCGCACCATTTTATTCGCTCAACTATCCTAGTTATATTTAAACCGCCCGACCCGGACCCGGCTCTGCTCAGCAAATAGTTCTACTGCAGCCGAGCATCCTCCCACCCCGAGAAACCCAGTGCCTCCGGCAACCCTCTCCACCATGCTCGACGTCTCCTGTCCAGCCCTGCGCCCACCCTATCGCGGCAACTTGCGCACACTTCCTCTCGTTGCAACACTCCCAGCGCCGTGACGATGAAGCTCGGGTAGCCCGTAGGGGCATCTGACGTTGCAACGACCATCGAAAGCGTCATGAAAATTGCCTTGAACTTCGCGGAACATCCATCGCCCATGTGCAGTCGCTGGCACGATGCATATCGCTCTTTGCCCTGCTCGCGGAGGAACCTCAGCGTCTTCGCGATAGAGTGGTGGTTGTACTCTTTCATCAGAGTGAACGCCTTCAGGTCTTCGGCACTCAACAGCCCTGGTGCGAAGCGGAGCGGCTGCGTTTGGAATACGGACGGGCCGAAAGCCTCCTGCGCCAGTGTGCTGTTTGCGAGGAATGCCATGGCGGCTGGTAATATCGACAGTGCTGACAACTCGCGAGCGACGTTGATAACCATGACGCTGTCGAGAAACCACATCATCGAGCTGCCCTCGAAGACGTCATCCCACTCCGAGAGTTGGGTGGGATATATTCGCTGCAGAGGGAGCAACGCTCGTTGTCGGAGTACGTGTGCTTTGTATTTGGTAGAAATACGAAGCACACCTATCAAGGACATAAATGCTTGCTTCGAGTTTATCTCGAAGGACCTGAGTACGCGTGAGGATGCGGAGGGCATGCTAAGATCTCTGTGCTCACCTTTCGCATCCGTGGATGGCGGTCAAGAAATTAGAGAGGTCCTCTGTAGAGTCTTCGAGGTGGATAGCGGGACACCCTTCAATGACCTCTACAACTCCATTTTCGAATTTCTCGCGTAGGACTGAACTGTGCTGCACAACCATCCCTTTATACACCTTGAAGGCCGTGTCCTCCGTCATTAGAATCATATTGCCATCCTCGAACCATGGCTGTCCTCGGTTGTGCTCGGGAATAATGTTGATTTTCGTGACGGTGTCTGCCATGGTATAGGCGAAGAATGAAGTATTTCTAACTCATTGAAACAACGTGTGCTACGGTCAGAAATCGATAGCCACAATCAAAAGAAGGGAGACATCTACTGTAACTTGGCGCCTTGCACCCACATGCCTACTCGATTTCTCGCGTCCCCAAGACACCACCATTTCTCCACCATCTCAATCGTCAGAGTCTCTGCATCGCCTGATACCCCAGATATTTCTAGATCGAAAAAATCAAGGGCACCAACTCCCATTCGGGACGACGAATCAAATAGACGGACTAAACTGCGATCAGCAAACGATAGCACAATGATGTGCAACTCACTTTCTTGGGCATCGAAAGATGTTCCAACGCTGAATACACCTGTAGTCAGCCCCAAAGCAGTAGCACCGCCCTTCGTTGCGAGATACAGCGATTCTTCCAATCGATTGCCAGCGATTTTTCGTCCGAACCAGCGATCATCTGTTTGGAGCCTTCACGCATTCGAGAAACCGAGACGGCGTGTCGCATAGAGCTCATCAAATCCAAACTGTATCCACCAGCGATATCTGTGCCCAATCCCACTTTGACCCCTTCGTCCAGAGCTTCACGAAGTCGGAATGGCTCAGCAGAAAAGTAGGAGTTGGATAATGGGCAATGAGCTACAGCTGTCCCGCGAGAATGAATGTGCTTGAGAGAGGGCACATTCAGGAATGTGCAATGTGCTTGAACGGTCCGTGTGGTTAGCAATCCGCTCTGTGCACATTATCAGGGAAATAGCCATGGCGGTGAGTTTAGTTTTGTGGCGGCCTACCCGATCGAACACATCCATATCCTCCGCCCCGCGTTCGCTTCTGACCCATTCTACCTGGTCAAGGGCCTCGGCGAGATGACTTTGTATCTTGAGGTTTTCCGTAGCGGACATTTGCCCGAGACCAACCAGCAGCTGGTCGGAGCAGGTCGGCACGAACCGAGGAGTCAGAACGGGTTCCACGAGCCGTTCGTGAGATGGCAAGCTCGCAGTCAGCCCACGGCATTTTTCTACGAAGGAATGGGCCGCTTGGAGTGATGTCTCCGAGGAAGACTCTTGATAGGAAGGTCGCGAGGACATATCCATGGACAGTTTGCCACAAATGCTCTTAATCCAGCGGCCTGCATGACTTCCGCAAGGATGAGGCTGTCACCCATTATCGAGGAGTACGGGTTGAAACAAGGAACGTGCGACGCACTTGGTTTCCTCTTTGATAGTTCCAAAAAGCAACACAGTGCCTGTTCCGTTGTGGATGAGACGTTGGGCTAACCGAGCATAGACCTTCCGAGCGAGTGCGGGGTCTGCGTCGAGTCTTTCCTCGGCCTTGTACGCATACTCATTCAACCACACCATGAGTGGTAGGTCCAGTCCGTTCCCCTGGTACAAAAACTGAGCGGCGTGGAGATGCAGGTCGACAAAATTGGGGACGATGAGCGTTCCAGACGGTAAAGTCACACATTCTGACGATTTTTGAAGAACCGTCTGCGATTCAGGGCTTTGAGCGGGGTGGAAGTGCGTGATTACACCCGCGCTGTCGGTAACTGGCGGAATTCAAGGTTAGGTGGTTGAAGTTCGGGAGATTTTGCAAAGAACCACACCCAGCAAGTAGTCGCGAAGGATTTCAAGATCTCCAAGGTGCAGAGTATGGACGAACGTTCCTCGGATGCAGACCGCTCTTTTCATGGCGCTCGATTTAAATGCGTGTGTTCAAAGTAGACTCTGGCGCAGGTAAAGCCGCGAAGTTCGAACTCGATGGCAAGGGCTTTTGATGGCTGAGCCGAAACGCGATCATGTGACTGATTGTTAAGTTGAACGGGCGCGCGAGGACGCGGCGAAGAGAAGGTTTATACGGGCAGAATCCATTTCATAAATCGATGTTGTGAAAAAGCATTTATGACACGCCGAGGGAATAGACGTCAAGAGAGGCAGGTAGGACGGTCCGCAGAGCTGTTTGAAAGTTCGGAATCGGACAGATGAATTGATAAAGTGGCCGACGACGCATTGCATTTTATACGATCTGCTCATGTTTCGCCAGAAGCATCCCACTCTTGTTGAGAGAGGGGTATGAGACTTCCGCCTAGATAACACAACGTCCGCCTCGTTGCTAGATAGCTTGTGCATAATGACAGTGCATTGCGGCAACCCAGATCGAACCCGGTGGCTGCTCTGGACGCGATGAAACTCTGGGAGAAGTCCCAAAAAATGAGGTTATTTGTACAATCCACGAAAAACATAGTACTCTGGAAGAAGTCCAAAGAATCAAGTTATTTGTACAGCATAAAAACACAACACCGAACTCAGACGCTTCCTCAATTCTGTGCCAAAGCACTCGTTTCCCGATCTTCCCTCCCGTCTCGCCACGATGTACAGAACGCACATCTCTTAGCCTGCCGCCCAAATTGTTATTAACATTCGAAACGAAGGTAACTGCCACATGCACGCACCTTTTCCGAAACATACTTCCTGCAATACTCGCACTTTACGGAATGCTTGATGATGGTGTCCTTCGACGCAGCTGAATACGCCTGGACGAACAGGTACAGCGTCACGCCGATGAAGAAGAAATTGACAATGGCGTCAACGAAGTTCCCGTAGTTGAGGGTGATTGCGCCATCGTCATCCGCTTGCGTGACGGTGTTGTACGGCGAGTTGGGCCCGTTCCGGAGCACCACGAACTTGGAGGCCATGTTTTTGTCGATGAAGGGGAGCAGGGATAGGACTGGGAGGATGATGTCTGAGACCATGGAATTGACGATTCGCGTGAAGGACTGGGAGATTATGAGACCGAGGGAGACTTCCAGGACATTATCGCGCCCGATAAAGTCTATGACAGCCCAACGAGCCCAATGAGAATTCCACGGGTATTCAAGTTGTGGGAACAGACCAAGCTCACCTTTGAAGCTTTGCCAGGCAGATCTGAACTTTTGACGGAAAGCTGTCTGTCCTTGGTTGTCACTCATGGCGAACGGTAGATTGTGCACTCCAAGACTGAGAGGGAGAGGAAGAAGCGGGAGGAAGAAGAGCAGGAGCGACCACGAGGTGGAACTAATACCACTTGGCTTCAATGACGTCAAGCCTAGACCCGACTTGGATTTTTTGGTGAACGAAGACCATCCGAACAGACTAGCAATTTTAATAGCTAAATGCGTCTTTACCGACCACCAAATGCTTTGGACGATTTGAGTTATTCATACTTACCGTGATCTGGACATTGACTGGAGCGACGCGCGGATACCAACGTAGGAGATTAAAAAACGCAGTGTACATGGTGCAAATTCAAATGTCAGAGGGTATACATGGAGTGTTCCGTAGCCAGTCTGAAAGGAAATGAAGGTCAGTTGAAATGGCGTGGACTTGAGACCTACCAATTTGAACGTCTTCGAGATGGTCGTCAAAATCACCAAACTTCTGGTGAAGCTCTTGCTCGCGACCAACGAAATTGCACGCCGCGGGATATCCGGTGACGCCAACTGGAAGATGGATCCTGCACCGAAGGCAGTCACTTCGGCAGAGTATGGTCGCCAAGTAGAACCTTGCGAAATAAACGGCTGAAGGGGATAAAAATTAAGAATCAGGAGAGCAGACCGGACCCACTATCAAGGCGGGCTCTCCGGATCCAGTTTTTCACCGTCGATCTGCGACAACCTTGAGGGGACGAACACAAAGGCTGAAAATGAGCGCACCACCAATGCAACCGCATTCTTGAATCCATCCTTCACTTTCCCAGCTACGCGTTCACCCACGGGAGCCAACGCCAAGTCGTTGACTCGCTCGCACGCCTGGTAGTAACCCACCAACTGCAACCCATTGATTCCGCATGTCGCCCTGCCTTTCTAATGCCATCGGCGCAAGGTTCGGTGGAGCGAAAGCAAGGTCCTCACAAGGTCTAGACCTATTTCCATCATGGGAGAAAGACTCGTCCAGTGGTGAAGCAGAGGAATAGCGTCCACGATGTGATCGTCCCAGAGGGCTCTTCCTTGCCCACAAGCACACCATTAACAGAGCTCTGAGGATGTTTCGCCGCGTGAAAGAATATTTGAAGTAGGCTTGAGCTGATACAGAATACTGCGACATTGCAAAGGGAAATGAGGACAGGCGTGATGGAGGGACGCGTCAAGCCGTGACTGATTTGGCAAACGCGGTTTCTTTCCTCCATGAAGCCCTCCTGGACATTGGCGTTGTATTTCCTGTGCTGGTGGCCGGGCGCCTACTATTGGCCCTCACGAACCTTCCCGACGCGTTGAAACACAACCACCAGCTTTCTACGCCTCTAACATCATACCTCAACCGTGCGCAACTTCGTTTAACACGGGATTTTGCGCTCATTCAGAGAGACAGTACAAGAGGGCATCTACTTGTTCAAAAATGGGATTGACCCGTATTCTGGTGGTGTTTTCCGACATGTACGAGATGACTAGGACCCTCCATCGTCCAATTCGATTGACGACCACGTAGTCGCCGCTCTTTCTCGCACTATTTACCACAGTCCTCCCGACATCGAGGACTGTCTCTTCCATTATCTGGACGCTATGCGACGCTGTTGGTGCTTGGGCCCTGGTCCAGATCTGGAGAGCTCGTCAGCGTGTCGCCCAAACTTCAAGAGACGGGCTAATTGCTGCAGCGTTCGTGTTGCGGATTTATACCCGACGCGAGACTCACCGAGTGGTTCAGATACCTCTTGAACCCGTACTTGTTCCTGTCGACGCTCTCTCTGTCGACGTCACCATTCGAAAACACGCTCGCCCTTCTCTCGTTGATGTTTGCGACCCGAGGTCTGTCTCATAGGTTCCTTTCTCGTTCCTTTTCGACCAATTCCGAGCAGGTCTGGTGTCCCCCTCGCTGCTAGCGGCAGCACTTCTCCTACAACTCTCATTGTCCTCGATTCTACTCTTAGCGCCGCTAATTCTGCTGCTGGCTAGCAGCCCCGTGTCCCAGCTAGCTTCCCCTAGACCATTTGCAGGAAACGGCAAGAAGATAATATCTCTTGTGGCCGAATTTCTGGCCTATACCGCTGTCCTCACTTTGGCGTCCACCCTGATTTCTGGTGGCTGGGCGTGGGTTCCGCAGACATGGGGCGCGAGGTACAAATATTGCCTTCCTTCCAACTCCCCAATTCTGACCATTTTTGCAGTCTCACTCTCCCCGATCTCACTCCCAACTGTGGATTATGGTGGTACTTTTTCACCGAGATGTTTGACTACTTCCGACCATTCTTCTTGATGGTATTCTCGGTACTTATTGCTCTCTTCAGTTTACCGTCACTCACAATATCACAGATACATCTCCTTATTTATATAGCGCCCGTTTGCATCAAATTTCAGTGAGCCATGTAATGAATAGTCCGGCGTAAATGCTAACTGTGTGGTGCAGATACGACCTGCTATACGCTGCATTCATCCTCGTCGGCATCTTGAGCACCTTCAAGTCGTACCCGACCATGGCAGACCCCGGCCTCTTCCTAACCATGATCGCCGTCTTCCCCGAAATATACCCATGTGCGCCGCATCCCTTCTCTTTCCTCTTGCGCCCGACCCTAATTCACGCGTAGACCTTCGATACCCATCGTTACAACTCTGCTTCACCTGCACGCGTCGCTCCTCATGCCATTGTTCCACCACCTGTGGCTCAACCAAGGGACGGCCAACGCCAACTTCTTCTACGCCTCGACCTTGGTATTTGCGTGCGCGAATGGGGCGGCGTTGGCTGACTGTTTATGGGCGGGGCTGCGGATAGCTATCGGGGAGCCACAGGATGGCTTCGTCGTTGTACAAGAATAATCTTAAGTATTTAGCGTACATAGAACGGATACACCAGTTAAATCGTCAACCTTTGAAATTCAGCAAGTCGAAGACGGCAACTGTGTAAATACCAACGGTCCAACGCCGAGACGAGCGGAGGGCGCCAATCAAAGTGCCGACACAAACGCGCCTGGTAGTGATCGTGATCGTTCCTCTTCTTCTCGCCTCTCATCTCCCCTCAGCAGCCCAACCTTGTACTCGACGGTCATGAGTAACAACCAAGGAGAGCCAGCTTTCCGTCAGAAATTCCAGTCCGCCTGGCAAAGCTTCAAAGGTGCGCTTGCCAGTCCGCTCCCGCAACTTGAGTCCTCCGTGGAATCCTTGTTGGGCTCATTGGGCTTTCATAGACTTTATCGGGCGCGACAATGTCCTCGAAATATCTCTTGGTCTTGTACTCTCCCAGTCCTTCACGCGGATCATCAATTCCTTGGTGTCGGACATCATCCTCCCGTTCCTATCCCTGCTCCCCTTCATCGACAAAAATATGGCCTCCAAGTTTGCGGTGCTCCGGAACGGACCAAACGCGCCGTACAATACTGTCGCGCAAGCCGACAGTGACGGTGCACTCACGCTCAACTACGGGAGCTTCATTGACGCTGTTGCGAATTTCTTTTTCATCGGCGTGACCCTGTACACGGCCGTCCGGGCGTATTCGCTCGCGTCGAAAGACGCAGCTTTTTTTCAAGCTGTGAAATGCGAATACTGCAGGAAGTATATCCCGGCGGTGGTACGTGAATGTGGAGGTTTCCTTCGCTTTGAATGTTAACGAATTTGGGCGACAGGCTAAGAGATGTGCATTCTGCACATCGTGGCGAGATGGGAGGGAAGATCGAGAAACGAGTGCGTTGGCACAAAACTGAAAAAGTGTCTGAATTCGGGACTATGTTTTTCGTGGACTGTGCAGATAATTTCATTCTTCCTGTTCCTTGTAATATTAGCCTGCTTCGTGGGTTCAGAGCAACCACCGACTTCAATCTGGGTCGCCCCGCGAGGCTCAAGGTATCTTGCAGGGGGCGTACGTTGTGTGCAGCCAGTCGTGTCTCTCGCCCCCTCTTTCGACATGAATGGGATGCCCCTGGAAGCACGAGCAGACCGTATAAAACCAATATAGCTCGTCGGCTACTTTCTAAGTTCGTCCATTGCGAAACATGGAACGGCTCTGCGCATGCGAACTACCTCTCTAGATCAATTCGCTCGTGTCACCCAGCTTTCCAGTTATACACGATGTCCTTGGATTCTATATTGTTTCTACCCGTTCATGCCATTGACCGGGATTCCCAGTCCTAGCGCGAGTCGCGATATTCGTCGACGAATACTGGCGATAAGTCACATGATCGCGTTTTTTTTTTTTCGAAATTGTTGGTTTCGGCCTACGCGGGGATTCTAACCGGGTCTTTCTGCTCTGTGCACCTGAAGCAATCCTGAACCAGAAATTCCCAAGATGAATATTCTGCGGTACTACTACATGAATCAATGACGATACAGTTGCTGCAAATACAGTGCGAGAAGTCAAGAATGTGAAAAGAATTAGGTCTACGACTTGTCCAGCTTTCGGCTCATCTGCTCGTTCAGTGCCGCGCCGATCTTGTGCACCAAACGCGTCGCCCGCACGAGGTCCTGGACAGGAACCTGGGAGTTGTCGTCCGCGACAACAGCGTACGCGTGCTCCAGCGCATACAATCGCGCAGATGTCTTGTTTCGTCGCAGTGGCGTCGGGTGCTTCTCTCGAGGTGGAATGGGTAACGTTTGAGAGCGACGGCTGGAGGAGGGGCTGGGAGGGACGTCTGATATTTCCGCCGTGAGCCACCACAGCAAATCGAAATAAGACTACGCACTTGGACGCGGCTCATCAATGTCCGTGGCGCGGAGGGGGGAGCTGTTTTCAGGTGAAGCTGAGCGGTGTTTGGTGAGCTTGAGCAACGGCCAGAGAATTGAAAGCTCACGAGATTCTGCTGAATATCCCAACGCATGCCGAGCCTCTCTTACCTCGGTGATGGACAGACCAGCCTCCCAGCTCGCATAATCTTCCTCTTCCTCATGGTCAGCGGCCCGAGACTGGCGTGGGGGTGGCGGTCGAAATGAAGGGGAAGGTGTGGGCAGGGCAAACTCTTGACGTCGCCTGCGAGATTGCTCATAAGTCGGAACTGCGACGTAATCGAGGAAGAGTCTCCGCCTTCCCTTCCGCTTTCGAGGCAGCAGGGGTTGTTGGGACAACGCATGGTCCGAAAGAACGGGAGACTCTCTCCTGGTGACAGGTTCCGAGATTGATTGTCCAGAAAGTCGGGAAGGGCCTGCAACTGCATTGGGTGACTCTGTCCACCTGAAGCTCGAGTGCGGACTGGTTTTGAGCCGCTTGCTCCTTGCCGGCGAGACTAAGCAATTATGTCAGTCGATGAATTGCACCGAATGTCAATAGCCGAAATTTACCGTCCACTTCAGCTCGACGTTTCGAACTTCCAGACTTGATGCTGGTATTGCGGCTTGCCTGTGACAACACTTGAGGAGTGCGGCGATGAACAGTGGCGGAGGAATGGGAGGAACGACGATCATCCATGAGGGATAACACACTCGACTCTTCCAAGCGGCTTGAATAGTCTTGCAGCTCGTCAAGTGCAGCCGACAAGACGGTTCGAGGTGGGGCTTGAGGTAGGTGTACTGAGGGTGAAGAGGGTCGGACAGTTGACGCGCTGTTCTCTTGCGCATCCACATCCATGAAGCACGTATCACCCATGCCGATTGTGTCATTCTCAAAAGGATACTTGGAGTCATCTGCATCGTAATCGATTGAACTGGAAGGTATTGCTTGCGAGGGCTGGGAATCGGGAACAACCTCGCGTTCCTGGATGGAATCTGAGCGAAATGCACGTTGTACAATAAACACGTACCATCTGTGAATGATTCTCCGGCGGGAGACCGTCAGCCAAGCTATTTTCAAAAAATTCAGCAAAAGCTTTCAGGCTCGTCTTGATGCTTTCGGGATAGAGGTCGTAAAATTCGTCACGCCCGTGATATGTCACACGCCAAAAACTCTCAAACGCGTTGCGGTCCGCAATGGTGGCCAAGAATTGTGAGAGAGCGACGAGGTTCTGAGCAGTTGGTTCGAAGTCTGAAATGGTCAACAAAGGGCCACAAACAAGCACTGTGTCTGCTCGAAGTATGAGTGATAAGCTAAATAAAGAAAAATATTACGCACCACCTCCGTCCGAACGTCTCCAACCAAAATACCGTCCTCATCCTCGAGCCACTTGCATATGCTATCCTGCAACGCAAGCAGGAGAGGAAGGGCGAGAGTTGAGGGAGCAGAGAGAATGACCTTTCGAAGCTGGCGAACTATTTGGAGTGAAGTCGGTGCGAGATGAGGATACAGGTCATCAACAACCTTATCGGTTGCGCTTATTATTGCCCGCGGCAGTTCCGTGCTGTCGGTCAAGTCGACATAAGACAAAAGCGTCAAGAACTCCTGGGGTGATTCCGAGAGCCTAAACGACAATGAGATGATTGAGGTGGGAAAGGACGAAATCATGATACTTTGAGGCATCCGTGATATTGTCGAACACCTGCTCGATAAACACCGTAGGCTGAACCGCGCTGCTCTGTGCAATGGATGTTCGAAGGAGTCTGCTCCAAATATCGACTTCTGCCTCAGTCATCGTCCAAGCGCTGCAATCCGTGTTAGTACCATGCAAAGATAAAGTAGAGAGCTAACCCAAAAGGACTGCCAAGGAGATACGCTAAATCCATCCACGGAGCCGGAATATCAGCCTTCTGAACGGACTTGACAGCTAACGCCCAAAGCTGCCTCTGCAATTCCGAGGGCATCAGGGCTTCGCCTTGTTCTCTGACGACTCCGACAGCACTAGGAAGGCCCAACGAGAGCAAATCAGAACACAGCTCGGCCCATGCATTCCTGATGTGTTCGTCTGCTAGATTGTAGCCATGCTTCAGGACCGTTCCGAGCACCGTCTCCGCGGGCGACGAGAGCCAGTCGCGTTGGAAGACATTCGTCATCGTGTGCCACATCTTGCGCACGAGGACCAGCCGTTGCACCTGCGCGTCGACGGTTTCTGTAGGCACAAGGAAGGAGCAAATCAGCGCGGCGATTTTACTGGCGAATAATTCTTCCGTCGTGAGATGTGCAAAGCCTTGCGTGAGATCCGAAGGCATGAGGAGGAGCGACTGCCATCCGCGGAGGAGATTCTGCTTGTATTCGGACATGCATAGGTACGGCGGATGCAGCCTGAGTTTGTCAAACTCCGGACCGAGCGAAATGTTCGTAGCTCGGACCCAGAGGTCCGCTAGAACATCCCAGTGGCCGAGAATCTCTGAATCCGTGAGCTGTCTCGCGTGGCCAGGGTCTAGTCGGGGGAGCGAGCGTATGGTGGCAATGACACCGTCAGCCGAAGGCTGAACGATGCTGCCGTCAAAGAGTTGTGGGACCCAGATATGCCAGGTTTGCGCACCGGCCGGCACGTTGGACGGATTGGGGGCATATAAGAGCCGGGTCAAAAGCGCCACACCCTCCGCTCGAACGAGGTGGTTGCTGTGAGACATCATATTCTTCAGCACGTCGAGGACCTTCGAGACTGAATCCGTAGTATCACAGCTCCCGTCATTCGGCACGGATCCAAGCAGGGACAAAACGAAGGCCAACCCAATGCCGCCTCGGAGATCCTGCTTGAGGGTCTGAAACACAGGATCTCTAGTGTCCTCCTCCTCGTCAGTGTGGATGGGGAGCCGAGAAAACACCCAAATAAGGCATTTCCACACGTATGGATGGAGGGTAGTCACCACCTTCTGCTTATGGATAGCCACTTGTTCGAGCGTCTGGAGAACCAATTTGATCGCGCGGGGATTCGTGAATACCGAATCACCCAGAAGAATCACAAAGGATGCGAGGAGCTGGACCACCCAGAATGGGCTATTTGCCGCATCGGAGGGTTTACGGACCGCCAATGCTTCGCTGAACAGATTGCGCAGGCGAAGTTGAGATTGGGCTGACTTCGATTTGGATGTTTGGGTGTTGATAAAGGTTGTGAGGGTTGTGGAGATGGAGAGGTGACAGCTATTGCTGACGTCGAGAGGGTAGTAATTTTGGCGAGAGCGAACCTGCCCAAGGCATTAGCGGCTTGCAGCCGAATCTTGGGCGAGTCGGCAAGAAGATCCTGCAATATGCATGGAAAAATAGCCAATAGGGGTGAGATAAATAAGCTCGGATGCTGTTTCAGAAGCTGAGTTGAAGCCTGCGAGCCAGAGTTTGAGTTCGAATAAAGGACGCGTAGAGCAAATCCGCCACCTGCAGGCCATCCAACTTGGCTTGATCCTTGCCTATTTCCCCCTCGATTGCACGCTTCAGAACAGAAACAATTTCGCGCTTGGCCGGCGATAGAACTTCCGAGGGCAGGTTTTGGACGGATATGATCCATATAACTAACGTCCAGGTGCGCCGGGAGGTGGGGCCTGGGATGCAAGGGGCCGAGCCAAGAGCGAGAAGTTCTCTCAAAATAGATTTAAGGTCATTAGCTGTGTTGTTGCGAGTCAGTAAATTAAACGCATGAAGAGCGGACATGGAAGCTGACGTACTTGAAAATATCGAGTACAGCGGCGGAAAAGTAAAAATATCGGAAAGGAAGCGGAGAACTTGGTGGCCCAGCAGGGCTAGGTCCCGAGCAACGCGTATCTCCTCTTCATCCATGGAATCGTTTGGAATGAGCTCTGCGCAAATGACGTACAACGGGAACGAGACGGCGCTTCCTCCCGTGTGCGTTTCAGGTCCCGCCGTAGTGCCTCGCTCATTTGACGAGAACATTCTCTGAGTGAAACGAGGGCGGGTGGGGCTGACTCCGCCTTCAGAATGGCTCGAATTTGGGCCTTGATTCTGAGCGAAAACGTGTTGTATGCTTCGATGAGGTCGTGCAGTGAAATATTATCCACATTGGGCCCGTGGATTCCAGCAATGTTTCCCCGGGGGACATGAAGTAGGTGGGGCAGTCCAGAGGATTGTTTACAGGGACTGAAGTGGCCGGTGGCATGTAGGAAGAGGGGATCGCGGGAGTGTTTTTAAGGATCGATTTGAGTGGTACAGACGCGACTTGGCGGAGTGGAGGTTTTGCTTCGAGTATACACGTCGTAGGAGGTTCCTTGGATGGAAAATTCTCCTTCTGAAGGGTCGGTTTCATGACACAGACACCGGTGCATGGGCCTATGGCGCAGAATAACGCGGTTTGGACCCGTTTTCAGCCAACGTTTCAGACCAAAAAGCGCGCCCTCGGTACAAGGTAGGATACCTCGCGTGTATGCGGCTTGACGTGCGCAATATTGCCGTAAACCGAACAGCAGTATGTACTATGTTGAGACGAATAGGAGAGTGCTAGAAGCCTGAAAACAAACAAAAAACAGTCCCGTTAACGAAATCTGTGCCAGGGAAAGTACAAGGTGGCACATACGCCAGGTTGGTCTTGGTGGGCGACTATGAACAAGGATGGGTGCCGAAGACCGTCTAAAACGCGGTCACGAGCGTTACGCGTTTGTGACTCATTTGATGTTGAATCTCTTCGACTCACTGTGTTGCTCTCACGGCCGCGGCCGTCACTGGCGGCGCTCAGCGCCCAACCCTTGTACGTCAAAGAGCAGTGCTGACCCAAGAAAAACATCCCTGTAACCAACGATTTTCCAATTCGATCAGTACCACAGCTTCCGGGGGTCTCGACTCTGTGCAGTCTTCTTTTCAGCGTGCACCAGCAATTTACTGCAGCAAATCAGGTGCACACATTAATTTGGTACTCTAAATAAGCACCTTCTAGCGAACATGTCAGCCGCAACCAAGAAACAGATAATACGCCGCAGTGGGAGCCGTCAGCCTCATTCTCTCCTTGCCTACAACTCTCATCTATCAATTTCGACGATTCTCCTTATATTTCTCTCTTCTCAATTCCAAGAGCTCCAGCCGGTCCTGATGTTCTCCTTCTTCACTTCTTCTGCGCTTCCCGGCGTCGTGGCCGCCGTTCTGTCTTCTCTCGCCGTCGTGAACGCATTATGTCTGCCCTGCCAAGTCGGACTCGACAGTCAGATCCCGCTCAGTCTCAAGACGCCGTCGTCTGCTCTTACCCGTCGCGGTGTCTACTCCCCACCAATCACCAGTCCCGATGCTTCCACGACGTGGACAAGAAACACCTCGGTCACTGTTACGTGGTGCGCGGCGTCTCCCGCTCGGTACCTTAGGATTGCAGATTGATCGTTCTCCCAGGTCAACATCCCAGATCCCCAAAGCGTCTCGAACCCGACGGGAAGCCTTCTGCTGGGGTACCTTGAGCCAGGCAGCTCCAACGAGCACCTAAACCTTGGTAATAATATCATTATATTTTGTGTGCATGCGGTTTTAACCATTTGGCCGCCCTTCAGGTCACCCACTTGCACAAGGTTCAGTCTTCGAGACGGCAATCGTACCATTACTGTTCCGGACGTTCCTCCCGACTATATATCGTAGTTCTTATGGGAGACAGCGGCAATCGCAGCCCGGAGTTCAATATTGTATAAAGTACTATTTCTGTAGGCTGTATTGTAATTCATTTGGCTAGTTCCTTTAATCTGCGAATTATTCCTCGTGCGATTTCATGATGAAAT
Source organism: Mycena galopus ATCC 62051 (assembly GCA_014925785.1). Classification (NCBI taxonomy): domain Eukaryota; kingdom Fungi; phylum Basidiomycota; class Agaricomycetes; order Agaricales; family Mycenaceae; genus Mycena; species Mycena galopus. The sequence continues at coordinate 247,628 of WIQG01000126.1, read as the reverse complement.
AGTTTGGTTCAAGCCCCTCGACGCAGGGCCGACTAGATGACCGGAACGATATCGGCTCGATATGGTAATCTAAGTTCACGAGGTCCCACGGATCTGAAAACCGTAAGAGGTAGCCTGAAAGCCCAGGCCTGGCTCCTCGCCGGGCGTGGTGCGCCTGTTGGCGCTGATACACTGGGATTTACCCAATCGTGTGTTGGGCGTGAAACGAAAAGAACGCACCCTGAAACTTTTGAGAATTCGAAGCCCAGCCAGCGGCGAAGTTTATAAGCAGACCCGCGTTTTCTTCAACCACCACCACCGCAGCTCTCTGCATTCTCGCCAGCGCTTTCTCGACTCCCACTTAATTTCTTTTCCTCGCCCATCACGATGATCTTCACCACTCTCATTTCCTTCTTCGCCGCGCTCCTCACCGTCGCGAGCTCGCCGCTCGAACCGCTCGAACCCCACCAGCTCGATGTTATCGCACCCCCAATCCTCTCGCCTAATGAAACAGCCAGCTGGACCTCGGGCAAAAAAGAGCAAGTCGTCTGGGGTAATAAGCCATTCATCGTCTGCAGCAACGAAGGACGCTCACGCGACGCTTAGACACCAGCGCCATCCCCCCGGCCTTCGCCAACAACAAAGCAGAGATAATGCTGGGCTACATCACCTACTATAACGACACCAACGGGCAGATGCGCACCAACGAAAACCTGAACTATAGTAAGGACCCCCATGTTTTACCTCGCGCAGTCGCAATGGGCTAATAACGGTGCTCAGCTCATCCTCTCGCCTCAAACTTCACGATTGGCGCAGGCCGACAGGAAGTAGTGGTTCCAGCTGGCACCATGCCTGGAAATAACTACATCGTTGTTCTGCTAGGTGTGTAATGAATTTATTTTGCTGGGGATATACAATTCAAACAAACCCTTTGTTTAGGCGACAGGTACGCGCGATTCACTCGTCTTTCTTCTCTGCTCACAATTTCAACAGCGGCAACTGCTCTCCGAAATTCGAAATTAAAAACTAAATCGCCTCACCACATCCTCACCTATAACGCGCCTCACCTCTTGCGCTGGAACCTTGTCTCTTTCGTCCGGCTGTAGTTCACCTCCTTCACGACCCTTCGATACCCTCAGCCATCCATTCGCTTTGTATGAGACTCACATTACTTGTCATATATTGTACCACTTTGGACGACTTAATGATTCGGCTGAATATATTTTGGTCAGGCACCTTAATTTCGTCGCGAACCGCATGAATACAAAGATAAGAGCAGCAAGCGGGCAAGCGGTAAAGATTTATCACACTTTCAACCTTCCTATGCCTTTTTCGCTTGTGCTACAGCCTGCGCGGAGCGCAAGGCTTTTGCGATTTGGCCATAGGATTCAACCATGAGACCAATCGGGATGACGACCCAGCTAGAACTTTCGTCAGCGGCGATTCATGGACGGGGAAGCTAGACTGACATCACGTTCATAAACTGAAATGGCGTCAATTCGAGGGCGCGGAGATGGAGAAAAAGTACGTACGACCAAGTACACCCAAAGGAAGAGGGCGTTAGAGGTATCCAAGTTCGGGGAGCCCGTCAACCATTCCGGACAGAAGGTCATCCAGCCGCCATAGAGCTCCGCAGTGGAAAGGACAACAATCCAGTAGTGTCTCGCCGGGTCATCGTTGACGAGCTGCTTGAGGATATAGCAGCACATCGGTCCAGCCCCGAGAACCGTCAGGATTTCAAGCGAGACGACCGTCGGGTCCGCCGTGCCCCAGCGAAAATCTGCGGCGGCATACTCCTTCCCTTTTAAATCGAGTCCAGAAGAGCTGTTTGGGTGAAATGGAATGCGGGAAGCCAGCGGATCACGCACAAAGCTCCGCGAACGGGCCGACGCTAGAGTTGACTGTTCGCCCAAAGACCGACAGGTAGAGGAACGAGCCTTCAAAGGAAAAATGGATCATCGCGTCGAATGCGAGCCAGATGAAGGTGACTGCATATGGGGGTTCAGTGGATTGCGCAGCAACGGTGCAAGACCTCACAGCGGTTGATCCATGGCGCGTTTTTCGGGAGCAACACGTTGGCTCCGATGTAAGCAGTAATGCCTACTGCAAGGACTCCCGCGAGCGAAAAGAACGAGGTCGCTGTGAAGATGGTATGCTCCGCCATGATGAACGTTCAGGAAAGAGTTTATCGTGCGATTTCTTGTGTGGGAAGTTCCCGTGACCGTGGTGTCTGACCAAGTGCGGCCGACACAGTGGCACACACGCGCCGAATAATGCCGACTCGATCTCTGCTCCGTCCTCCATCCTCAAGTTTTTTAAATTTTCAATGTCTTGGCTTTCGAATTCATTTCCGCAGCAAATCACCACTGCCCCTTCATTTGCTTCGACGTCAGACCTCGTCAGACAGGCTGCTTCCTGTCCTTGTCCCTTCTTGACGTGCGACCGGAGATGCATGCGCTGCTTGTTCGGAGGACGCTCGGATCGTCGTTTCTGCCGGCACAAGGAACCGACAAGTGAGCCCGGGCCTTGATCTTCTGTGTCACCTCCGGTTTTTGGCGCTATCGAATGAGCTACCCAACGATTTCCGCTGTAAATCAAGAGCTATCGTCTAGCTTTTTTTTTCATTTACCGGGCACACCGAACCTGGGAGCATGTGTGGATACTTTGTCATGCCGTCGGCCACACCACAACTCCTGCGGTGATGTCGAGTGTCTAAGGTGTCTCACGGAAGGCAGATCTGTTCCTGACCTGAAGGCTGCATAGCAGATGTCACCTATTCTTGCGGGCCTGTTGTTATCTCCAACGCTCAAATAGCGCAGACGCGAAAACTATGCAGGTTTCTTTTCCTCCGACCCCCCGTTCTTCTGTGCTGCAGGATGCTTGTCCGCTTGTCCTTCGTTTTCACTTCGTTCGCTCTTGCTCTGTCGGCCACTGCTGCGTCATCGAGCAGCAAGGCTTCAGTCGCAGCCTCGAGCTCAAGCCCGGCTCATGCGTCGAGCACCGCTGCTGCCGCTAGCACCGCTGCCTCTACCACCGCTGCTTCTACCACCGCTGCTGCCGCTAGCCCCACTGCTGCCTCGAGCACCGCTGCTGCCTCGACGCCCAGCTCCACTGGCACGACGATAAAGGGCCCCAACCCTAAACGCGGGCTCGCATACGCAGCCACCAACGCGTCGGACATCGGCCACGCTAACACCACTTCCGCCATCACCACCTGGATCTACAACTGGGGCCTTATCCCGCCGGATTACATTGTAGATTCTGGCATCGAGTTTATCCCCATGCAATGGGGCGCTGCAGGCATAGAAAACCTTGCTGTCACCGTGAAGGGCCTCAACGCGACGACCATCTTGGTATTGCTAAAGTTCCCGAGGTTTTCGACGAATAAATAACCAAATACTTGATATAGACCTTCAACGAGCCGGATTTCGACCAACAATCCAACATTAACGCCTCGTTCGCGGCCCAGCTGTGGATGCAGTACATCGAGCCTCTGAAAGCGAGTGGTGTTCGGCTCGGCGGACCCGCTATTTCGTCTGGTAGCTCCGGTCTCCCCTGGCTGCAGGATTTCATGGCTGCCTGCTCTCAGTGCACCATTGATTTCCTTCCGTTCCATTGGTGTGCTTTCCGGCTGTCTGACCCTATTACTGCTTGCTGAACCGGGCGCAGGTACGGAGACGGCACCGGGGGATTTACCGACTACCTCTACAGCCTGCACGCCAATTACCCGAACCAGACGCTTTGGGTTACCGAGTTCGCCGAGACGGCCCCCAATGACACCGTAGTGCTGGACTTCATGAATCAGACGGTTACGATGCTGGACGGATTAGACTGGGTCGAGCGATATGCGTGGTTCGGATACTTCGTAAGTCACATTCCTTCGTGCGCTTCAGATCCTTACCACATCCATTCTATTCCAGCGCCCCTCAGACGGTTCCCACTGGAGTCAGTTGCCTTCTATTTCGTACCACTCTTGATCACTGAGCTCAAACCCATATTTCAGATCTCTTGGATGTGAACGGTGACCTCAACGCTGCGGGGCAAGTCTACGTCGACGCCGCCACGAAGGTAGTCAACGCGCTCCCGAATCCTACCGGCTCGGGAACGCCCGACGGTGGTCCAGCCGGCGGCGGAGGAGGATACACCACCGTCTTTCCCGCGTCCGACACCGGTGCGACGCCCGCGTTTGCGACGGGGAACAGCGGGATGCGAGTACGAGGAGGGAACGAACTCGAGAAAATCTTCAGCATGGGCGGCGTGATACTCCTCGCGGCTGTGTTGGGCGCCGGCCTCGTGTGGTAGTAATGGTTTGGGGGAAGCTCAGGACCGAAAACTTAGATTCGGGGTGAGCCGGCAGGTTCATAGGACTTGATAGCATATTTGGACGCGAAAACACTCATTTGTATGTTAGTCCTAGTCTTGCACATTTTTCGGGCATTTCTCATAATATATCTATGTGCACTCGCTTTATGCAGAATATACGGTAGTTGTCTCTCGCGAGAGTACATATGTTCGAGTGCTTTGATCCCCGAATGGACAAGTGTAATGTGGGTGCATGACCAACGCAACTCTGTCGAAGCAGAGCGCCCAGGAACACCATGACTATCGTGCATCGCGTCTCCCTGAGGCCCAGGAACATCATGACCATCGTGCGTCGCGTCTCCGCGAAGGCAGAGTCGCACGATGTTTTAGAATCAGGCCAACCGCGTGAACTCTGGATCCAAGTCGAATCCAGGGACAATCGGTCTCTACTGTTTTTGATAAACTACATGCATCATGTTCTACAAAGTCAGTCTCAACGACGAAGGAGGTAAACTTTGAGCAGAATTAAAACAAAAGATAAGGGTTTATTCCGTTGTTATCGCAAGGGGAAGCAAAAGATACGCGGGACTCGACATCGAGATAGAGCAAATAGCCTCCGTAATCGCGACAGAACGAGACTACTGAAATTTCAGTATATCGAAACATTCAGTCTCCATAAAGAGCTCTTACTGTGGTTTCTGCGCGATGGCATTATGAGCTGTCCGGCGACAAACCTGTCCAGGGGGAGGGGGTTTCAGTCCCAGCGTCATTGTGAACAATTGATATCTCCGGGCCTTGGAAAGAATCGACTTCAGTTCATCCTGCGATAAAGTCCAATCCATCGGGTTTTCGAACTCCAGTCGCCGAAACCCCTGCGCCAATTCTATCCGCCCCCGGACAAATGCGTCAAGTGTGGGTTTATTCAGACCACAGCAAAAGCTGATCACGAGCTCCTGCAACATTGGGCAAAGGACCTCGGGATTCAGCCCAGGAGTAAGAAGATTTAGAAATTGTGTTGTGTTGCCATTATAATCGTCCGATACGACAAGCTTGACAAGAGCAGAAAAGGGCCTCAATGTTTCTGCGGCCGTGAGATCTGACAATGATATATTGCTCAGATACTCTATATGAGGCGATCCCGTTCCAAGACCGCCGAGGGACAGATTGCCAGATCCCCTCAGTTTTACGACGCTGAACTGACGCAGTCGCGGCATCGAGACATATTCGATGAGATGATTGAGAAACGTAGGTGCGAGAGAGCCGTCCATAACGAGTGTTTCGAGAAAAGACATCATTATGGATTCCAACGGAGAAGCGATCGTCAGGTTGGGTTTCCTCACGCTGACGTGAAAGGAGATGAGCCGTTTACATCGTCCAAGAATGTAGACGACGTTGTGGAAGAGAAATCCTCTGTGTTCTCCAGAAGATTGGAGGGTGAGGTGTGTGAGCTGATCCCAAACTAGTGGCATAGGCAGTACCACATCATCCAGAGCTCCGCACTCCGCGAATGAAAGGCCACAACACGGAGGGTTGGGACTTTGATGATGTCGAGGGTACTGAGCAATGAAACGTGGCCAGTGAATTTTAATGTTTCCAACGCTGGTGGACTGATTTCTGCGAGTTCGTGTGTCCTTGCGGAGAAAACTCGACAAATTCCGCATGGCGCCATCGAGCGGCGAAGTTGATAAGAGCCTTGAGCAATGCGGATCCGCCCGGCAATGGGTCGTTCCACTGGTTCTCAAAGACGAGTGTCAGTGAAATGGGACATGCCGCGGAGCGCTGTAGCCATTCAATGACGGCCGGCTTTCGTGGTTCGTGGCGAAGAATGTAATCAAGCGGAATGTGCAGGGACGCCCACAGCCGCGGCGTGGAGAGCGCGATCGTCCTCCAAGGGCTGCAAATCCGGCACAGAAGCAGCGGAGCCTCCTGCGCGCTCATCACGGCATTCCTGTCCGCAGGGAGGCACGCAAGGAAGATCTCTCGCACAATATCTGCGGGTAAGCGCCGGGGAAGGAAATTAAGGCCTCGCGAGAGTCGATATCCGCCTGGACTTGGTCCCGCTGTGTGAAGAGTTCGCGAATGCGAGCATCGATTCGCGCAAGCTCTTGGTTAAGGGAAACTAGATCCATTCGAATGTATTCGACCTCTTTGTCGGAGGGTACATAGTTCGTGTTGATTCGAGATTCCATGATGAACAGGTACGAGCGGGAAAGAGATCCAGCTCACCACAGCCACACGGACTTTCCTTTTCAGGACAATTACAACATCGCCAAGAATTGTCTCTTTGGATAACTCTCCTACAATTATTCGTATATCGTACAACCATAGTCTGTGCACCCTTCCCTCGTAAAAGTGATGATATGGTCTGTAGAACATGGTGAGTCGAAACCGAAGGGAATATCAAAGGACCGACCTCCAAGCGTCCGAGAGGTGAATCCCACCTCGCAGTAGCAGCTAGAAACATTCGGTCAATGATCTAGCTTCGCCGGATCCACTAAAACTCACTAGTAGTCTGCGATGCGAAATGCGTCAGTGAAAGACAAAGAGATGGAAAGGAGGGGGCGTACATATCCACTTGCGCTTGAAGACCTCGATCTCCTCCTTGCCCGGGGGCCGTTCATCACGTCCGGATACTCGCGCTTCAGCGCAGGGACAATGATGCTGTCGAATTGGTACAGGAACCGCCGGCGCCATTCGCGCAGGGTGCGCGCATAATGAGGGCCGATGTTCGATACACTGTCGACAATTAGTTTTCCGGACGAACCCTCTTGCAGGGATTGCAGGAGCAGCGTCAGAGTCGGCAAAAACCCGCCAGGGAAAACTGCGAACAAGCATAAGCGATGTTCATATGTTGCAAGCGAGGAGAATAGAACGCACTCTGTAAACAAGAATTAAGTTAGCATGGGTGAGATTTGTATAATTAGCGACTTGCCCATTTTCTTATGAAATCGATCTCTCGGATGTACCGCTCAAAGCCTGAATGTGGGTTAGGTGGTTTAGGCTATAGTAGGACTATCGCGGCACGTACGAGCTTCAGGGATTGTGATGACCTGCACGCATCCTACTCCGCCCACGGGCTTCATGGCCCAGTCGACCGTTTTCCAGTAGCCCACAAGGAACTCGGAGCCAACAGCTTCGATCATCTCGATGCTCACCACGCGATCAAACGCGCCAGCCCATTCTGCAGGCATATTCCTGTAATCCATCAGGTGGACCGTAATGCGGTCTGTGAGCCCGGCCGCCGCTATCCGTTCTCGCGCAAGAGCCTGCTGCTGAGATGAGAGCGTCAACGTATCGACCGTTGTCCCCTCCACAGTTTGCGCAATAAGCATGGCCATTGATCCCCATCCCTGGTAAAATTAATGAAAAACCAAACTCTGAAGTATGCGCAGAGCACGCACAGAACCGATTTCCAAAACACGGTGTCCAGGCTGAATTTTAGCCTTTGCAATGATGTGACTGAGTTTGCGAATTTGAGCTTCGTAGAGTTCATCCACTTCCGGCTCGGTCGTCGTCGGGACACTGGTGGTCGCTGTTGCGGACTGGCCTAAACGTCGAAGCCCTTGTCCACCACTCCACTCGCTGCGCACGACGCCATCCTTCATGTCGCCGTCTAAATCTTCAAATATCGCGCATGAATAGCTGGGGAGAATATAAGTGAAGATAAGGCAATAAGTGCTATGCATACGTCATGTCTTGAGACAAGAAACCTAGAAAAAGTTAGACATATATTTTATTCACTAAAAGAGACTGAATACCAGCAAACATCTCATTTGAGATATCATAGTGGGCTGAAATGTTTGATCTCGAGTTGCCAATGGTGTTGAGGAAGCGATAGGATGTGAGCTTCTGAGGTAGGGTAAACAGGTACGAAGCGCGCGAATTTAGATTTGAGAGCCTGTGCCTGTTGTCGAGGAAAATCTACAAGGCCGGTGAGAATGGAATGAAAAATATGAGAGAATTCGTACGTTGAACAGCGAAACAAGGTCATCACATTCCACGTCTCCATACATGTATGCTTCTGCGAAACCCAGATCGCTCATGAGGCATAGTCGCAGCCAGAACGCGTCATTTGAGACTCTGAGTTCAGCCTTGTATTCCTCGGGGTCCCCGGGAGCTCCAACAGTGGGAAAGGAGTATATGTGCGAGTAGGTTAGTACTCGAAGCTGGCCCTTGTTGATGTTTTGCATGAGACTAGGGGGGCCGCGTCATTATTTCGCGCTAGACCTCCCCAGGGATTATAGAACGCACGCAACTACAGCAGCCTCAGATAGTCTAGCCACAGGAGCCCAGCCTGTCTTGAACGCGGCCTCGGAAACCCGGTTCCATGCGCTATCAATGAGGCCAGAGAACGAGAAGGCGTGCTTTGCGTCTGTGTCTAACAACTGGTCCATGGTGGTAGGAAGGAAGAGGGGCGCCCGTTCACAGTCCCGTCATCTGCACATTTATCTTTCGTTTATAGTTGACGACGAGTGAGATCGCCAAAAGAACTTTGATGATCGATCAAGATGTAGTTCGGATACTTCGGATCAACAATTGGGAGGGGTTTCCTAAAGGTTGGGTCCTACTACGCCCGCGTTTACCTTTCGCGTCGTTAGCCACTCTCTGCTCAAATCGTGTATCCCATGGCAGAGTACACGAACTCCCCTTCATTTGACATCGACCCGGGCTTTTTGTAGGTTGCCCATTCCGCTGCCTCAGGTAAGTGGATTACTAGGTGATGTTCGACTCGCTGGTGATGATACCAACAATTCCGACTTGACCTTACCGCAGCGGGTTACAACCCCTTCCGTGTGCAACGAACAACCTTGGCGTTCATACAACCTCCGCGTCCGAATCACTGGACTGCCAGTTCGGACACTGGCAGAGCAGATAGATAGCGACAGGAACACATCGACTGCTCCTATGTATGGTCGCCGCGGCCTGTGATGCTACGGATGCACATACGTAAACGCTATTCCGAGGCGGTTTGCGGGAGCTGCCGATGTTGGCGCTGTCATGACAAGCGATGGCGAAACCGCGCCTGAAATCGCGTTGATTCAAGTGACGGTCAACAAACTCAGAGGGGTTCCGATCGCGATCAAATTTTGGCCTCCGATGCTTTGTGGTGGACCATCCTGTCCGGCATGACCATGAACCAAGATTGCGTTCCCATGAAAATTTGAGCACAAACGGGAACCATTTGGTTGTGGAATTCATTAACGCTTCGAAGGAGAGGAGTCAGTCAATGTTGGATATATTGGTACAAAACGTATTGCGGAATAAAACAAATGAGCAAAGACACGGAAAATAAGAAGCTAGTGAATTGGAACGGAAGCGACTGGCAAGCGTGGATTCGAAGCCAGTCTTTTCAGCCGACGCGACACTACAGCCTTCAAGGGGCTTGCCGACATATTCGAATCATCACTGCTCGGCGGGTCGTCGTCTCGGGCTCGGCGAAGAGCAGGCGAGAAGAAATGATACGGTGCAACTTTTGCGAAGAATGCATCGTCGTCTGAGGACGATTCGCGAGTACCGAGGGCAGAGTCGTCTGCAATAGGTTTACAATGAGAAACGATGCATTATGAATGAAAGAAAAAACATACCGCTGAAGGGGTCCTCTGAGTCCTCGTCGCTGTCGCGCCTCCGTTTCTTCGACACGGAATTTCCCGGAGCTAATGCACGACGCGCCGGGTTCGAAGTCAACCGCGTTTCCGTCGGGCTTTGCTTCAACGGTGAAGCGAAAGTCAAAGAAGGCTTGGTGTCCTTGATCGCGTACACTTGTCGAACCCTGGGAACCTCGACGGCATCGAAGACGAACCTCTTGCGCTTCTTCGAAAGCGGAGTCGCTCCCTCGCTGACGTCGGAGAACCCCATGGGTGTGGGGCTCGGTGTGACCGACTGCCGCTCCACGAGGCTAAACTCGACCAGACGTTCCTCTTCCGCGTCCTCCCCATCGCTGGTACTAGGGCGGAAAGACAGTTCCTCTCCACCCAGCAAAGCCACGTCCGTCTTGCTTCTCTTGGTCGGGCGTTCTTCCTCCCTATGATTGGGCGACGCATGCTTCTTGCTCATAGCCAAATCATGGCCGGACCTCGGCGAAGCGGTGATGCGTTCCATGACGGAGGCAATGTGCAGGCGAGGGGATTCGTTCTCCTTGTTGTCGAGTTTCCTGCGCTTGTTCGGCGAAGCCTTGGACGGGCTCACGAGCCGCAGCGGTGTACGTTTAGGCGTAGAGGGTGTAGAAGGGGGATAGGGTGTGTAGGACGGCGAAGCTGGGGACGTCGGAGAAGAGTGTGCCGAAGGTAGTTTATGTGGACGAGGTGGAGTCGAAGCGCGGGATCGTACAGTAACAGGGGTGGTGGGCGTAACGGGACGGCAGGGCTGAACCACGGATGCGACTTCCTGGGGCGCTGCGCTACTTGTTTCACCTGCAGGCTCAAGGGATGCGGAGCGGAAGCGTGCCTTGCCGAGTTTAAAGGGGGAGCCAACGGGAACTGTCTTCCCGCGAGGCGACACCTTTTGTGCTCCGCGAAAGGGCGGAGATAGCGATAGTTTGCGCCAAGGCTCGTCGCGAATGCCCAAGCACGTCTGGATCTCAGCGGGCCATCCATTCTTCGGGACAGGATGTTTGGCGTAGGTTTCGCTCCAGAATTCGGTAAATGCGGAGGATATCCCTGCCGGCGTGTTTTCCCGCCCAATAAAGCCTGATTCTATGAGGGAGCCCAGAGCTTCGAGAACTGAATGGTGGCGAGGGAGATCTCTGATTTTCAGGAGGATTACTTGGTAGAGATTCACGGCCTGAATTTTTAAGTCAACAATCAAGGTCACACGAAAGGACTTGCAGCTTACGTCGTAGTCATACTCCTCTTGGTTTAGCGCCTGGTGTTCGTCCGACAACCATGTGCACAGTCCGTCTTCGATGAGACGCAGCATATCCCCTACGAGTTCAAGCGGACAATTTTCTATGATACGCTGGAGCGAGCGAAGGGTCCAGAGGGCATGCTGCTTGTTCCGCGGCGCCGGGGGATAACTGGAGCGGAGAGTGTCGTTGACAAGCTCGAAAAGGCTCTCGGGGAGCTCCCGCATGTCCTCCTTTTCCAAGTTCTCTAAAAGTGCTTCGACGAAGCGAGATACTGTGGTCGAGGTTGGGTTGTGTTCCTTGACGATCGCTGACGCAACATGGTCAAGAACACCGACAGCGTCGAGACCGTAATCAAGGGCCTTGTCAATTCCGTGTCCGAGGAACGCTTCCCAATGTTCATAGTCGGAATCGCTGAGCTCCCAGCTCTCTTTCGCACTGCAAAAATTCGAATCAACATCTATACGAAGTGGAACGGGTGAAAAAACGAACGTGAATGGAACAACGAGGAGAGTAACGACCGCTTGCCAAGCGCACTCGCTCTCTTCTCTCCATTTCTCGACGAAACACCTCCAGACAGTGCTCCGGACAGCATCCGTCCACTCCCACTTGCTGTGGCTCCAGAAGTCCTCTAGGTCGTCCGGGTCGCAGACAATGAGAACCTCCGCACAAAACGTCGCCCACTCTATGCGCGAAGCCTCCCCAGAATCCGTGAACTCGTCCTCCGCCTTCATAAGCTCGCATATCAGCTTCTCCCCAGCAGACGTGAGCTGCGAGTTGGAGATGACTTTGCGCATGATAGCCCAGAGTGCGCGAACGACCTTAATCTTCAACGCCGCGTTGGATAGATTCGTCTGGCCGTCGGTGCAGAAGCGTACTTCCCCGGCCTTCAAGGTCACATCGATGTTGCTGTCGAGCAGAATATCAATCAGAATGCTCGTCGCCTCAGTGGCAAAGTCTGCGGTGTCCGCATCGGGATTGTCGCCATCTGCGCAAAATGTGAGGATAATTCAAGCATAGGCGAAAAAATACACACCTTGTAGAACCGCGGCGTTCGCTTGAACGAGATGGTCCCAAACCAAGAGTATGTTCGACTATCGCGCTTGTCAGGTCAAGCTTGAGGGAAGTGAAAAACGACGTACTGGAATAGGGTCATCGTCTTGCAGTCCGATGTAGCCGAGACATTCTCTCCACATGTCAACAAGCTTGCTAAAGATCGCAGGCTGCGCTACCTCTTCGCGAGTCAAGGATCGTATGTCGTAGAGGTCAGGACATTGCGCAATAATAGACCGTACGGGAGTTTCGAGAGCATTGAAGTCGGCCGTGAGTAGCCCAGGCGATGCAGAGAACAGTCCTCGAGGAAGAAGTTTGTTCCAGTTCCATTCGGTCTCTGGGGGCTCGAACGAAACTATTCTGGCAAGCGTGTCGACAGCGCTCGCCACGTTGGGACCTCCCCTGCTCGTCATGAGCTTCATGACCGTCGCGATGCGTGTTAGAGTTTCTTCGATGCTGCTCTCGGGCTCCTCAAGGAGAGCCGCGACGGTCGAACTACCAACCCCCATGTCGACAACTGTGGCCACGATGTCCGTCCAGAACTTTTCCCGTCCCTGTTCGATCTTTCTGAACTTGGATCTACAAGTCTCGTCTTCGTCGACCTCCGACTCGTCGTCGCCATTTCCGGGGAGAAGAGGCTGGCAGTACGCCCAGGTGGCACAGCGCCATACAGCGCTGCCCAGGCTTCTCACTGTACTCTTCTTGTGGTTCATCGAGCACGAAAGCAAAGCGATGAAGGCTCGACGCGCGCCATTGTCCGCATAAACCGCCGAGTTAACCAGAACAAGAAGAGCTGCCATCACGCACAGTCCCCAGACAGGACCTTGGGACACATTTTGGACCTCGGTGGCTTGCAGAGTCGTGCGAATCGTACGGACGAGAGAGGATTCGTTGGATTTCGTGGGCGACTTTTTGGAAGGAGATGAGGGGGCGGTCAAAATCGACACTGTGACTGCGGATACACGGGTGTGGAGGTCAGATACAGGGAGGGTCGCGAGTCCACGAGCAAAGCCTCCAAGCGCGTGGCACGCTTGCGCACGGATGCCGGCCGTCACAGCCAGAAGGTTGGTCAATACTGATGGAAGGAGCGCCTCGAATCTGGGAACAAAGATCGAGGGTTGGTAAATTGAAAGATCGTGTATCGCCTGCGCTAAGTGTAAGTGACGTTCTATTCAATCTAGAAACTCTTACCTTTAAGCCATCGCTCGCTGAGCCCTTTTTCCCTTCTTTGCCCAACTCTGAAGCAAGAGTGAGTGATTATATTTGCAAGTCAAGCGAATAGAGGTTACCTCCTTCGATACCGCGCCGGAGAGCAAAAACAATTCGGTCTGCAGCGCTTTCGAGAACAACGGAAGGAAGGCGCTGCGTTTGTAACAGCCAGATAGAAAGCGCATACGTCTTGCGCGCATTGGGTGTCGGTAGGTCGTCAGAGAGGGGGATAGCAAGAACCTGAGTGAGGATCGAACGCAGCTGAGGAACTGAGGAAGATTAGCCTTGGATCGTCGGGGTCGGAACACGACTCACCAGTGAATACGCCGGACACAGCAGGAAGAGTGCACACAACAGCGAGAAGCTTCATGACAGAGTGGCATGTCGTACAAAGGTCTCTGCCGTACTTTGCTTTTTTCGCCGTCGTCCCCTTCTTCTTCTTCTTCGGGCTGCTTTTAGGCGACGGGAGCAGCACCGGTTGTTCCTTCAAACATGCTTCCTCCTCCTTGTCCTCCGGCGTCTGGTCATAATCCATCGTCTCTGGGTCGACCAAACACCGTCCCAGATCACGGACAATGGCCTCTTCTAACGCGGCCCTATTCTTGCGGAGCGGATCGAGAAGAGGGTATGACGCGTTGGAATCGGTGGTTAACGTGATATTGGCTCTGATGCGAGCGGCGAGCACAGAGTAAGCACGGATGAGATCGTCCAACGACGCGGACGAATCGATTATCGTCTTCACCGACGTCGAGAGGTAGGTTGGATCAAACTTGGGCCTGGATGGCTCTGGGGTTTCCTCTCTCTCAAAGTTGAGAAGTGGGAGGAGGGGCTCGGACCGCCTCTTGAGAATCGACTTTTTGGGGTGGTTTTTCGACCCGCTCGCGGCATCAGGGACCTGTGGGATAGGTTTGATGGTATGGTATTCGTTGTGCGGCGACCAAATAACGTGGGCTTTGGGCGGGACGCGGTTTTCTTTCTCTCTATGACCGGTATGGGGAGGGGTAGGGAGGCTCATCTCGGATGGCAAGCGCGTCAAATGAGGTGCAGGAGGAGAAAGATGAGATGAGAAGGTAGAAGACGGCAGAGAAGAGGAGGTGGGTAGCACTGGTGGAGGAAGAGGAAAGCGCGTAAGTCACAGCGTGACCAAGCGCGCTTGTGGGTGACCAGAAGTGATGGGATCACTTTAAACATTTGTACTTGTGGACGTGGACGCGGACGTGTCTTCGGAGGTCTTCGGACGACCATCTCCGATCGTCCGAACGGTCGCTCTTCAAGCTTCAAGTTGCCCTTCTTGGCCGACTGCACGGCTGTGGCGCTTAAGCTGCTCAATGGGACCTAGTCCGCCCTCTAAGTTGTCATTTGCCCCTGCCGCAGAGAAGCGAAAGGAAACGTCCAAAGAGCATTCATCTTGTGGAAGAGGTAAATGCGCTAATGGAGAGAACTGGTGCTTAGAATCGCCGCTGTACTGCTGCTCCAGATGACGACTCGCTGACGACAAGGGCTTTCGCTGCGCTGAACTCACTTGCTTGTCGCTCTGATCAACTCCGTGAATTACCTTCATACGAGGCAAGTCCATTTCGAGATCGTAAGATAACCACTACTACCTTTCTGTGCATCCTATAGTGATTCGAGTCTGACGTATCCGAGTACGGGATTTTGGGTGCGCGCAAACTGCAAATCGCCCTCTTAATTTCCTCCACGCAACTCATGCAATGCAGATTCCAGACCTGATGGTGTGCCTCGACGAATTGCGCCTCTCATATCTTTCCGGTGCCGCAATCCAACAGCGGAAACGCCTCCGGTCGTCAGATTTCCGGCACCGGTAATAAATCTCCGGGAAGACGTTGATATCCGCCCTGTGGACGTACTGGAGCAGCGATAGAAGCAGCACACGGCCCACTGTGTCCAATACTCAAGCAAAAGGTGGACGATCCATATTCGCCACCGTATCCTCCAAAATTACCTCGTGAGGCGATCGATTCCCAAACAGCAGGAAGATTATTGGAACGCGGTTCTGCTGAAAAAACTACCAGCGGGGAATGCCCGAGAACCCTCAAAATCACCGGCATTATTCAAGCTCTGCCTCGTGCCCGCTCTTTATTAACTGAAGGAAGACGCTGTGCTGCCAAAGTTGATGAACTCAAACTTCAAACTCATCGAATGTAGCGGATAGCCGCGTCTTGTCACCGATCCACATCCACTGGACGTCGACATGGCCTTAGAAGCGGTGTACCAGGTCTATAAAGGCACAGCTGGGTATCGACCATCCTCATTCCGCTTTTTTACCCACTCCGCTGCTCACTGCCTAATTTCTCTCTCGCGCCTTAATCATGCCCTCGACATCGGCCCTCACGCTTTTCTTCATCGCGTTCTTCGCCATCTTCGTTGCCTCCGTGCCATTGGCAACACCATTGCCCCGCGACGTATACTCTCCACCTGTGCTATCTCCCGGGAAGGGCACAGTCTGGAAAATCGGCCAGCGCTACAACGTTACTTGGTCGATGGCGAACGCACCCCAAAGTATCACAAACCACATCGGCATGATAGTATTGGTGCAAGACCATGTAATGGTTGATTTGGGTGCGCGGCTCCATCTCCAGGCCTGGCTGCACGTTCTCATCTTTATCCCCATCCCAGACACTCCCTTGGCGCAGGGCTTCGACATCCGAAATGCCACCCACCGTGAAATAACCGTTCCCAAGGTCAAGCCTGGCAAATACCAGGTTTTGCGTGCGTTTTCTTTTCCGAAAAATGCCAAATGTAGTAGCTTATGCCTGCTTTCTAGTGTTCGGAGACTCGGGAAACGTTGGCCCAGAGTTCACGATCGTCGAATGAACGACCTCTACCGACCCACCGACGCTATAATCACGAATGTATCACAAAATCTTCGGCCAAAAAACTAATATCTACCACGGACACTGTAATCGTCCACAGAAGTCGCTTGTTGGACAGCTCTATTTGCCTTCGTTGTATTACTACTGCTACCCTAATGATATCTCTTATAATTCTTATGCGCGTATGAATTCTTTCTGGTTTTTTGGCGCGCTGATAGCAAGTGTTCACGTGGTACTGTGCCATCATGATTCCCCGCTTCGCAGATCATTTGATCTATGTCTCGCCTGCCTCCAAGCCCTACTTAAGCGATGTTCGCCCAAACAGTTCGAGGTGACTTGCTCTCCTCCATCACGCTGTTGGTTCGGGGTCGTCGTCCATTATGTCCGCCCGTCTCACGATTCTATGCCTTTTCCTGTTCCTCACACTCGTCCTTACCGCCCCGTTGGATGGTCGAACTGTTTACGACCCCCCTATCACTTCGCCGACCGCGCAGTCCGTATGGACAGCTGGGCAGACTGAGACTGTTACGTGGCACGTTCGCTTCGTTGTCTTTCTATCCTCTTGTCTCACTGTCACTCAGGAATGCTTCAGGAATACCTGCAGGTATAACGATAACGCAGTCCTGACATGTCTTCAGGATCTGACCTTTTTAAGGCGTAACGGGCATGATACAACTGGGTTATCTGGACCCCAACTCGGCGGGCGAACACCTATGTATGTGCTTGCAGTATTTGCCTGCAGAATCTGATTTTTCGCCGTCCAGCCACCATTTTGGCCTCTGGATTCAATCTGACAGACGAGAAAGCCAACATTGTTGTGCCGTCAGTCGTGACCCGGACGACGTATATTCTGGTGATTTCCTTCCTCTATTCTTTGGGAACAGTATACTTACTTGCCGTAGGTTCTCTTCGGTGATTCGGGTATGCTCCGCTCTTGTTTCATTTATTTTAGTCTCAATGGGTTATTTTCAGGCAACATTAGTCCAGAATTCACGATCCAAGGGTCGAGTTCGTCCGCCTCTGGATCCGGTACAGCAAGCAGCCCAGCGGCTTCGGCGTCGACTGCGCCTTCGGTCGGGTCAACTAGCTCTCCGGGCTCCAAACTCTCCGTATCTCCCAGTCCCCCCATTGCGACTGGTTCATTCGGATTTCCCCTGACCTCGACCGCCACGGCGCCGCCCTCATCGGCACCTACGTCTTCGTCGTCTCCGTCGTCTCCGTCGTCTTCATTGCCGACGTCGGCGTCTGTCTCCGTTACATCCGGCTCCCCGTCCGGAACCTCACCCTCATCCCCTTCACCCACGCCTAACACTGCATGGAGCACGACATTCAAGACTTATCAGGTTATGATAACTCCTGCTCTGGCCCTCCTGCTTTTCATTTAAGCAGTTATATGGGATCCCAGCATATGCCCACGTGAAGACTAATCTCTTCGCGCCGATGGACTTGGACAATTCGAGCGGAGCACACATCTACTCATCTACTCAAGTAACGGTTAGTTCATGTATTACAAGACAAATTCATTACATTGCACGATCAAACAAGCTGCTGTCCGCTTCAGTAACAGAGATATGTGTCCCTTAGGTTGTCGGCTCTGGAGCGACCAACATGAACGTTCCAGCAATAGGATTTCCCAAGTCAACTTCAGCTGCGAATACGCTAAGGTTGAAATTTTGAACAGGTGTGGTCGCATTGATCAGAGTCTGCGTGGCGAATTCCGGAGACTGCCTGAACAGCAAGAAGGTGTAACTGAAAGGTTAGGGTAAGGTATAGCATGAAAGTGCAACTGTGCAGGTGGTACTGACCGATGAGCGTCCGAGCCAGCGGGAGGTGTAGGCTGGCGGAACTCCGATACCGCAGGGGTGACGTTCACCAGAAGACCATCGTGGTTGAAGAAATTTCCACCCAAGAAGTGTCGGATTTGCGCCATCGTGGGATCTTGCGGTGTGGGAGCGTCCGGGTCCACGGTCGCGACAACAAACGGTCCCTTTCCCACATCTCCTGCCACGTGAAAAGTAGGAGGCCCGGCGGTGTCTGCGTAATTGTGGGCTTTTTTAGGACCGACGAAGCAAAAATAGCATGCTCCGCGCACCATTTCGAGGGACGTGAATTCCCGCGTGAAGGGTAATGGGCGGGCCGGTCGCTTGGGGGAGGGAGACTTCAATCAGGGCGGTGGGCTTGAAGACGATATCCAAGTCCGCTGGAAGCTACACGGAGATGGTCAACAATGTAGACCGGCATTTGTGTCTGGCTTACGTCTGCGGCCAAGAAGGCTTTCTCTACGGCTTTGATGGAGACATCTTGGCCAACGGCGACAAGGGCAAGGGCCAGGAGGGATGCGAGGTGCAAAATATACATGGTTGAGGTGATGAAAGAACACGTCCCTGCCCCCCCAGTTTTATACGCATGCCTTACCGAAGACACTCATGGGATGAATCAAAACAAACGTGAGGAGCCTTAACCCTTGTGATGTGCCGCGTGAGACTGAGGTGACCAGTATGAGAGAGTTTTAAGGCCCGCCAATGAGTCGACGAGAATGAAAGACGAGGGCGGCCTTCAACGCGGGTAAGCGCTCCAGCGCTTGTCTAGTCGTTGGCATCGGCCCGAGGCCCGAGACGACGGTGAAAGCGCGTTTGTAAACCAATACGTCATTTAGAGCTGTTTGTTCGTTCAAGACATGAAGCGAATACCGTCGAAACTAGTACACTGATACAGATTGTTTCTAAAATTCTATGCGCAATGGCGGAGTCGTCTAAGAAATCTTATCTAAATTCAGCGTGCCAAAGAGAATCTAGATGTTGCACGTTGGCGATTAAGGGGACCAGCCGGTGTTCATGAAGTGCCATGAGATCGTAATTTCACCGGTTGCCAATGTCGAGATTTCCTTGAACAATGAGGGCGACATATCTAAAGACGGCGTCAGCGGGCATTCCGCGCGTTCTGGAAAAAGTGAACGCGTACCCAGATCAGAGGTGCCGCAAGACTGGCAGCTGTCGCGCGTTTTCCCATACGCAGTCTTCCCATTGGCCGTGTTCGTGATTTCAATCCACTAATTAATAACGCGTCAGGATAATTATGAACAAAAGTGGGAGTCTGCTTGCCTGATTGCAGTTGCCACCGTTATTTGCATCGTAGCGTTCTATGGATATCGCGACCACGGGGCTGGAATCGCTATCCCAATGACCGCAATTGCCCTCACCCGCCGAGGGATTGTACCATGTTCCCTGCACAAACAAGACGCGTCAATTAATACCTCTGGGAGATGGATAGCATAACGCGTACTCTGCCGACATGGGTGACGCGCTTGTCAAGTTCTTCCACAGTGGCGTTGCGCGGCAGAGATGCAGCAAATGCCAGGGTGATGCAGGAGAAGACGAAGACAATGGTGGAGCGATACATGGCGTGGCTGCGGCGAATACCAGCGTAGAAAGAGCGTGAAGTCGGTGAGTGGGGGTGACGGAGCAATCGTCCCTCGGTCCTCACTTTATACCTATTTGAAAGGCTGAAACCTCTTGCCACGCGTGGTAGGAGACAGCTGGAATTTGAACAAATTCGACAACCACGTCCCCTGAAAAAATGCTGTGACGACGCCGATGAACATGACTTGCCAAGCATTAACTTCACAATAAGGCGGTGTTTCAGGAACCCGGGAGCGACCGCCGATATTAAAGCGGCATTAGTGCTGGAGTACTGTTTAGGACCAAATTCGCAGGTTCCCAAGATCATGCTTATGCCACGGAGTCGCCAAGTACCGAGACCGCTGAATGGAACTATAAGATGTTCCTCGCGCCTGTACTTCAAATGGCGCTAATTGTTGGATTTCTTGAGGTAATTTCAAGGCCATATATGGCGAGCATTGAGTGGGAGTTGAGTGTTTGGAAGGAAGGCGCAGAATCAATTAACAGATGTCAACAAACAACCTCAGCAATCCAAATACAGTGACAAACCGCGAAGCGAAACGGTTGGCTTCGATGAATGATTACAGATACAATAGTGCCCCAATTGGCCTATATGTTGTGATGTGTGGGTAGAGGGGCATCCCAGCTTCCTGCTAAGACAAAGATCTGGGTGGTTCGGTGCAGTGACTGTGGAGAACGAGGCTGTTCTTTACGAAAGACCAAATGTGAGTAAATAACACGGAAGCGAAACAGTTGTAAACAAGCCCTTGCACGGTAGCTACGGAACTTGGCCGTCTGGGAACTGTACATCCTTTATCTACAACCTTGAAAACACATTCAAGAACCTACCTCACGGTCAGCCCTCTCGTGTCTGCACGAGATATTGATCTGCTTGCCAAACAGCAGCAAATGAATGCTGTTGAAAGACCTGAATAGCGCAGGCTCGGCAGGAAGTTTTGAGTCAATTCCTTTTGGGTAATTCGACTATATATGATGTAGATTCACGTGCTAAAATCCTGAGCTCGTAATGTGACCTGAAGTGGTAGGACAAGATAGTGTTTCGCTTCCGTGTTGTGTTTCGCTTCGCGGTTTGTCACTGTATGGCAGTTCATGCGTTGAGTTTGAAACTTCGCTCGCCCCATCCACTCCCAAAACCGCAAGCTGTAGCTCCCGTACACCAGAGGTTCAAGACAAGGTTTCACACCAAATATGGTAATTGCACAGCTTTCGCTCTTGAACCATGGCATGAGAACGAATCCAGCGAGTGCTGGCCATTGGGTGCCGCCTTCTGGGGTCGGTCTGACGCTCGTAATTACCATTGGCGCAGTCGGGCCTAGTTGGCGGCAGCCGTCATCTAGTTTCTGTTTCTGCCATTGAATCTAGTTCCTGTTTCCGCTCTACCACAACATCCTTCCATACCACCAGAGAGGCTCACACTCGACTCGGGAGCTATTTCACTCAACCCTAAAGAAAATTTTCTAATCAACTACAACTTACAAATTTCCGTCCAGGATCCGTCAGCATACAATGACCAATCTGTGGGAAATATCATGACCAAGCCGGGAACTAACACCTCGCTGAAATTGCGTTGAAAGAGATAAATTGCGTTGACACCACCTACGCTAACACAATGGCCCACCCAAACTTCTTGCTGAACAGTCGCACCCTCGTCATCGGCGGTTCCTCTGGAATCGGCTTTGCAGTAGCCTCGGCTGCACTTTCCAGCGGATCTAAAGTCCATATCACCTCCATTACCGCCGAAAAACTCTCTACGAAAATAACCCAACTCCAGTCTTTATACCCAAACGCCCATGTCACAGGCAGCACCGCAGACCTTTCCAGCACGGAGACGCTGGAAGCGAATCTGCAGTCTGTCTTTGATGCCGCGGTGAAAGAAACCGGCGGAGCCCTTGACCATATTGTTTATACCGCAGGCGATGCCGTTTTTGGCACCCCCCCTTTAAAGGAAATCACCACCGCAGCGGCGCTCAACCCCTTCACTGTGCGCTATCTCGGCCCTTTGTTGGTTGGGAAACTCGTCGCAGCAAACCCCAGGAAATACTTGAACCCTTCCCATTCTTCCTCGATCACCCTTACCTCGGGGGCGCTGGCCCACCGCCCGCGCCCGGGAGTCAGCACCATGATCGGTGCTGCGGGCGCCGTCGAGGTGCTGACCAGAGCACTTGCAGTCGACCTGGCGCCAATCAGGGTCAACGTGGTTATTCCAGGTGTAGTACACACGGAGCTAGTGGATGGGAACCAGGATGCGTTGAAGATGTTCAAGGCGAGGACTTTGACGAAAGAGCTCGGCACGCCGGAGGGATCGGCGGAAGCGTACCTTTTCTGCATGCGTTCCGCACTTGCTACGGGGCAAGGCTTCAAGATTGATAATGGGGCCTTGATGGTTTAGGTAGTCGTGAAGAGGAAGTATGTGGACTGGATATTACTGTAATTCATACCAAGATTTTTGGAGTCCTTTCTAGCGCCACACAGTCAAAACTTATGTATATCGCATCGCGTCCATGTAACCCAGTGTTTCCCCCGCTCTCAGTTTGGGGTGCTCCCAAAACCATCCAGTCATCGTAGGATCGCAGTACGCTTGTTTCAGCCTCTCTAGTCTGATAAAGAGGCCCGAAAAAAGGGTACAGACGATCTCCGGGCGCGACGTCAGCAGTCGAATATAGAGCAACAAATGCGCCACTGTGGTCTGTAGCGGTGTTGCGTTGTGATTTGAAGTATACCGGCGTGGAATCGGCCCACTAACGGGCATTCGATATTCAACCGCTCGCCAAGAACGCACATACCGGTCTTAGGTAGGCATCGTAAGGTTGACGTTTCCGTCCACGAGACCTTCGCGGGGTGAATGATTGAGGAGAATAGATTTCGCCAGCAGAGTTCAGACCCATCTGGTTTTGGGGCATCGAAGAACACAAGTAATTCCTTGATCTTTCAACTGAGCACTGAGGCTTGAAATCATAAATCTTGTGCCAATCACTCCAGCCCAATTACAGCGAGGTCGCCGAGACCGCCGCCAGGCGTAAGTTACCTCCGGTATGGCGGAAAGCAGCTTGAACCTGGAAGAAGCGCAATGAGTTGCCCTCCATCACCTCTGTTCTCGGGATTTGGGGGTCTCCTTCAAGCATACATCCTGGCTGATGTGGAGAACTAATTCGGTGTCCAATGCCCACAGTTCATCAAGCACGCAACTTCAGCCTTGATAGATATTTTGCACCGGTGAACGCGATGATGCCCGGGAGATTTCTTGATATGTTTTCGGAACACCGTGTAGATTTGCCGACTCCAGACCAGTCTAGACCAAGTACGTAGTCGATAAGACGATCGTCCTCCAGCGAAGGAGATCATAGCACCAGCACAAGAGACAGCCGCAAACCAAGATATGGCGGCAGCGTGAAGCTCGGAAGCCTTGCATTCAGCGTTTGCGGCCATGCTTTTGTCGCGGGGCCGGTATGAATCGTCGATTAGTACGGTCGGCGCGTGGTGAACTTGGAGGTGCTCTAAGTGAGCGGCTCAGAGCTCAGAGTGGATGGAATCAAGATCCGGCACCGTGAGGATACGGCCAGGCGTCGACGGGCCACTCTTGCGACTGTTGCGCACGTTGGGTTTTGCGGTTGTTTCAACTCGAAAAGAAAAGTAAAAGAAATGAGCTTTCGGCCGAATAACTCGAGGATCAAAATATCGGCCGAACGACATCCTGGTGATCGGCAATGCTCGATCCCCTTCCCTTGAACCACCATGGCATGAGACGAATTCAGCGAGTGCTGGCTATTAGGCGCCGCCTTCTTGGGTCGGTCCGATACTCGTACCATTGGCGCAGTCGGGCCGGCGGCAATCGTCATCTAGTTCCTGTTTCTGCCACAATATCTTTCCATACCACCAGCGAGGGTCGCAGCTCGACTTGGGGAGCGGATTTGGATCCCCTACGAAAGACAGCGGACACAACTTTCTAATTCTGGGATTCTGGTTCAAATTCGTCGCCAGCATACCAACATTTGGGACAAAAATCTCAAAAATCCTCGGCTTTTTCACGGGCGCTATTTCACTCTAAGAACAATTTCCTACCAACTACAATTTACGAATTCCTTCCAGGATCTATCAGGATGCAATGACTAATCTTTGGGATGGAATATCATGACCAAGAACCTGTGTTTCCCGGTGCAGTCGGCAACTAATACTCGCTGACAGCCGCACATTCAAAGAGATAAAATGCGTCGACACCATCCATCTACAACAACACAATGGCCCACCCAAACTTCCTCTTGAACAGTCGCACCCTCATCATCGGTGGCTCCTCCGGGATCGGCCTTGCAGTAGCTTCGGCTGCACTCTCCAACGGATCCAAAGTCCATATCACCTCTACCGCTGCGGAAAAACTCTCCACTAAAATCACAAAGCTCCAATCTCTCTACCCCGGCGCCCATGTCAGCGGCAGCGTTGTAGACCTGTCCGACGCGGAGGCGCTGGAAGCGAATCTGCAGTCTATCCTTGATGCTGCTGTGAAGGAGACTGGCGGAGCACTCAACCATATCGTCTACACCGCAGGCGAATTCAAAAGCGCAGTTCCGTTGGCGGAAGTCACCGCAGTGACGGCGCTCATTCCCTTCACTGTGCGCTATCTCGGTCCTTTGTTGATCGGGAAACTCGTCGCAGCAAACCCTGGGAAATACCTGAACCCCACCCATTCTTCCTCGATCACCCTTACCTCGGGAGCGCTGGCCCACCGCCCGCATCCGGGTATGAGCACCAGGACCCCCGTTGCAGGTGCCGTTGAGGTGTTGACCAGAGCGCTAGCGGTCGACCTGGCGCCAATCAGGGTGAATGTGGTTATCCCAGGTCTAGTGGACACCGAGCTGGTGCAGGTAATGACAGGGGGGAACGAGGATCTGTTGAAGAAGTTCACGGCGGCCAGTTTGACGAAAGAGGCGGGTACGCCCGAGGGCGCTGCAGAGGCCTATCTGTTCTGCATGCGCTCCACACTTGCGACGGGGCAGGGTTTCAAGATTGAGAATGGGGCTTTGATGGTTTAGGCGGATGGTACCGGAATATCGCTGAACTTGTACAAAAGAGTAGTGCAGAACCTTTCACAAACCACATTAAAACCAAAGGCAGCCAAGAAAGCACCGATTTATTTATTCGCAACTTCTGACTGATCGAAGACTGATTCTTGACTTTTTTCCCACCGCCGACTGTTGCTCCCGTCTTGCAGCTAGGATTCAAACCAACTTCCCATCTACTGGGTCGAGGTATCTATCAACCCTACGTCAGCGCCTCCACCACTGGCTTTGCGTGAACACTAAAATTAATCGTATAACATGTTGAACTCTCGGGGTCTGCTGTTCCACAGGCTGCATCATCCCGCGAAACTGGTCTGCTGGTTCTGAACAGAGGATAGGTACCACGACGTCGGACGAACGAATAGTAGCTGTGAGTTAATCAGCGTTCACAGAGCACAAGTACTGCACTGCTGCGTCCCACGGACCTCAATCTCGCAATGGCCCATCCAAACTTCCTCTTGAACAGTCGCACCCTCGTCATCGGCGGTTCCTCGGGAATCGGCTTTGCAGTCGCCTCTGCTGCACTTGCCAGCGGATCTAAAGTCCACATCACCTCCACCACCGCCGAAAAACTTTCCACAAAAATAACACAGCTCCAGTCTTTATACCCAAACACCCATGTTACCGGCAGCACTGCAGACCTTTCCAGCACGGAGACGCTGGAAGCGAATCTGCAGTCTGTCTTTGACGCCGCGGTGAAAGAAACCGGCGGAGCCCTTGACCATATTGTTTATACCGCAGGGGATGGCCGAAGCATGACCCCATTGGCGGAGATAACCGCGGCGACGGGACTCACCGTGTTCACTGTGCGCTATCTCGGTCCTTTGTTGGTCGGGAAACTCGTAGCAGCAAACCCAGGGAAATACTTGAACCCTGCCCATTCCTCCTCGATCACCCTTACCTCGGGATTGCTGGCCCGCCGCCTGCGTCCAGGAGTCAGCACCATGATCGGTGTTGCCTGCGCCGTCGAGGTGCTGACCAGAGCGCTTGCAGTCGATCTGGCGCCAACCAGGGTCAACGTGGTTATTCCAGGTCTAGTGGACACGGAGCTACTGGGGAGGATGACTGGGGAGGATGACCGGCGAGAACAAGGATGTGCTGGATACGTTCGCAAAGTCCACTTTGACGAAATATCTAGGCACGCCGGAGGGATGCGCGGAGGCATATCTATTCTCCATGCGCTCCGCACTTGCAACGGGGCAAGGCTTCACGATTGATAATGGTGCTTTGATGGCTTAGGTGGTCGTGTAAATGAAGTATGTGAACCGGATATCACTGTAATTCATACCGAGATTTTTTTGGGTCCTTTCTGCTACAGCGCCACACAGTCTAAGCTCATCTATGTCGCGTCCATGTAGCCCAGTGCTTGTGCTCCTGCAACTATCTATTCATCGTAGGGTCGCACCTCTCCCTGGTGTAAGTCCCACCCTGCCTTTTTTGGAAATGTTTTTCCCTCTTTTGGAAGCACCTTGGAATCACTTTTCAATGAACGTCCATGAACCTACATGCGGATCTACGTATTTCATTAACGGATTCGCATTTTTTCTGCCAGAAAGATACTTATTATTGGATATCTGGATCCCCGAAATCACCGAGTCTGCGCCATCCCGATGCGTTGCGAGGTACCGTCGGCACTCGGTGCTTCCGAGGGATTCCCAGGGTCCCCGGGAAAAAAAAATGGGTACACGGTGAAAGTGGGGTGGCAGTATGCACATGGTCGGTGACTCAATTGGGAGCAACTCAGGTACGCACTCCGGCGCTTGTTGCGTCATTTGAAGTTGGCCCGACTCAGAGGCTCGACATGACATTGACAAGACGGGTCGCTCAGGGAACCAAGTTATCATTTCGGCTTGTTTGAAATCGTAGTCAGACAAGATACAACAGCGTGAATAGTACGTTGAATACTGTTGAGTAACGTAAAAGAATGCCCCGAGTCTACTCGGGACATTCAAGCCAGAATAGCGTGTAACAATACAGAACATTTCTATGCGCAATGGCGGAGTCGCCTCATCTAAATATTCATAAACCAATAGCGTGCCCAAGAGATTCTAGTTGTTGCTGGTCAGTCATTAAGGGGACCAATTGGCATTCATGAAGTGCCATGAGATCGTAATTTCACCCGTTGCCAATGTCGAGATTTCCTCGAACAATGAGGGCGACATATCTAAAGACAGCGTCAGCAAGCATTCCACACGTTCTGGCAAAAGTGGACGCGTACCCAGATCAGACGTGCCGCACGACTCGCAGCTGTCGCGCGTTTTCCCATACGCAGTCTTGCCATTGGCCGTGTTCGTGATTTCAATCCACTGATCAATAACGCGTCAGGATAACCATGGTCAAAAGGGGGAGTCTGCTTGCTTGATTGCAGTTGCCACCGTTATTTGCATCGTAGCGTGCTATGCCTATCGCGACCACGGGGCTGGAATCGCTATCCCAATAACCGCAATTTCCCTCACCCGCCGAGGGATCGTACCACGTTCCCTGCACAAAGAAGACGCGTCAATTAATACTTCTGGGTGATGGATGGCCGCATAACGCGTACTCTGCCGACGTGGGTAATGCGCTTGTCGAGTTCTGCCACCGTGGCGTTGCTCGGTAGAGATGCAGCCAATACCAGGGTGATGCAGGAGAAAACGAAGACGATGGTGGAGCGAGACATGGCTGCGGCGAATACCAGTGTAAAAACAGCGTGAAGTTGGTGGGGGGCGATGGAGCAATTGTCGCTCAGTCCTCATTTTATACCCATTTGAAAGGCGAATGGCTGGTGAAACCTCCTGCCATGCGTGGTAGGCTGGAATTTGAACAAATTTGAAACCCAAGTCTTCTGAAAATGTGTGACGACCCCGATGAGGAGTAGACGCACGGACAGCGGCAAGCCTGGTGATGAAGGAAAATCCCGCGCCAAAATATGACCATTTCCAAGAATGGGACATGGGAATGCGCTGGGCAAAAAAGAAAAGACGAACATGACTTGCCAAGCATTGAGACGCCTCAACAATAGGGTGGTGTTTCAGGATCCCAGGGACAGTTGCGTGGCATCTTCTGTTGAAATACACGCCAGTATGAAAGCAGCATGAGTACTTCAGTACTGTTTAGGACCAAATTTCGTAGGTTGTAAAGATCATGCTTGTGCCACGCAGTCGCCAAGTACAGATCATTGAATGGATCTATGAGTGGGAGTTGGGAGGAAGGCACAGAATCAACAGATGTCAACAAGCAAACGCTGCAACCCAAATATGGCAGTTCATGTTTTGAGTTTCAAACTCCGCTGGCCCCATCCACTTCCAAAACCGCGAGCCGTAGCTCTCGTACACCAACGAACTCCCTAGTTATTCGATAATTGAATATAATGACTAGAGGGCATGTATCATCCAGTGCAACCAATGGCGAACTGGAAGACTAATACTCGCTGGCAGCCACAATATTGATGGTTACTAGTCAACGACTTTGAATCTCGAGTATCAAAATGGCCCACCCAAACTTTCTCCCGAACACCAAGATTGAGAATGGGTCTAGTTTGATGGTTTAGACCGAGTCGTACCGGGAAATTCTGGTTGAATCTCATATTTCGTACAGAGGAATAATGCAGAACCTCTTAGAATAAACTCGAACGCAGTGAAGAAGGTTCACCGATTTATCCATTTCGAAACTTCTGACTGATCGAAGCCTGATCCTTATTTGTTTCTTCGCACTGCAGCTGACTGTCGCTCCCATCTTGCAGCTGGGATTCAGGCTACCCTATCGAGTAAGTATCCATTAACCCTACGCCAGCGCCTCCATCACTGGCTTTGCGTGAGCACCAAAATTAATCGTATAACATGTTGAACTCTCGGGTATTGCTGTTCCACTGCATCATCTCACGAAGGTTCTCGCCATTCTAACCCATAACGAGTAACATTGGATAGATAACAGTCAGACGAATGTGGGGAAGAAAGGCTGCGCAAAAATAGTAGCTGTGAATTAATCAGCGATCACAGAGTTATCGCACTACTTGGTCCCACGACCCTCAATCTTGCAATGGCCCACCCAAACTTTCTCTTAAACAGCCGCACCCTCGTCATTGGGGGCTCCTCCGGGCTCGGCTTTGGCGTCGCCTCCGCTTCACTCTCCAGTGGATCCAAAGTGCATATTACCTCCGCTACCGCGGAAAAACTCTCCACCAAAATCACACAGCTGCAGTCTCTTTACCCGAACGCCCATGTCAGCGGCAGCGCCATAGAACTCTCCAGCACGGCGACGCTGGAGGCGAATTTAGAAGCTGTCCTGGATGGTGCCGTGAAAGATACCGGCGGGCCACTAGATCACATCGTTTACACCGCTGGCGACGCCGTCACAATCACTCCGTTGGCGGAGATGACCGCAGAAGTGGCGCTCTCGTCTCTTACTGTGCGTTACCTCGGCCCATTGTTGGTCGGAAAACTCGTCGCAGCAAACCCAGGGAAATACTTGAAACCTGCCCATACCTCGTCAATCACACTTACATCGGGAACACTGGCCCACCGTCCGGTTCGCGGTGCTCTCACGGTCGCCGCAGTCAGCACACACGGTGCCGTCGAGGTGCTGACCAAAGCACTTGCCGTCGAACTGGCGCCGATCCGCGTCAATATAATCATTCCTGGGGCAGTGCACACTGAGCTCACGGAGAGGCTTTCAGGGGGGAACATGGATATTTGGAAAGCCGCCAGTCTGACCAAAGAGGTTGGGACACCCCAGGGCGCGGCAGAGGCCTATCTTTTCTGCATGCGTTCCGCGCTTGCAACAGGGCAAAGCTTTACGATTGACAATGGGTCTTTGATGGTCTAGAGGGTGCTAAGAGTCGCAAGTGTCTATTATTTCGATTTGAGAACTGTATGTAAGATAAATAAGCGCCCCAAAGCGAATAATGAAGGCTTACTACTGAGTAATTCCGGAAACAGGAGAATTTCTAATCCTTGGCATATTTGGTGTGTTTTAAAGGTCGAACTCGGTTCCAGCCTTCCAAGAGAACTCGCACTGGACATAGTTACAGGACCAAGATATGGAGGTCTCCATCTCTAAGATCTCCGGCGAGCCGCGTAGTATTCTGTGAGGGTATTCAATGGCCAAGTACAAAACGCCAAAGAGGTGGCGGGGAGATTAGCTTGAGTCGAAGGGTGCCTGGTAGCATAGAGCTCGTCTAACACGGCAGGATACTGGTCCAGACAAAAAAGAGCACATCGAGGTTCAAGACAAGATTTCACAGTCATCGAATTTGACCCAGGTGTGCATGCGAGAATCCACGTAAAGATTTAGACAAATCTTGGCTGTGGGCCCGGGCGCTCTCACTAGTATTACTGTCAAGAGAGACTCGAAAGGGATCCGTCTGGATGGAATATCATGACCAAGCCTCAAGCAAGGACCTGTATTTCCCGGTGCAGCCGGCGATTCTAATACTCGCTGACGGCCGCCCATTCAAAGAGATAAAATGCGTCAACAACGGGACCGCGCCATCACAATGGCCCACCCAAACTTTCTCTTGAAAGCCCGCACCCTCGTCATTGGGGGTTCGTCTGGGATCGGCTTTGCAGTCGCGTCTGCTTCGCTCTCCTATGGATCTAAAGTCCACATCACATCTACCACTGCCGAAAAACTCGCCACAAAAATCACACAGCTTCAATCTCTCTACCCAAACGCCCGTATCAGCGGCAGCGCTGCAGACCTTTCCAATACGGAGGTATTGGAGACAAATCTGCAGTCCATCCTTGACGCCGCTGTGAAGGAGACAGGCGGCCCACTGGACCATATCGTGCACACCGCGGGCGATGGCGTAAAACTCACTCCGTTGGCGGAGATAACCGCGGCGACGGGACTCTCGATTTTCACTGTGCGCTATCTCGGTCCATTGTTGATCGGGAAACTCGTCGCAGCAAACCCTGGGAAATATTTGAACTCGGCCCATTCCTCCTCGATTACCTTCACCTCGGGAACGAGGGCGCATCGCCCACGTCCCGGAATCAGCACCATGATTCCTGTTGCAGGCGCCGTCGAGGTGCTGACCAGAGCACTTGCGGTCGACCTCGCGCCAATTAGGGTGAACGTGGTTATTCCAGGTTTAGTGGCCACGGAGCTGCTGCAGGGGGTGCCCAAGGACGTATTCGATAGGTATCAGGCAGCCAGTTTGACGAAGGAGGCAGGGACACCTGAAGGGGCGGCGGAGGCGTATCTGTTCTGCATGCGCTCTGCGCTTGCAACGGGGCAAGGCTTCAAGATTGATAATGGGGCCCTGATGGTTTAGGGCGTGCGCTGTACTAGTTGTACAATGAACTTCATAAAGGCCGCCTTTCGAAGAATGAAATAGAACATTGTGAGGAACGTGAATGAGAGAGAGAGAACCTCGGCTTCGGCCGAACTTACGAGATGATCGACTGACGGCGCTGCTTACCAATCCCACTTTCGCCTCCCCGCATTGTCTGCGGCCAACGTCGCACCTAGATGGCGCGGATACGAGAAGTATGGGCGCCCAATCTCGAATCCGAGATGCGCCTCATTCGAGAATTTGTCGACAACTATCCATACGTTGCAATGGTGTGCATTGCGTGTCTTCTTGGCGCGTCCTTACACTCGCGTGCAGGATACAGAATTTCCCGGCGTTGTAGCCCGCCCAATGGGCCAGTTCAAGACGTCCTCTGACTACCACTACCAGACGATGCGCTGCAACGTCGACCTCCTCAAGATCATCCAAGTTGGCATCACCCTTGCAGATGAGAACGGAAACTTTCCGCAAGAGGCTTCCACCTGGCAGTTCAACTTTCGTTTCAGCATAAAGTAGGAGTCGTCATGATCGCTCTCTTGCTCTCCCGCTTATTTCTGTCTTAGTGATGATATGTACGCGCCAGATTCAATAGACCTACTGCAAAAGTCCGGAATCGACTTTCAACGCCACGACGAGATTGGTATCGCTCCCAATGACTTTGCGGAGCTCATGATCACGTCCGGGCTGGTCTTGTCAGAGGATATCAAGTGGATATCATTCCACAGGCGCGTCGTGTTGCAATGCTTTCATTTGTCTGTATTCACTTTTGTGCGTGCAGTGGCTACGACTTTGGCTATTTCGTCAAGCTCCTCACCGCCACCTCCCTCCCTACGACCGAGGAAGCTTTCTTCGAGCTCTTCCAAACGTGGTTCCCCACAGTGTATGACATCAAGTACATGATGCGTGCGTCGAACAACCTCAAAGGCGGCTTGCAACAAGTCGCAGATGACCTCGGGGTACGTCCGCATTCATCCCGCCAAATTCTTCATGTCCGCGAGATTTAGCGTCTGACATTAGACTGGCGCCATTTTGCAGGTGATGCGGATCGGGACATCGCACCAAGCTGGGTCGGACTCGCTCTTGACTGCCTCGACGTTTTTCAAGATGCGAGAGATATACTTCCAGGACCACATCGATGACGGGGAGTACTCTGGCAAGCTCTACGGGCTCGGGCAGACCGTCACGAACGGCATGATGGGCGACCCTTCACGAGGAGGCGCGACGATTGCGGAGCGGGAGGATCGCAGCGTGGCGCGCGAGACGCACAACCAGACGCCAGGTCCAGGCTCAAATCAAAATGGCGTGAACATGGGCATGTCGAACGGCCTGCCAACGTCGCTGCCTACCGCATCGTACCAGGTGATGAGCAGCGCACCATATCTCCGACCGACACTAGTAAGCGGGCGGTAGCTCTCATTCATTGTTTACGACGTAAATGCATTTGTATCATTCTGGATTGGCGGTGCAAGAATAAATATTAGTATGTATTATGGTAATCAAGCCATCTCGACCTGGCCGAATGAAGTGAACACAGCAATTGAAACAGGAACAAGAACGACGCACGTAGTTGCTCGGGAATATGCCCTTCTGACCGGTTGAATTGATACCTGTATTATTGTGTCAGTTTAATCCTGTCAAGGTCGCCCAACACACCTTCCCACCAGCCATCCCCATAATGCTGTCCGCCGTTAGGGCCGCTCGTCAGCTCGATGAGTTCCCCCTGGTCGAGCCCGAGCTCGTCGGGACCACGGGACTCATACGCGTAGATGCCTCGCACTGCATGCAAGTCAACCTCCAAGCCGTCTGTCTGTCAACTGAGCGAACACTTACCGTACTGCCCCGAGCCTTCCTCAGCACCGCCGCCACCCGAGGGCGCCTCGGCCGCAGCGTCCTGGTACTCGACATACGACGCGGGAACGAGCCCTGCATTCTGCCCGTCGGATACTTTGACCCACCCAGATCCATCGTCTGGTTCGATTACATGGACCATGGTCCCCTCTGCTCAGCAAAGGCATAAGCGAACTGTAGGCATAAACACCAGACACTGCATGGACGCACCAGCGACTTGCAGTTCAAACTCGGACGTCGGCGTAAAGTCAAACAGCATCCGGGCAGATTGATAAGACTCTTCGTACGTTTCCTCCGCCACCGAATGCGCAAATGCGGAGGGCGTCGGCGCCGCTACACAGATGATGGGTACCAGAACCAGGGCGCCAAGACGAGATCTTACCGCGCTCGACACTACTGCGGGATACTGTAGTAGAGGTCCGTGACACAGTAGCAGTCTTGCGATCATGCTCGGAATGCTGGCAATCCGCGGGAACCTGGCGCACCCCCGTCGGCGAGAAAACGATACCGCTCGAATTATTCATACCTTCAGCTCGCATTTGGAGTGGACGGACAGATTGCACGCTTTGCAGGTCTTCCCTTGTTTACTCAGCCCCCAGATAGACGTCTAGAACCCAGCTTAATGCATAGTCGCTATTATTCGGGAGGGAGCACCTTGCAATATCCACATTGGGTCGGAATGGAGAATGAAGAACTCTTGAAGGCATGCGGGTGCTGTTCTCCCTCGTCATCTATTAAATGATTTGGCGAAGTTCTAACGAAAATAGTCATCTGTGCTCACCTCCAATGGCAGTAGAAATGACTTCCATCTCAGTTTTCAATATGCATTCCGACGTGGCATACGAAATCACTTGGTGGTTGGCATCCAAGTAACTCTGAAGATCTGGTTTATTCCTCAAGTCAATCAGCACGGAGAAATCACTTGCCTCCGATACATCATCATAGTTCCCTAGCGAGTGGTCGGCATTGTACGCCAGGAACACTTCTATCAGTTTATCCTGCTCTCCACCTGTTCAAACGATATTCATATCCCCCGGTTTCATTGCGGGTAGTTACGTACGCTTGCCATCCATTAAAGGACCCAGCTCTTGCAGTTTGGCCCGTGATCTGCTCAGTTTGTTCTGCAGGAATACCTTTGGAGCAGGTTCGACGCTCATTTCGTCCTAATTAATCCAAGCGAGCACGAATGTACTTAGTTCACTCCGCGAGAAGAGTCGGGGCTGAAAACTTGCCGTGTCGTAGTGATTGACGCAAGGCTCAAATTTCCAATCGCTAGGCGCCTTGAATGGGCGGATATTATGCTCGATGAAGAGATCTTGGTCCCGGGAGGGGTCAACCTGGGCTAAAGCCGCTTCGACTCGCACCAGGTGAACCTTCAGGGCGTCCATGTGTCCCATGTGGAGAGCTAACGAGTGGCCGAGGATTTGTGCGAATCGTGTTACGAGCCGACGCTGAATGATTTCTGAATCCTTATAAGTTAGTTAGAAGGCAGAAGTACCAGTTGAACCACGCACGAAATTGCTTGAAGAAATGTGTGTTGTGTCAGTTCCGGAAAGGCTAAACGCGGGAATGTGTTAACGCACGTCTTCAAGTGCGGGTAAATCTTGGTTGTAGAACTTGGCCTTTACGCTGTTCGCAGTGGCGGTCGAGATCAGATACACACTAGACCAAAATCCATGAGAGTTCTAGAAGATGGCTGGAGGTTAACTTTTTGCTGTTGAGCATATCTATCCGCTGCTGTTCCGCCTGTTTTGCAGCGCGATCTGCATGGCGATCGTCGCTAGCGCGGACCTAAGTCTGTCATGAAGCTCACGTTGCACAGAGATAAACTTGACGCGACCTGCTTCTGACGAACGGATTCAACCTCGGAACATTCCTCGTCGTACTAAGAAAAGGTTTAGGACCTCTGTCGTTCTATAGCGCACGGTTGATTACCTTTTGTTTGGCCTGGTTCACCCAATGCAATCAGATAATGAAGGAAGAGGAAGGGCCGCCGACCTTGAGGCGGTCAGCATATGCACGATCCCTCTCAGTAAGCAGCCTTTGGAAGAAGCTCATTTCCTGGGCGCACGACCTAAGATTAGGTGGAATGAAACGCATGGTGAAGGTACCTTCTTCTTCAATTCCTCCTGCTTCCGTTCAACCGCCTTCAGAACGTCTACCACCTGTGTGTTCAAAGAATCCGCAAAAGATACGTGCCCTTGTGCCGCTTCGGCCATGGACGAGATTAATTCGTTGAATGCAGCATTAAGCGTGCTGTCGGAATATGAGATCAGGGGGCTGTTTGAGCACGACGGTTACTTTTGCCCCAGAGTAGTTTCGGTGTAAGCTTTTGTCGGTTCATCTCCAACAACAAATGCAACGACCAGTTTGGCTCTCTTCTCACTGGCTCGTTTTGTCAATGCGGAAAGCTTTGCGGCATATTCGCGTTCTAAGACAGTTCGTTCTCGGTAGATCTCTCGAACCTAGGGTTGAGGGGATCTGTGTTGCGCGCAAAGAAGAGGAGCATGACATGTGTACCTCAGCAAGCAGGTGGAGGTGCGCATCGAATAGAGACGATATGCGGTCTACTTGGTCCTGGAATCTCTCATGTGAGCCATTGACCAAGCCGCTACTTTCTGGACGATTACTGGTAAGGTTTCCCCGAATTTCTGCCCAGGAAATGACATTGCGGCTTTGAACGTTCGGGCTTGGTGGACGAGATGGGATCAAGATGTGTCGGCGCGCTACGTCATGCATGTCGGACTAATTAGGCAGTCGCGCAAGCTTGCGAAAAGTCCTTTGTTCTTTCTTTCACGCGCGGTGGTCGTGAACTCGGACTCTGAGCTACTCAGTGCCTCAGGCGGAACACGTTGTATAGACGAGCTACAATTAAATATAACGGCAAGTTGGAAAACCGATAAAACCCGATCAAGCACGAAATCGGAAAGCAAGGCAGCAATGAGGAGCTGCTCTCACGAATTGCGGCCCTGGGCAGTGGCCTTGGTTACGACCAGCGCCCCGCGAGAAACGCCGGACGGACCAAAGGACGCCAGCTGTAGGTTTTCGGACAAAACGGCGGAACAGATCATACAGACAAGGAGGGGGAGTAACCTGAATATTATAACACCGAGGGGATCTGAAGTAGCTCATCGCGAGCTAGAAGGCGAAGCCCGAGTTCAGAGCAGAAAGAACAGAGCGACTAGCGAGTGCCATAAAAATTGTCTTCTTCCCTTCGAGGTCGGAGCGCGTTCAGAATCCAGAGAAGGTGCAAACTAGGGAAACGCCCATCCCGAAAATGCGGAGGTACGTACGAGCGGACGTCCGCCTGCGGAAATGCGTTGTTTGGCATGCGATTAAAGTCTGTCCAAATTCCGACAATTAGAAACGGAAACATGAGGCCTGAGGACAAAAAGGAGGCCTCCATGCGATTCGGGCGGATTAACAAATAAAACGGAGACCCGCAGCAACCATTGTCGCGTTTTGGTCGCGTTGCAGAACTGCCAGAACCAAAAGAGGATGTAACGTGTAACACAGTGACAAGTGCTCCTTCTGAATTCCCATTTCGTTTGCATTTCGTTTGCATGCTGTTCTGGCGCCGTTACAACGCCGCGGTAACGAGCAAGTCATTTGATCTTTCTTTTTATTTAGCGCATTCACTCTGTCTGTGTTCGTCGGATGTCGGGGTGCCTAGGACGTGAACGTGAATATCCCCATCTTCACCCATCAATCTTTGCCGACGGCCGTGCTCCGGTCTACTCCCACAAAAACTCTTAAAACCACCGTATTGTGCTGAAAAACCCTGCTGGGGCACGTAACGGAAGAGGGAATTGATAGTTGGACCCACCCAGACACGCTGCGTCTGTATACTGTAGAAAAACCACTCTGATTCCTGCGGAGACTCGTCGAATTCCCACAGAAATAGGTGGTCTTCCGTAACGAACGTAAGAAGCCGCATGAGCTAACTGCCACGCTCTCGCCCTACTTTCGCCCACAACGCCCCTCCCCTCTACGCTCTCTTCTGTGCTGCCCTTGCCCCGGGGACACCACTGTCCTCCCTG
The DNA here is from genome assembly GCA_014925785.1 of Mycena galopus ATCC 62051. Taxonomy (NCBI): domain Eukaryota; kingdom Fungi; phylum Basidiomycota; class Agaricomycetes; order Agaricales; family Mycenaceae; genus Mycena; species Mycena galopus. The sequence goes on along the minus strand of WIQG01000126.1, from coordinate 210,781 downwards.
CCTCCGTACCTCGGGCTGCTAATCTCGGCGATATCTCCACTATCGGAAAAATCAGTGACAGTATCAGGCCATCTGCGCTATCTAGAAATCAGTCCCGCCCCAGCGCGCCGTGGTATAGCGTCTACGCGTGCAACCGCCCTCCGTGCACCCGGAAAAAAAGGGGGAGCTGAAACGGCTCTGAAAACTCTGAGACAGTATTAAAGGTGAGATCCCTCCTGCGTTCGTACAACACGAGATGGACTCTCAAGCCCTCCCGGTTGTAAACTCTGTATCGGTCGCCCTCCCGCACATCGCTCAGCCCGCTGCAGTTTCCCAGCCCGGTCCAAGCTCTACAACCGTGGATGTCACCTCCGCCACCACCGCAGACGCAGTGCCCGTCTCATCCTCCGCCCGATCTATGGTCGGCCAGACCAGCGCGTCGTTCACCACGTTGTTAGGCCGCCAGGGGACTGCCTCCACCGACTCCCTCATCAACTCTCTGGTTGATACGTCGGCACCTCCTTCGCCTGCCCCCAAAAAAGCCACCATCACCATTCCTCCCTCGACGCTCAAAGGCGCCCCGGCTGGAAAAGCCGAAGCCGCTGCCGCAGGTAGATCCTCGGTCATTTTAACCACCATCATCAAATCCACAAAAACTCTTAAAACCACCGTATTGTGCTGAAAAACCCTGCTGGGGCACGTAACGGAAGAGGGAATTGATAGTTGGACCCACCCAGACACGCTGCGTCTGTATACTGTAGAAAAACCACTCTGATTCCTGCGGAGACTCGTCGAATTCCCACAGAAATAGGTGGTCTTCCGTAACGAACGTAAGAAGCCGCATGAGCTAACTGCCACGCTCTCGCCCTACTTTCGCCCACAACGCCCCTCCCCTCTACGCTCTCTTCTGTGCTGCCCTTGCCCCGGGGACACCACTGTCCTCCCTGCCTCCGTACCTCGGGCTGCTAATCTCGGCGATATCTCCACTATCGGAAAAATCAGTGACAGTATCAGGCCATCTGCGCTATCTAGAAATCAGTCCCGCCCCAGCGCGCCGTGGTATAGCGTCTACGCGTGCAACCGCCCTCCGTGCACCCGGAAAAAAAGGGGGAGCTGAAACGGCTCTGAAAACTCTGAGACAGTATTAAAGGTGAGATCCCTCCTGCGTTCGTACAACACGAGATGGACTCTCAAGCCCTCCCGGTTGTAAACTCTGTATCGGTCGCCCTCCCGCACATCGCTCAGCCCGCTGCAGTTTCCCAGCCCGGTCCAAGCTCTACAACCGTGGATGTCACCTCCGCCACCACCGCAGACGCAGTGCCCGTCTCATCCTCCGCCCGATCTATGGTCGGCCAGACCAGCGCGTCGTTCACCACGTTGTTAGGCCGCCAGGGGACTGCCTCCACCGACTCCCTCATCAACTCTCTGGTTGATACGTCGGCACCTCCTTCGCCTGCCCCCAAAAAAGCCACCATCACCATTCCTCCCTCGACGCTCAAAGGCGCCCCGGCTGGAAAAGCCGAAGCCGCTGCCGCAGGTATTCGCCGTGTAGACAACAACATCGGCGCTTTGGCCTCCCGCCTGGAGGACCTCGTCACTCGCACCGAGGTTCGGGCTGTGGAGACCCAAGCGGACATTGAGTCTGTCCGCACCCAGGTCACCACCTTCGCGAACGACCTCGCGGGCTCCACCCTGAGCGCTCCCGCCGGGCCTTCGTTTGGGGCGAACGATATGCTGGCCCACCCAACGGTCCGCGCGCTGATTCAATCCAACAACGCGACCGTCGGAACCATCGAGACGCTCCGCCAGGAGGTGGCGACTCTCCGCACGGACATCCTGTCGCTCCACGAATCAACCAAACGCAAGCGTCAGACGGACGATGGAGCCGACAATGTTTTCCTCCCGGCAGTCAAGCGTATCTCGCCACACGCCACCACGGTCGTCGGTCCCTCCCCACTCCCACCTGTGGCACTGGCCACGAGCTTGTACGACCAGGACCTCCCCGCTGCCCCGCCCGCCCTCTCCTATGATGACGCTGCGCCAGGGTCAGTCCCCGAGGCCCCTCCCCCCATCGCCGCTGCCTCCAGCTCGGCCAACAGCAGCTCCGCGGTCGATATCGGCCCCATGCTCTGGGGCAAGGACATATCGGGCCAGGTCCGTGGCCTCGTCGCACGCATGGCTCGTGCCAGCACTATCGACGCGGATGCTGTGCGTAAGCTGTACGCGAAGCGATTCCCGAAGAACAACCGCTTCATCACCGCGTTCTTCCCCACCAACGTCGCCGCGATCCAATTCGTCAACGCGTGGGCAGCTGCTCCCCCGGCAGGGTACGAGAAGGTGTCGGTATCCTTCTCGTCGGGAAACTAGCTGGGGCAGGCAGCGCTAAAAAATTACATGGACATTCACCTCGTACCCGTACTTCTACACGCACTAGTGTCCCTGGTGTATCTACCCATGTAACCCCAACAAACTATGTAGATCTGAATCTGATCCGCATTAAATGTTGGAACATAGACGGCGACTTGCCGCTGAAGCTGACCTGCCCTAAATTCTACAACGACATTCTTCTGTATGACATTTTCCTCTTTCAAGAAACACACCTCCTGCCAAACCAGCACGAAAGTCTGAAGATCCCAGACGGTTATCAGTTGTTTGCAAACTCACGAAAATACCTCGACGCGTTCAGACGCCCATGGGGAGGTGTAATGGCACTGGTTGCTGACCACATCCATGTCGATTTCCGCGAAGACCTGTCTGGCCCAGATCTTATGGTGCTGGAACATGATGACGTCTTCCTTCTGAACTCGTACGTCCAACCTGAACAGAGCACCTTCCACGCCTGGGCCGACTACGACCCATGGCAAAAATTGAGCGAAACAATGGCGATCCTCCAACTCACTGGGAAAGGAGTACTCGACTTGGGCGACCTTAACCTTCGTACAGCTGCGCGCGGAGGCTCTGATCACAACCAACGGTTGAGCGCGGACGCACATAACCCTATCTCGACAAGAGGGTACTCGATGCTCCGCCTGTGTCATGACCACAACTTCGAAATTCTAAATGGTAATAGTGCCCTGGGTCCTAGAAACAGCGCCTATACTTCGTTCCACCCGCAGGGCAACGCTGTGGTCGATTACGCGGTTGCGAACTCGCCCGCGCTCGCAAACATAAAGTCGGTTGAAGTTCTCGACTTTGACCCAACTGACAATACGGACCATGCTGCCATCGTCGTCGAGTTCAGGACCTCGGGCTTGACTCGTCCTTCCAAACCCACTAAACCCATGAAAGTGGTGGGACAGCTATCTCGAAATCTTGCCTACCCAGTAAAAGACTCTGATCCCCTACCGACCGCGAGTGAGATCGACCGCCTGTTTATCCAGGTATTGAACTCCAAACTCACTGCTGAACAAAAGCTCGCAAAGCTTTATGGCAATGTGACAACGCAAGGGAATCCAGTCGAAGTTTACGTCGATGGCTCGTGCCTTAATAATGGCCGAAACAACGCCGTCGCAGGGGCGGGCATATATTGGGGGCCCAACCATCCATGGAACGAGGCTGCAAGGGTGCCAGGGGCACAGACCAATAATCGTGGGGAGGTGTTCGCAATTGTCCGTGCCCTCCAACGTGCCTATTTAGACCAAACCCTGCATATCTCGTCTGACTCGGAATACGCAATGGAGACAATTGCTATCCGAGCTCCCGAAGAATCTTCGTACGGATGGAAGTGTACAAACGCCGACTTGTTCAAGGAAATCGTTGCGCTGATGAAAAGGCGTTGCGCTCCAGTGGTATTTATTCAAGTCAAAGGTCATAGTGGTAACATACACAATGACTGCGCCGATGCCTTGGCAAAACTTGGGGCACAGAAACCTGCAGCGCCCGAACTCGCACCCGGTACTCATTCCCGCGTTGAAGGGATAGCTACAGACCCACCCTTGCCAACCGCTAAGGTCTCATACAGGCCGATTCTCAAGCCGAAATCCAAAGACGACGAACCTAGTGCAGACCACTCCTCCGCCCTCACTGCACATCGTGGCCGGCAAGCTCTTTTGCAGTTACAACTCCAGTATCGCACAGAACTTCTCGAAGCTAAGACTGAGCGTGACTTCTGGAAGGTCGCGAAGGGTATCATGGCTCCCAAACGCACACTATCGGGATTCTCTGCAGAGTCTTTGAAAGAGGTGTTTGTGACTCGAATGAACCCTGTGATGCCAATCCCAGAGTCATTTGACCTCAACCGCCTGAAATTCAACCACGCGCTTGCCGAAAAAATGCCGGAACGCACGACGGACACCAGTACGGACCACATTTTCTCAACGCCGTTCTCGGAAGAGGAGATGGCGGATGCAAAGGACCGTCTCAAGCAGCATCCACCCACAAGTTCCAAGGGATATGATCAGAGGAGCTACGCTGACGTCTGTGATCTGGAGAACGATGTACTTTGCATGCTCGTCAACCGCTGCATCCACGGGATTGAGGCCCCCTCAATCTGGCTCATCACAGTACTCATCGGCCTGCTGAAACGAGGTAAACCAAAGGACGACCCGAACAACTACCGCACAATTGGGCTTGAGAGTTGCTTTTTGAAGCTGGTTACGCTTCTCATCCACATGCGACTCACAAAATGGTCAGTTGCGGTCGGGATGCTCCCTAACTCGCAGAACGGCTTCCGCGAAGGTTATCATACAAACGACAACATGTTTATCCTGCGATGCGCTATCGACCGCGCACGCGCGCTTGGAAAAACACTGTATGTGGTCTTTGCAGACCTCAGCAATGCCTTCCCGTCCACAGACCAAGCAACTCTGTGGCTGAAAATGCGTCGGGCTGGGGCTGGTGGCCCTATATTTGATTGGCTTCGAATGCTGTACAGGCGCATGGCTTACATTGTTCGGCACGAAACTGAGACCTCGGGACTCTTCCGCGCGCTTCTCGGAATTCTGATTGGAGACACCTCCTCGCCAATATTGTGGACGCTATACCTCTCCGACTTCAAACTGCTCTCGGACGCGACTACAGACCTACTATTGGCAGGTGTATTCATAACGAACCTGGAACAAGCAGACGACGTAATGATGCTGTCCCTCAATCCGACCGGTGCCCAGAACAAGATGACGGCGTTCTGGAAATGGTGCCGTGCCAACTTCATGATCATCAATGCTATTAAATCCTTCCTGATGATCTTTGGTACAATTCCCAGGTCCCTCCCGTCTTTCTCTTTTGGCCAAGAATGTGTCAGTGTTGTCACGCAAACCAAATATGTTGGCTTCAACCTGAACTCCACCAAGCGGAACATCTTCGCAGATCACTACGAAAAAAAGGCAAGCAAGGCGAGGGTTGTCGCACAGACAATGCTGGGTTTAGAATCGACCGTTGGTGTCATCCCAGTGTGGGAAGCGCGCAAGATGTACTCTGCGCTCGTGGATCCCCACCTGACGCATGGATGTGAAATCAGTCTCGACGTCGATTTAAGCCTTCTGAGCCTTCTCGAGAGCGTACAAGTCAGTTTCTTGCGACGCATTTTGGGACTCAACAAGCGTTCAGTCATTGCACCCCTCTATACCGAAACGGGTCTGATGCCGCTGCGCTTCAGGCGAGTTATTTTGGCACTCAATCACTTGAGATACCTCACGACACTCAAAAACACTGGCAGATATGTCAGGTTGGCAGAGGAGGACTCAGTGAATTTATCGGATGAAGGGAAAGCGTCATGGGTAATGGACTTACAATATGTGATCCATAACCTGCCGTTCCGTATTGCGCTCCCTAACTTGTCAACTATCACGCCAGAGATGATTGACACAGTGATCAAGTCCGTTAATGCGGGGGTACGTGCACACCTCCAGGCGTGCATCGACGACCCCGACTCGCCAAAACTGTACCTTCTCAGAGGAAGGCTGGAGCCGGAAAAAGATAGTGCCCCAATACAGAAGCCGTTGCACTTCCGACATTACCTCAACGTGGTAAACCCAAAACATCGGAAAGCGCTGACACGGCTACTACTGTCGAGCCACTGTCTAGCTATTGAGAGGCTAAGATGGGTAGAACTCCGACGCCCGCGGATTGACCCGAGACTCAGAGTATGTCGTTTCTGCAAAGCCGAAATCGAAACGCCGGAACACGCATTGTTGGAATGCACGGCTAGCGCAGAGCTAATCACCCTGCGCAACGATTTCATGGCACGTATGAACAAGGATGTCAGAAAACTCCCCGCACTTAACTCGATGCCCGTGGTGGAATTTTTTAAGCTCATGATATCCTACAGGCAAACTATTGCACTGGTCTCAAAATTCGCATATGAGGTCACTCAAATCTATTATGCCACTCCAATGCATATCCCGCCTTTGCCAGTACACTGGTTGATACAACCGCCGCAGCCCGACTAGTTTCTCTTTTTTCTGCCCTTTCTCTCGCGGCTTTAGATAGACGTTCTGATAGCGAATAGCTCGTCAAGCCGGGTGGTGAGGGTCCAAGGCGAAGGCATAAGAAGCTTGCGCATGCCGGGATAATCTTGGGAACACGGCGTTCAGTGTTTGGACCATGTCGTGTATAAATTATCACTATCACTATCACTATCACTCCCGGGCGTCATCTTACATTTTTCTAGGGCACCTCGGCTTTCAAATTGAGGGTGCAAATTGCAACTGTTCGCATGGCTTTTTTCGAAAAAAAGGTTTCGTAAGGTAACTCAGGTACTTATAAAGGCTCGACCGAAGAACTACTGCTCCTTGTCGCCAGTCCCCACTGACTTCACCTCCCCTCCACCCCCCCTCACCGCACCAACATTTGTCGCGTCATGTCTCGCTCCGCCGTCTTCTTTGTCCTCTTCTTCTGCATCGCCCTCGTATTTGCTGCACCTCTGCAGGGCAACGGTACTGTGGCAGAACTCGACAAGCGCGTCACCCACGTCGGCAGAGTACGCGTTATGCGGCCATCCATCTCCCAGAAGTATTAATTGACGCGTCTTCTTTGTGCAGGGAACGTGGTATGATCCCTCGGCGGGTGAGGGCAATTGCGGTTATTGGGATAGCGATTCCAGCCCCGTGGTCGCGATAGGCATAGGACGCTACAATGCAAATAACGGTGGCAACTGCAATCAGGCAAGCAGATTCCCCCTTTTGTCCATGGTTATCCTGACGCGTTATTAATTAGTGGATTGAAATCACGAACACGGCCAATGGCAAGACCGCGTATGGGAAAACGCGCGACAGCTGCGAGTCGTGCGGCACCTCTGATTTGGGTACGCGTCCACTTTTGCCAGAACGCGTGGAATGCTTGCTGACGCCGTCTTTAGATATGTCGCCCTCATTGTTCGAGGAAATGTCGACATTGGCAACCGGTGAAATTACGATCTCGTGGCACTTCATGAACGCCGACTGGTCCCCTTAATGACCGACCAGCAACAACCAGAATCTCTTGGGCACGCTATTGGTTTATGAAATATTTAGATGAGGCGACTCCGCCATTGCGCATAGAAATGTTCTGTATTGTTACACGCTATTCTGGCTTGAATGTCCCGAGTAGACTCGGGGGCATTCTTTTACGTTCTATTCACGCTGTTGTATCTTGTCTATTACGATTTCAAACAAGCCGAAATGATAACTTGGTTTTCGCAAACGATTACAATCGTGGAAGAACGTTCCCTGAGCGACCCGTCTTGTCATGTCGGCCCTCTGAGTCGGGCCAACTTCAAATGACGCAACCAACGGTTGAACAAGCGCCGGAGTGCGTACCTGAGTTGCTCCCAATTGAGTCATCGACCATGTGCATATTGCCACCCCACTCTCACGCGGCACCCAATTTTTTTTTCGGGGACCCTGGGAATCCCTCGGGAGCGCCGAGTCCCGACGCTACCTCGCAACGCATTACGATGGCGCAGACTCGGTGATTTCGGGGATCCAGATATCTAATCCTATCCAATAATAAGTATCTTTCTGGCAGAAAAAATGCGAATCTGTTAATGAAAATACGTAGATCCGCATGTAGGTTCATGGGCGTTCATTGAAAAGTGATTCCAAGGTGCTTCCAAAAGAGGGAAAAACATTTCCAAAAAAGGCAGGGTAGGAAACCAGTAGGAAGAGGTGCGATCCTACGATGACTAGATAGTTGCAGGAGCACAAGCACTGGGCTACATGGATGCGACATAGATGAGCTTTGACTGTGTGGCGCTGGAGCAGAAAGGACCCAAAAAAATCTCAGTATGAATTACAGTAATATCCAGTTCACATACTTCATTTACACGACCACCTAAGCCATCAAAGCGCCATTATCAATCGTGAAGCCTTGCCCCGTTGCAAGTGCGGAGCGCATGGAGAATAGATACGCCTCCGCGCATCCCTCCGGCGTGCCGAGATATTTCGTCAAAGTGGACTTTGCGAGCGTATCCAGCACATCCTTGTTCCCGCCGGTCATCTTCCCCAGCAGCTCCGTGTCCACTAGACCTGGAATAACCACGTTGACCCTGATTGGCGCCAGATCGACTGCAAGTGCTCTGGTCAGCACCTCGACGGCGCCGGCAACACCGATCATGGTGCTGACTCCTGGACGCGGGCGGTGGGCCAGCAATCCGGAGGTAAGGGTGATGGAGGAGGAATGGGCAGGGTTCAAGTATTTCCCTGGGTTTGCTGCTACGAGTTTCCCGACCAACAAAGGGCCGAGATAGCGCACAGTGAACACGGTGAGCCCCGTCGCCGCGGTTATTTCCGCCAATGGGGTCATGCTTCGGCCATCCCCTGCGGTATAAACAATATGGTCAAGGGCTCCGCCGGTTTCTTTCACCGCGGCGTCAAAGACAGACTGCAGATTCGCTTCCAGCGTCTCTGTGTTGGAAAGGTCTGCAGCGCTGCCGGTGACATGGGCGTTTGGGTATAAAGACTGGAGCTGGGTTATTTTCGTAGAGAGTTTTTCGGCGGTAGTGGAGGTGATGTGGACTTTAGATCCGCTGGAAAGTGCAGCCGAGGCTACTGCAAAGCCGATTCCAGAGGAACCGCCGATGACGAGGGTGCGACTGTTCAGCAGGAAGTTTGGGTGGGCCATTGTGTTGCTGTAGATGGATGGTGTCGACGCATTTTATCTCTTTGAATGTGCAGCGTGGCCGGCTGTACCGGGAAATACAGGTCCTTGGTCATGGTAGGCTGCTGACAGATCCTTGAAGGCAATTCGTAAGTTGCAGTTCGTAAGAATAGTTCCCGTAAAAGTCGAGCATTTTTGAGGTTTCTGTCCAATGTTGGTACGCTGCAAATTTGAACCAGAATCCCAGAGTTAGAAAGCATCCACCGTCTCTCGTCGGTGATCCAATATGCTCCCAAGCCAAGCGGCCAGCGTTCTGGTGGACGTCGTGGCAGAAACAGGAACTACGGTTGCCGCCGACGGCACCAATGTTATGAGCTTGGACCGACCCAAGAAGGCGGCGCCCAATGGCCAGCACTTGAGTTCGTCTCATGCCATGGTGGTTCAAGGTAGGCAAAGTATGTGTCGTTCGGCCGATATCCGAACCGTTTTGATCCTCGAGTTACTCGGCCGAAAGCTCATTTCTTTTGCTTTTCTTTTCGAGTTGAAACAACCGCAAAACCCAACGTGCGCGACAGTCGCAAGAATGGCCCTCTGACGCCTGGCCGTGTCCTCACGGTGCTGGATCTTGATTTCATTTACTCGGAGCTCTGAGCCGCTCACCTCGAGCACCTCCAAGATCACCAGGCGCCAACCATACCAATCGACAATTCATACCGGCCCCGCGACAAAAGCATGGGCCGCAAACGCTGAATGCAAGGCTTCCGAGCTTCACGCTGCCGCCATATCTTGGTTTGCGGCTGTCTCTTGTGCTGGTGCTATGATCTCCTTCGCTGGAGAACGATCGTCTTATCGACTACGTACTTGGTCTGGTCTGGAGTCGGCAAATCTACACGGTGTTCCGAAAACAAATCAAGAAATCTCCCGGGCATCATCGCGTTCACCGGTGCAAAATATCTATCAAGGCTGAAGTTGCGTGCTTGATGAACTGTGGGCATTGGACACCGAATTAGTTCTCCACATCAGTCAGGATGTATACTTGAAGGAGGCCCCCAAATCCCGAGAACGGAGGTGATAGAAAGCAACTCATTGCGCTTCTTCAGATTCGAGCTGCTTTCCGCCATACCGGAGGTAACTTACGCCGGGCGGCGGTCTCGGCGACCTCGCTGTAATTGGGCTGGAGTGATTGGTGCAAAATTTATGAGCTCAAGCCTCAGTGCTCAGTTGAAAGATCAAGGAATTACTTGTGTTCTCCGATACCCCTAAAACTAGATGGGTCTGGACTCTGGTGGCGAAATCTATTCTCCTTAATCATTCACCCCGCGAAGTTCTGGCGGACGGGAACGTCAACCTTACGATGCCTACCTAAGACCGGTATGTGCGTTCTTGTCGAGCGGTTGAATATTGAATGCCCGTTGGTGGGCCGATTCCACGCCGTATACTTTGAATCGCGACGCAACACAGCTACAGACCACAGTGGCGCATTTGTTGCTTTACATTCGACTGCTGACGTCGCGCCCGACGATCTTCTGCGTCCTTTTTTTCCGACACGACAGCGTCTCTTTGTCCCGCTGCTATATCAAGTGACCCTTTGCATTGAAACATTCCTTCCGTGTTGATAGGACTGAGAGCCGAGGACCGCGTGGGAATAGCTCTGTTATGTCGTTTGAGTTGTCTTTTAAGGAAATAGTGATTTGTAGTACACACGGTATGCACATCGGCCAAAACCCAATAATCAGCGAATTTGGATGAACTCAGCCTCCGCTGTTTGAACACAAATCCTCAAAAGGTTGTACGGAAGATTTTGTTGGTCTGTAGACCCCTAGGCGCCGGACGCTGAACGCCAATTTTTCCGTTGGTCCGATTCCGACAACAGCGGCTATTCTCGATGAGCTTATAGATGCTGAACGTCTGTGCCTGATTTTGCCTCGGCGGACGCAGGCGCAAACAACTCTACTTTGCTTCCTGCCGCAACAATGCTAGGCAGCGCCCTCAACTTCCCCACCCAAGACCTCCTCGATGACCGGCCTCCAAAGCGTCCCCGTAACGGCGAGTCTGCACCTACTCCGGACAAGGATAATTTGAAAGGAACGAAACGCCTGTCGTGTCGCGAATGTCGCCGGTGTGTTTTCAAGTCTTTCTGTCTGGTTCCGAGCTCATTTGCTCTAGATTGAAGCTCAAGGTGCGGTTGGGTCTCGGGTATTGCGTATCCTCAATTGACGCGTCTTCAGTGTGATCGCGTGTTTCCGTGCCAAGTCAGTTTTTTGTGCAGACGTGGACCGCGCTGACATGCTTCTAGAGCTGCTGCAAACGCGGGTGTGCCGAAATATGTCCAGAGGGTCAGAACTTCGAAATGCCGTTAAATTTTGAAAACCAATCCAATACTCACTGCAGGTGCACTTCAAAGTGGTCGCGGGTCGCGCTTTATACTCGCCAATACTGAGCAGTTGCACGAAAAGATCACGCAGCTAAGTGAACGCGTCCGCCAGCTCGAGGACGGCCTCGAATCTGTTTCCGGCCAGCATCCGCTGCTCGCGCCGGACCTTCGTCGAATTAAAACCTCTCAAGAACTCTACGTCCCGCCGAATGCTGCCTTGGCCACCGATGCGGACTCTACACCAATAGTCTCGCCCGACATCCTACAACTATCTGTCACATTTCCGTTCCCCTGGGTGGTAGGTCTCCAATTCCTAGTACTATAACAAGGAATTTATCAACCGCAGATGGATTTGAAAATCCGTCAGCGCATCCGTGACGCTCTCCCTCCGCGTGCTGAAGCCCAAGCTCTATGCGAAGAGGCGCGCAGAAATGCTCTTTGGCAGCACGTCCAGGCCTTCTCGATTTCTTCGAAACGCTGATGGTTGCTTCAGATACAACCTCGACCCTTCGCGGACCTTCATCGACCTGCTTATACACAGTGTCTACACCATGCCGATCCAAGAGCTTTCTCCGCGGCGTCTCGCGCTGCTTCTCATGGTTCTGTCCATCGGCTCCCTCGTCGATCTTTCACGGCCGCTCGGGTCACTCCACGGCGAGGCCTACCACCACCTCGCGCGCGCTGCCGTGTGCGAAATCCCACTCATGGAAGAACCCGACTTTGACGAGCTGCACGCACTCTTCTTTATGATCTGGTACCACCTCGTCTTCTCTGACAACCGCAAGGCCGTCGGGTATGTCTTCATTTCGTCGATTTCACAAATTGTAACATTTCTGAAGCTACGCTTGGAATCTCATGGGATTTGTGGCAAAACTCGCGCAGGGGGTAAGCCGTCTTTACATCTATTTTCCCTTCAATAATTCTCATGAGCAACAGCTTGGCCTTCGTGGGTCTATTTTTTAAGCTTGGGACCGACCTCTGAGACAACCATATGTAGATCGCGACGGCTCTCGCCTCAAGGTGATCCCTGAAGAGTACGAGCGGCGGCGCGCAATATTTTGGGTGAGTTAGTCCTGCTGTGGCGCTGGTCTGGTGACTCACGGTCTACCAGGAACTGCTCAATTTGGATTGTCGTATGGTCAGTGGCACCAGCACCAGGTACACTCCCAATTCGTCTCTGATTATCGCCGTTTGCAGAGTCTGTCCCTCGGCCGTCCACCGTCCCTCTCGCTTTCCCACGTCGACACCAATCCGCCAGCTTACACAGAAAGCACGCATGTTCCCAAAGATGAGATACTATGTGCGCTTCCCTTCCTTTCGCCATTTTTTTTTCTAACATCCTTGTTTCAGACCACGAGTGGAAAAATGCTTTTTTCATCAAGTGTCTTGCCCCAATTGTGCGCAGTTTTCGTTTCCGTGTTCGTTATCTGACAGCGGCGGGCAGCTGGAAGCTGTGGCGGCGGTGACGCCGCCTGAGTACACGCATTTACTGGAGCTTGACGCCCGAACGCGGGATTTTCATCCACCGGCAGCGCTGGCTGACTCCAATGCAACCGCGCGTTACCTCGTTATGCAGCGCGCCATTGTTGCCTCTGGGCGTGATATCGGTGCGTTCGATCTCAGAAAGCGAATATCACTATATTTGAGGCTCACTCGGTGAAAAGCAATCCTGCAGCTGCACAGACGGTGCTTCACCGAAGCACTGAGCGGAGCGTTTGTGGACCTGAACCATCCCTACGCGCCCTCGGTGCTCGCTACGTACATCGGCGCTTCGTCGCTTATCGCAACCCTCGAGACACTATTTGACCGCGAACCACAACTCAGTGCGCGCTTCCTGCACTTTTGGTTTAATGCGTTCTCTGCTACGGTGCGCAGTCCCTGCTTCTATCAAAGTCTAGTGTACTCATGAGTGAATTTTGTTAGGTAACTTTGTCGCTGTTCGTTTCCCGCGCGCCCGCGACGTCCCTCGCTCCGTATGCGCTACAGGATCTAGACCGCGTGTGCCGCCTCTTCCGCCGCGTAGCGACACTGCTGCCGTTCAGTGCCAAGTCCCTGGTACGTTTTTCTTTCTTTTCTGATTTTCATCCAAATCTAATTTTTGTGCAGCCCATCATGGAGAAGCTCTCAGAAAAGGCACGGCGCGCCTGCTCACAATGGCACTCCGCGGTCCCTCCGCCGCCGCCGCCGCCCTCAGTGTCCGGGGCACAACTCCCGCCGGCATTCCACCACGCGCACCCGATCCTGGCGCGGTACGCGGAGGAGATGACTTTTGCGCGCGTGCCACTACTGGGCTCCCCACCGCTCAAGGACGTGGTGGACACGGATGCCGAGACGTGGCTGCCTGATGTCTATCGTTTTTCCAGCCACGGCGTAGGCATCGACGAGCGGTACCGCATCCGAAACGGCAATGGTCACGGCGGCGGGGACGAGGGTTTCGCGTCTGCGCAGCCCACGCCGTTCATCCCCGGCGAACCCCGCATCGCGGCGAACGACTCGTTCAACTTCGAGCACGGCGCGTTAACAGCGGAGCTCGCGGAGACGAGCTACATGGCATGGTTCTAGCTCATGTCATTGCGCCAATAGACTACGGCGTGTAACTTGGGTTTTAGGGGCGAGGCTGGTCTCGGCCGGTCTGTCTTTGTCATTGGTTCCTGCGTACACTGCATGCATGATACATAGTTCGTTCTTGGTTCCCCCGCATTTGTAACTTGTATAAAGGCACTCCATAGGGTAGTAAATACACCGGTCTTGGTAATTTGTACCATCTTCGTTTGTGTGGCTTTCGGTTTCGGGGACAAGCCCCTATTTCTGAATCGGGGCGTGGGAATGGGAATGATTGAACTATTTGAGGACGCGATCAAACTTTTTTTCTTGATCATCGACCACAACAAGCAAGTGACTTTTTCCACCACATAATTTATTCCTTTTCCTCGCTCGCTGTCTCCTTCGTCCAGTCTTCGTCTCCTCGCTTGCTCCTACTGTCCTTATATTTGAGAAATCCGCCATTCATCATCCCCCCCACGAGCATAGTCAAGGCCCCTGCAATAATCTACGCTTGGGGCCTGTTACGCTCGTGGAAGATTGAACTGGCTTGATGTTTTTGCCGTTCAGCTTCGTTTTGAAGCTGGGTGGACCCACAAAGATTCTTGCTCGGATCGTTCCTTCAGAGTTGGGTGTAGTCACGACCTCGATCTTGCTAGACCATGCCCGTAGTTTTGGGACAGACAAGTTTTCGGTGTAGAGTAGTAGCCATGTCCCTATATACCTGAATTATTTTCCTTGAGTGATAAAATTGGAGTAGAATTGTACGTATTGGCCCAAGAACGCAAATGGATGTTGCTCCCGAGCGTGAGTTGACGCTGTTTTAAATTGTCGCAGGAAGTTGGAACGGACGCAGCGGCCGCGGACGAGTCACTCGACATGACTTATGAAGGTATTTCTTCTGACTAGGAGAGCGTGTGGGCAGTCTGGGTGAATGATTACACGATGAGGACTTGGTATCAAGACCTGCATAGAGTTCTAATTTAAATATTAGGACTCAAAACAAGAAAACGCCTGAAAGCAAGAGCCAATACAAGTTATAATTAGTTCTACGTGGTTTGGGAATTACCGCTTGGCAGGATAGAGTAGAAAGCGAGTAACAATTGGATGGTGAGCTTGTACAATGCGGCAGATTCTAGGAGGAAAAAATATGCGATAAAAAGACGTATCCCTCATCACCTCAGCCGCGCTGCCTTTCCCGTCGCGTGCACCTTCCTGTGCCGAGGCGGGAGGACAGGCGTAGCAGGTGTGGTGTCGACAATATCCACGTCGTCGTCTGATGACTCGGGGACAGACTCTTCCTGCGCCTTCTTGAGTTTCTTCCACTCAAGCGACAGCTCGCCAATCTGCTTCTCTAGAGATTGACGTAGAGTCTTGGTTTGGTCGTCCTTCCACTGAGCCTGACGCTCCAACGAGTTGAGGGTGCCCTTCTTCTTCGGTAGGGTTATCAGTTTCAGTGAAAGACGGCTCAACAGAACACGCACGTTGATGAGGTTGAAGTAATGGGTTGGGTTGGAGATGAACGTTTGAGCGAGGTGCAGAAGATAAATACCGCAATCGCAAAAATTCGGCTGATGAGGAACCTGAGATCGGAATTAGCCAGTGTCCTTGGAATCGCCAGAACGCATGAACCTGCGCTTGCTTCATAATTGGTTTGCGGCTCTTATCCATCGGTATTCCTTTCTTTTCCCGTGCCTCGAGCTGGAGGTAGTTTCCCAGCACCGTATTTACCCTGGCATGCCGACCGCCTAAGGAATCCAAGATAAACACATAGGTTCTACGCAGCATCAGAGTCGAAATGTCTGGGAGGAAGAATATAACGCACGAAGGTTGACCATCCTCAACCTCGTCGTCATCACCCTCTTGAGTGGAGGGAATTTCGAAGGGAGAGGACGCCTTCCGCTTCCCTCGTGATTTAGCCGTGCTGTAGAACGCGGTCGTCTTGACAGTAGTAGTAGGAACAGGGCTCGGTTCCGGGCTAAAAAGCAGCAGTGGATCTACGGATCGGTCGGGGTCGTCGGATTTTGCATCACCGTCCATCATGGCTTCCGGATCCACTGGCTCTTCGCTGGCTGTATGCGAGCCACTATCATTCGGCGGCGCCTCCGGCGGGGGTGCGGCTCCCTCAACGACCTCCACCTCGTCGACATCTGCCATAATAATATCTTCATCGAATAAGGAATCCCTCTCTCCGTCAGTATCGTAAACTTCTGGTTCCCCAGCGGCTGTTTCGGGTGGAGGCTCTTCATCGTCGAGAGAACACGCCTCGACCCTTAATTGGTCGACGACTTCTGCAACCTCTGCTTCCGCCTGCACGTTGCTATTGGGAGAAAGCGTGCCAGAATCACCGGCAGAGGCAGCGGTCTCTGCGGGACTCGGGGTGCGACGAGTCACGCTACTTGCCCGGGAATCTGGAAGCCTAGGCTTGCTGGACTGAAATATCGTCACTTGGTCAAGCTCCGGAGACTGTTCAGCCTCTTGACGAGTTTTACGTCGCGTCGAGGGAGATTTCTTTGGCAGCGGCGGTTTCAGGGTGTGCTCGGGTTGGTAGATGATGGCAAGATACCAATGGAGGCTGTAAGGTGCGTTAGTGACGTCCGTCAATCGCGGGATGAGACGCACTTCTCGTTGATAGGGACGATGATGTACTTCTTGGCGAACAAGTCGAATTTAGCGGTCCATTTACGGACGCTCTCATACCCTTTCTCGGGACGGCTTCAAAAATATGAGCGACGCGTAAGTATGAGGGATGCGGAATAATACTTCTTCTTGTCCTTCTGGTCCTTATTGTCGAGCTTCTTGTAGAAGAAAGAACTGAAAACGTGGATCTGTTTTACTAGTTCTGGGTCCTCCTTCTCGAGGTCCTGCAGCCAGAGCCTGGAAACGAGACGATTAGGCTCAATATCGAGAACAAAGAGTCGCCACCTACTTGAGGCCAAACTCAATAAGGGTGTCGTTGAGGAATTCGCCTGGTGCGAGTCGGGCAACATCAGCGTTCGTGATGTTCACAGCTCCTGTTTGACCCGGAGGATACACCAGTATGCTGCGTAAAAATCGTGAGCGAACACCCATTATTTCCATGGTCGATACATACACTTCCTCCATGTCAACAGTCGGCCGCTGCGGTGCCACCGAATGCCTCGCAGAACGGCGCACAGATTCACGACCTCCCCCAGCGGTATCTGAATCAACAAGTCCGCTGCAACATATCAATTAATGGGCAACCGTCAGAGTAAAGTAGTACACACTTGAGAGGTCGAGTTCGGGGCGTGGGCGATCCAACCTCTATTGGACTGCCTTGACGCTGATTAAGCGACGCGGCTTTGGCAGTGTTGGCAATAGCCAGCGACCCTGGTGGAGGCGGTTCCCAGTTGTCGAGTAGGGGGATTCCTGGAACTGCCGGGGTTTTCGCTCGCGCTTGAACTGCCTTAGGAACGGTTGAAGCAGCGGCGTCGCCGGATTCTCTTTTGGCTCGAGTCTGAACTATTGCGGCCATTCGACCCGTCGCCTCCCATTTCGAATTTACTGCTCCTTTGCCCCTACAATGAATGGGTCAGACAAGTCGGCGAACAAAAACGAAACCGTACATCAGCTTCTCTCGTTTGTCAACATGGTCTTGAAGCCATTCGACAAATTCGACGTAGACGTCATCCGCCCATGCAGGTGAAGTACTATCAAATTTAATCACAATGTCGCCCTCACCGTGCGAGCCACCTGTGACAGTCGTTAGGGTTGCACACCCCGATAATTTTGTGCGCACCCAGTTTGAAATATGAAGAAAATTGGGTGCCGAAGACTTTGAATTTGGACTTGGCCATTTTCGGGAACGTCTGCATACAAAAAATCTTGTCTGCAGGGTCGTTCGGTGGAACAAACTGTGTTATAATAAATCAGTTTAATTCGTTGATATTATAGCTCGTCGATAGGGCCTCACGAATACGCGTTCTGCGACACCATCGACATCAATCTCCTCCGAATGTTTGGCTGCGGCGCTGGAGGCGTCGCCCGAACGGATGGTGATCTTGCCATTGGAAGTCCACAGAAGGTGATATGATTCATCGAAGAACTTGCGACCAAGATACCACGCCTGGATGGGCAATGAATGGGTTTTGTTCGCCTGCTTGCTCGTGGGCTTAGGCTTGGGCTTTTGACTATTCATCGGAACTATTGTAGCGGCAGGCTGAGGTTTCTGGTGTCAGTAGTAGCGGTTTAGAATACATCTCTAGACATTGAGAGTAAGATATACCTTGGCCTTCATGCGGTCCTTCATTCCTGGTTTCGCCACAGTTTCCAGATCCAGAAAGGGATGAGTGTCGGCCGTACTTTTTCGCTCGTAAACCTGGACTTTTTGCTTGACATTGCCAGGCTTTCCCCCCACCGGAGACTCGGGTGCAGCATCCCAAGATTCGATAGAATCATCGGAGGGAGCCGGGGGCGGATAATCTCGAGCTTCCTGCCTGAGCCGCTTCGTAGATGCACCATCGGCAACGGGATCAAACTTTGAACGCGAAGATCCAGAGGGCTTGGAAGGAAGATTGAGATCATCTGTCTCGAAAGAGTCAAAACCGCGCGAGATGGGCTGTCCCATGTCCTCGTCCTCGTAATCGTCGACGTTGTAAATGATCACGCCTGTATTGTCTGGGTCGCCAAGTCTAGGCGGGCGCGAGGTTTCTATAAAAGTTTCAACACGTGAAATATGCCTTGAAGATTCTGCGCACCGATACTCGAAGACGAAGACTTTTTCCGGCTCCTTGATACCGACCCGTTCTCCGTTCTTGCTTTCTTGTGAGGAGGTTGGCCGGCCAGCCCCCGTACATACCCCAAAGCCGTGCTTTGCGCGGCCACGTTCCCGCCTTTAGCAGCGTGTAGGTTGTCCCTAATACGGCCTGAAAAGGGATTGCCGCCGGGAGTCTGCTGCAGCATAAGTGGCAGCAATAATAAGGGATTAACCTAATTACGCGGGCGCCATTACTTGGGGTAGTTATCTTGGTAGGTGGTTTCGACCATTTAACGCTACAATACTCGTTAATGGCCCGGTTAGGGTATGCAAGTGGACGTGCCTTCCGGACGCGTCGCGCAATTGCGCTGGTGTAGCTAGCCTACCTCCTATGTTATGCAGAGCACTAATGGAGTCGCGGTCCTCGAGGCCCACCGACATGAATGGCACAGATCGAGGGGCGGCTTGAGGCAATGGGCGGACGAAGCGTGACAGGGTGACGGCATTCGATCTTGCTCCTTAACATCACCTGCTTTCGTCAAGTTTTCGTCCAATGTTTCTATGCAATGGGCACGAAAAAAATATACCATTGAGCGTAGGAACCTATTTTTCGTCGCTGATTTTTACGACAAAAAGGACATCTCAATTCAGAACCGCAACTTGAACTGAATCTCTCTCGCGAACGCTTGTACTGTGATTATATATGTACCTATTGTACATCATGGTGGAGCCAGCGCAGTATCAAGTTTTCACCGTTAGAAAGTGGTCGGTACTTACAAGTCTATAAAAATCGGCAACGAGATACAGGCTTCCCGCAAGCACGACCAGACCGTCCTTGTCTGCCCGTTGCTCTACGGCCCAGTGCAACGCCTGCTGCAGCTCTCCCGGTGTGTCCGTTGCCTCAAGCCACGTTTCTACTCCAGGTGCCAAACTCTTCACAACCTCTTGCAGCTCAGCCGGGGGCACGGATTTGACCCACGGCATCCCGTCCGGCGGCGTGAAGCTCAGCAGCGCCACACTGACGTCGACCTGCAGGTCCCCGGGCGGATCTATAGGCAGGAGCGGCGCGAGTGTCTCGCGTGGCGTCTTGGGAGGAGAGTGCGAGAGAGCGAGGAGGTATGTAATGGATAACGGGCGAGACGGCGCGCTTTCGCGGTGCAATGTCGCCAGATAAGATACGTACGCCCCCAGAGTCTTGGCCGACGCGGGATTATGTGCGCCGTCCGCGAGCACAAGTAGTGGCGGCGAATTTAATGTATGGAAGGAGAGCCGCCCGGGCCACTGCACGTTCCTGATACCCCGCGCAATTGCGGCATTCGTGAAACGGCCACGAATAGCCGTCCACGCGGGGTTCATGAGCACTGCGGACACCACAGACACTGCGACCGCAAGATTGTCGAGCTGGTGCTCGCCATGGAGGGGCAGCAGCGCGAGCACGGGGTGCTCTAAGCAGGGCATGGAAAATCGCACAGGGAGGGGCGGCGGGGGGACGAATGGGGTCGCAGATAATGAAAACGGCGGCGGCGCGGGTCCATCGATCGCCGCGTCCCATGAGCGTGTAAGAACCGGCAATGCGTAAAGTAGGTCCGCTCCGGCCGCATTGACGACATCCGCGACGACCGTCTCAACGTCAGGGTCCGTCTGACCGCCCATGACGAACGGCTTTCCTTTTCGTGCAATCGCCGCTTTCTCCGCCGCGATGGCAGCGACAGAGGCGCCCAAAAAGGCTTGGTGATCCAAGTCCACTGCGGTCAAGGCGGATACCAGTACACATTCGTCCGAAATGATATTAGTGGCGTCCAGCCGGCCTCCCATGCCCACCTCGAGAACGACCACGTCGAGTTTCGCGCGCTCGAAGATCAAGAGTGCAGTAAGCGTGAGGATCTCGAAACTGCTTGCGCCAATGCTCTGGTCTTTATCGGTGCGTTCGACCTCTGCGCGAGTTTGCTGGTAGATCTCAGACAATACACTCTGGTTGTTTATCGCAATGCAGTCGTTGACCGAGACCAGATGAGGACTATTGAAACGCCCGATTGAGAGCGGGGGCGTTGAGGTGGACAACATGGAAGATACCAGCGCGGAAACGCTGCCTTTCCCATTTGTGCCGGCGATATGGCAGGTGGGGCGCGTGTATGTGGGGAGATGACTCGCAAGGCGTTGGATGCGGTCAAGAGTCAGATCGATGGACATGGCGGTTGAGTGTCACGATTATAACGAGCACGGGACCGTGACCTGTGGCGACATCGACGCGACTTTACGTTAGCGACATGAAAACCGGTTTCTGCCTCTCACAATTCGTTACCGTGGCTCTTATGTGGACTTGTTCCAATGCTGGGGACGGCGGACACATTTGATTAGCTATACGTATGATCGCCGTTATTCTTCTGTTTCGTCCTCCCGAGTCACTGTCCAATTCATCTTCTAACACGTCCCTCTTATCACCGATCCTCGTCCTTCAAGCCTGGTTCATCGCCTTCCGCCAGTGCGATCCCTTGAATTTCCCTGTCTGCGAGCCGTTAGTGAACAAGTTTAACGGAAATGTCCTCACCCATGTCCGCATCAAGCCACAAAATCCGGTCTGTTGCCCAGTGCTCTTGAAGATCTGCGTCCGCCACTTGCCGCTCAAACCTGCTTTCTTGGCGACCGACCATGCTGCCCGTGCGACCCAGGCGCTGTTCCCACTTCCTAGCCCGCCGCGCCGCCTGGTGCAAGTCTTTGCGCTCGCGGCGGGCCATGCGAGTAGATTCAGATGACGGACCATCCGTCTGCGGCGGCGAGTCTACAAGGGGATCAATTCCCAAGCCTTGGAGCTAGGATTCCACGCGCTCAAGCTGCCGGCGTCTCTGCTCGACTCTGTTCTGCCTCTTCTCTGTGCGTCACGAGTCAAAAGTGACCCCCGCGACCCCATCTTATCCATGACACTCTGGGCCTTCTGCATGGCGGCAGTCGTGCAAAGACGGGTAACGAGTCAAAAGATATCGATTCGTTCAAGGGATGATGAGGCTGAGCCGCAAAACCTCCAAAGTATCCGGAAGACCTTGGACCCTGTAGATCTTCCTTGTGCGGTACATAGCGTTGGAGTGTGTCGGTCCAGATGAGAGGCGGGTCGATCATTGTCGGATCAATTCAAGTAGTGTTAAATGATGCCATCAAATTCCAGTCCTTCCTAAAGTTGGCCAACATTCCCCAGAACGCGTCAACCTATTCGTGCGCCATGGCTTGCCGGGCCGCCTGACCGCTGTCCAACAGCTCCAGCCACGACCGTGTAAACTTCCTTCCTTCCTTCCCCCTCTGCAAACGCTCCATTTTCGCCCTGATTACTACTTATGCTCCTCTATCTCTTCCTCTTAAGTTTCGGGGCCTTGGTTTCCAGTGGATTGAATCAAGGTGTCGATGATAGCCTACTAGTCAACGCCATAGTCGCAAAGAACAACATTTCCATGGCCGAATGTTGGAAAATCGAACCTGGATTTCAGGTCTCGAACGTGGTGCGTATGTTTGAGCTTTAGCCGGTCCCCAGTTGATCCAACATTATCATTAGTCGGGAACAGTTGGAGACAAGGTCCTCCAACTGGGAAGCGTCGACAATGCTGTGTATATTATCATTCCAGACGATGACGGTATGCCAAACAACGGCGGGTACAACTATCTCTTGCTATTGTTTTCGAAGAACGCTGAACATAAACCAGTCTACACAATGGTGCTCATTCACAGTGGGTTTTTGCACTTACCGGGGGTGTAAACGTCACCTTCCCGGAGGCACCTGGTGGTTTCGCAGTATCTGCTGGGGGCCTGTTCATTTCCACCGTGAGTACAATCGAGCTCATGTTGGTCCCCCAGTTTCCTATACACGTGCGGGATTGTGAAAGTTGAACAGTTTGCTTATGTACATTTTGCAGGACGTGCTGGGCACTTCTACCCTTGGCCATCAAAGTATATGGGCAGCTGGTTCAATCTTCATTCAAGCACCTTTCCCAGACGGAGTTGCCATCAACCATACCGTTATTGCCAACCACTCCTGCGAAGAATACAACCTGGCAAAATGACTCCAAGGAAATTGTCAAGTGTAAAATAAAAACTAAGGATTTACTCACCTGTACTATGTTGAATCTTCCCAGTGCCAGAACTTGTTTGATCGAGCCGAATATCTTGCGGTGCCAGTGTGCATCTAGAGGCAGTCCCGCTGCGAAGGGCACGTCGTGTTTCGCGGTAAAATGTGCTCTCTGATGTAGTAATCCTCCACACTCTACAAGGTAGGAATATAACATACCATGTTCTTAGACATGAATTCTCAACAATCCGGAAGAGCCTTGGAACAGCAACGAGTAGGACCACCACCGAATAATAACAAGGTTGAAGCTTCACAAGGCGAGCAAGGGCAGAAAGCATTATTGAAACACAGCGTACAGATGCTCTACAGATGTGTTATAGCTGCTGAAGCCAGATTTCCGTTTCTTTTCTCAAGGGCTTGAATTCACCCTTAATAACAGGCCTTAATTAAGAGTTGAGGCTGGCCCAAAGCTTTGACCCTTGTTGACTACTCATCTCTAAACCGTGCAGTGACGTCGATGCTTTCCGCCGCAAGTAGTTGCATTCTGCCGCAGCTGCGTCGCACTCATGTACGTGTCGTCTCTAACCCAAATAATTTATCAAGTCCACCACCGTATAAGTATCTCAAAGTTTCGTCTTGCCCTCCATGCCCATGTCTTTCTTCTCCTCCAGCGCCACGCGCTCCATCACGTCTCGCATCTCCGTCGCCGCTTCCGCCAAATAGTGCCTGAGCCTCGCCGCGTCCCCACGCGTGCTCGTGATGGTCCACCGGATGTACTTGTCCCCAATCGCATACGCCAGCCCATAACCATCGGGGACGACCTCGCCGTACCCCCATCCATCAATATACGGGCTGCTGAGCTGCGATGTGCTCAACTCCCAATGATTCGTCCTCCCAAACGCGCGGTCCAAATAAAGCTCCGGCACCTCCTCCCCCTCTTTCAGCATCTTTTTCAACCCAAAGAAATGCCGGTCCACGCCCTGCCCGTCCGCCGCCCACGCCGCATACTGCAAGTGCCGCGTCACCGCCTTCCTGAACAGCGCTCCCCGCCGTGCGTCCGTCTCGTTCAAGTCTAACATCGCCTCCGCCCACGCCTTCGTCTCGTTCGACGCGCTGCGGATCACCTCCGTGCGGCCCAGCTGGTACTTGCGCGTCTGTGCACTCTCATACGTGACTCCCGGTCGGCCGAACATCTTGTGGAACGCGAGCTGCTTGACGAGCTGCGCCCACGCGTCGGGCGATGCGCCGAAGCGCTTCACCACGTCCTTGCCGTAGCCCTCGTAGTGCAGCACGTGCAGCTCGTGCGCACCGACGAGGGCGTCGAAGCGCGCCTCGGCGCCCTTGATCAGGTCGCGCGCGGTCGCGTTGAGGTTGAAAGAGAGCTCGGTGGGCGCGGGGAGTGCCTCGCCGGTCGGCGTTCCCAGGTCGGCTTTCCCGAGCGCGAGGGTGGCGAGGATGAACTCGTTCATGCGCAGAGTGGGCGTGCCGTCCATGCACGAGTGCTCTCCTAGGAAGCCGGAGCGCCCGTTGTCGAATACTATCACTGCAGGAATAAAATGAATATGAAGAAGAGGAATAGAGAAGATTAGAGGCACGGACACTGGTGCTTGTCGTAGAACCGGTTGCGGCCATTGCCGACCCAGCAGGCGGTCGAAATCTCCTCGCGGGTGACGGGCTTAGTGTCGTCGAGGCAGACGATAATCATGGCGCTCTCAATGGCCTCAAGGCTGGCGGCGTTGGCTGGGTCAGCGGCAAGAAGAGCAGCACGGGCATCGGTCCAATTATCGCGGTTGTCGGACGTCAAGGCGCCGACTGGGGTCGCATGCGTGTCGCCCGCGAGCTCGATGACCCGCTCGATTTGCCTGCAAGCACTCAGCATCCACTTCCAGAAGAATATACAACAACGTACGTTTCGAGCTCGGCGGCGGAAAGCTCCCGGCCAGAAGAATGGACCAGGGGCACAGAGTAGAATTTATTTTTGCGGATAAAAACGACGTGATTATGGGTTGCGGGGTCGAATTTCCGGGCGGTATCGGAGGGTTTGGTGGGATACCGGGAAGAGTGGAAGCTGGTAAGTTTAGTCAATATGATAAATTTTATAATGTTCTGGCTTCGGATGGAGGTCCAAAAGTTGCCCACTGCGTTCATGTCCTGAACACGCTGAATGCAGTACCTGGGTTGACTGCCTGATTTCCTAAGGCCATAGCCGGAAGCCGTCCCATTACGAGAGCCCGGGCTCTCGGTCTAAAGCCAAAGGTTATTGGCTTTTGGTCGTCCTGGCGGTGGCCTCCACGCACCATCCCGCTCAACACATACATATTTTCACCCAAGCCAGAAACATCGCCAAAGAAAAGAACTTACAGCCATTTGTACGAAGCCATGCAAAGAGGCGCACCGCGGACCTTTTCGGGTTCTAGTTCCTGGGTCTCCGTCATATGTCTAAAAGGAAGCATGGCCTTGAGCAGGCTGGCGGCGCGCTGGGCGGACTTGGTGCGCAGGTGGTCGTCCAGATGGACGTAGAAGTAACTAACAAACACCACCACGGGATCGCGGTAGCCCATATATGCAACATCATTCCACCATTCGCTCAACCAGTTGAGCATGCCCGGTTCTGCCGCGCGCGCCTCGAGCCGTTTCTGGAGCTCCGCGGATTGAGGCGATGCCATGAAAGCATGGACGGCGGCCTCGGTCTGAGCATATTCTGCGGGTGTAAGATGCGGGCGGGCAGACTCTAGGTATTTGTGCGCAGTAGACGAGATTGTGGGGACTGGTAAGCGCGGAAGCGATGCCTGGTACCGGAGCATTGGACCAGCAGACGGGTCAATTGCATAGCCTTTTGGAGGAACCTCTGTGGAGGATTTGCGTGTTTGAGGCATTGTGAGAGAGCGTCTTGTGAGACGGGAAGTCAGCCTCAGCATGCCAGCGCAGTCAACGCCGAAAGCAACCTAGTAAGGTTCTTTTAAATAAATTTCAGATGCCCCATCAATTCGGGGATCCGGCTAGGTTCACCCGGAAATCACACTAATAAATCCCCTCGCTTTCCTTGCCACGCAACCTTTACACAAAAAGTCAAGTCTTTCTCGGGTTTCCTGGGGCGCTCCGTTATCAACTAGCGACTATGCTATGATGTTGTTTTTTCCTTGGTTTCTTGGCTTCAGAATCATCGCGAGCAAAAACTACTTATTCAGTCCTGTCGTACAAGCAAAGTAAGGACGAAAATACCTTGGCCAAAGATTGGCCCAGAACAGACGGGGTTTTAGTGGGTGTTGGATAGCCGTAGACGATGAAGGTAGAAGGGATCTCAATCCCTGTGAAGCCTGAGTCTATGGAACGCCGAAGCCCCACATACCGTGCTAAAGGCACGGATGCGGTTGACGCATTTCCTCGTGAGGTTGATATAATTGTCCGGCCGGGTTCCAAGTCCATGGCCACCACTAGCGGGAGGGCGACCGACTATGTCGGCCTCAAAGACCCATCGGAGGAGCCGCCTTCGGGCCGAACCAGTGGCGAGAGGGATGTCGGAGACAGTGTAGAACTCCTACTCTCATCCCCCTCCGATACCCCGCTCCTCAAAAAAAAAAAGGGGAGCTCCGGAGAGCTGCGGAGGCGGGAGCTCGGGTTTAGATGAGAAACGGCCGGTCATCTCAAAGGGAAGGCGAGACTTTGAAAGAGAAAATCTACATCGCAAGTATATTCGATCTCGGGGAAGAACATTGTCGTGAGTCCTGTCGAATTATTTCCGGTACTAGTTGCAAACTCGAGCCCGCTTTTCTCTCC
This sequence comes from Mycena galopus ATCC 62051, assembly GCA_014925785.1. NCBI lineage: Eukaryota > Fungi > Basidiomycota > Agaricomycetes > Agaricales > Mycenaceae > Mycena > Mycena galopus. The sequence continues at coordinate 184,330 of WIQG01000126.1, read as the reverse complement.
TTTCGTCTGCAAGGGTTGCTATCTCCTTGACATCGATAACCTTGAAGGGCCAAGTGAGCCAATTTCCGCCGGAACGCATGCTACGCAATCCCATCTGTTCAAGAAGTTGGTCGGTGTACTGCGGCCACCTTACATTGCAGTCAGTTGGTATAGAAGAGCAAGTGAAAGAAACCAGCCTACGTCCAAAGCGTGATAAAGCTGCTGAACGATTCGTTCAGCCTGCAAAAGATCCATTAGGCGGTCGCATAGACATTGACTGAGAATGACTTGCATGAGTAGTGCGTCGGGATACCGTTTGCGAACCCAGGCAGCATTGCGTTCCGTAGGCTCATACGCTTCTTCGGGTGTTTTGGGGATATCCATTTTGTCTTCGAGGAAGTACGAGGATATCCAATGTGCTACTACTTCCCATGTATACCCCACATTAGTCGTAAACTACGGCATAACACTGAGTGGGGGCGCGATATCACACAGAGATAAATGCTTACGACAGCACCATTGATAGCGAAATCTCGGCGGGAAATATTCTTTGCTGGAACAATGCCGTTGTAAATGCTGGATGCCCATTGATCCGACTCTGGAGGGCTAGGCGGTGGATTCACCAAGGAAAGATAGTTTTCCCAGTCAAGAGACTTGAAAGATCCAGGAGGATGTCTCTTTATACCCAACTGCTCGGCAGTATCCTCTGCAACGAGTAAATCCAATGCAAAATAGGTAGATGCGTTCTTACCATCGAAGATAGTGGTCCAGGATGACATGTATCCGGTGGCAAGTAGAATGAGATCAGCATCCACTATCCGACCGTCGCTTAGGGAGACAGATTTTCCGTCCGGCCCAAAGCCTTGTACTCGAGCGGGCGAAATTACCTCGATCTTCCCGGCATTAACAAGCGCGTGGAACCCGTTTTCTCGAAATATTCCTTCGTCGTTAACGGCGATGCTCCAGAACAACGAGCGGATGTTGCGCAGCGGAGAGTCCTTTGCTATTGAGAGTGCTCCGAGCTACAGTGTCATGAGTTACCGACTTCACTTACTGTAGAAACAGTGAACTCACCGAAGCGCGGCTGAGCGCCGACCAAAAGAAACTCGTGATTTTGGAGCCAATTCGTGTAGTGTGCAAAAAACGTTCAAGCCGGGATCGAAGAACCATGGATCCAGATAGGATGGATAGTAACCTAAATTAATAGTGAGACCTCACCAAGACACGTTTAAATGACAGACGTGCCTGCTTTTTCGGATGAATTCTGGCAATGGTTTCGAACCCGCAAGAAAGGCGTCCGCAGTCTTGAAGACTACAGTAACCTTCCTCCCCTCATTAGCCAAGTAGGCAGCCATGCTGAAGACGCCCCGAATCAATAATAATACGAGCTAAATGTGAAGGGGATTACTCTTGTGCCGATTTCCCTCCGCCAACGACGACGATCGATATGTGGTTTGGCTCCAAAATAGTGTTCAGCTGGGAAGCGAAATATTTGGAGTGAATCACGGGCCCTTGGAATCCTGCCTGCTTGGCGCTTTCTACGGAAAGAGGCTTTGGAATGTTTGGCGTGCTGCATCCCTGTAGCCAACGTAAATTCTGGTACATGAAAGGTCAAAACGAACTCACTCCGGTGCAAAGGACGACACGTGAGAATTCGAGGACTTCACGCGAGGACTTTATTTTGTCTTCTACAGTGATAGACCAGACCGCAGTAGTCTCGTCGCGCCGAATGTTGATCACTTCGGTGTCGAATCGAATTATATGCCTGAATTTATTGCTGAATGCCTCCATGTACACGCGTACGTCTTGGCCCATGAGCTGTTCACCCTGCGTCTTGGGCATCTCCATGGCAGAAAAATGATATTCTCCATGAACACTACACCTTCGATCAGAGATAATGAATTTCCTGTACAAATTGCGCACTTGTTAATTTGGAGGCCCGGATACACGCGCTCGGCTGCCCATACACCTCCAGCGGTCGAGTCTCGGGTCAAGATCTGCACCTGAAAGCCGTCTTGCAGTAGTGTGTATGCCGTGATGAGTCCGGCTGCCCCAGATCCAAGGACAGCAACAGACGCATTGGGGGGCTCTCGAGACATGGTTTGAGCAAATCAAGGCCAACATATCGGGTGTCGTGGTGGCGGCGTCGGAAGATTATGTACAGCTTAAAATTCAGTAAGAAAGCCGAAGAAGCCACGGTGACTTTATGCCCAAACTCCGCCTCTGGGATCTAGAGACGACGGTGTAACGGTGACTCAACGAAAACCCTATCATTCTTTGTTTGAAACGGAAACGGTGATTCTCGGGGTGAATCTCACATAATGCGAAAGGACATCGTAATAGCGCGAAAAGAAATGGATAGATGTGGTAAACGCAAGAAGGCTGATGAACAGTGGCTGTGCCCTGTTTTCACTCTATGTACCGACACGGTCGTCGTTTGCTGCTGCTGAGAAATGGGTTGGCGGAGACACAGCGCGTCCCCTTGACTGTACAGACCCGCTTCAAGGCTACTACCCCTCCCAAACCGCAAAAGGCCGATCTCCAAAGCATCATACCAGCTCTACGCGAACTCCTCCCAGTGCTCCCCAAGCGCGACGACTCGAACACTCCGAATGCTCCGAGAAGAAAAAGGAGAGGACTCCTATTCTATCTCGCATTGAGTACGCGCTCAACTGATGGCGATGACTCTGGCTGAGTTTTTCCGCAGTCTCGCCTCTCTTCATCTGGATCGAAGTAGAGAAATACTTCGACCCACAGCCTCTGCTCGAGAAAAAACGGAGACGCGTGCTCCGAGAGCGACTTGGGCGACTGCGGGAAGGAAACCGCACGATACCCCCCTCATTTCCAGACGCAAAGTCTGTAGTGGCGTATCTACGTCTACTTCTCAGCACGATGGTTCATGAACAGACCCTCCGAAATCTGGAATCCGAGGAAATCTGTGATATTTTAGAGAAGCACTGCCCGGAGAACTTACTTTCGTGGCTGCAGGAGTTCTGCGTCGCATCCTATACCCTCTCACAACAACCGGGAGATGAGGGAGCTGAGGTCAAGGCCGCAGAACATCTCCAGGACACTTGCGAGGAGGTTCTGCGCAAATCCTGGCTTGCTGTGCATCGTCATTTCTCCTCAGCCTCGGTTGATCCTTGAAGTTCAAGAACTAGAGTTCAGGGTTCAAGGGTAGGTCAACATCGATATCTTTTGGCACCGCAAACCTGATCCCGCGTCGTGGCCAGTTCCCCAGCAAGTACATACTTACGATATTAAACGACGCGTCGAGTAATAAAATATGCGCTTGCCATTCACTCTGCCTCGTCTTTAAAGGTTCCCTTAAGGCTCATCGGTTCTCGCTGGTCTTCGCTGGTAGTACATAGTAAGTAAGTAGCCGCGGCTGCCGCTCTTCAAGAAGTCGCAGCCCGAATATTCTGCTCCACTCAATGCGCTCGTGGGCTCTGTGCGGATAGAAAAAAACCCGACGTTCTTGTAGCTGCGGGACGAGGGAAAATGTGGAAAGTGCTGTATACCGTTGGGAGGGCGGCCGGTAAATTTCCCTCCGCTGGCGCAGCAGGCTTCCGTCGGAATGATGGGATGCACCGCCACCGCTTCGCGAGCACAGCATGGGGAAGGATTCTTTTGCCAAGAGCATAAAAGGATCGACCAAATCAAAGTGCTATCCAGCAATATGGACGCCCCTCCTGCCTACGCCCCCCTGCCTGATGACATAACCTACCCACCTCCGCAACAACCTCATCCTCAAGCGTCTTCATCTCAGTCTGGAGGAGGAATCCAACTCGTTCGTGACGCCGATGTTCTCATACAATCATTTCTCCCCGCTTCTGAAAGTCCTGCCTCGCCGCACGGACAGACCGGCATCCCTCAACCTTTCTGCACCCCTCAAATCGCTACTTCCTTCGATTCGCCGTTCGCTAGAGGCTACAGCCCTGTGCTACAAAGCTCGGTCGGAATTTCGCAGGATCAGTTCCTTGCGTTCATCGATGGCCTCAATTTGGCGATGACCGCGAGTCCGCCTCTGCGCGTCGTAAATTTCGCAGGCAAGTCACACTCATCATCTCCTACCAGGCGATTCTGATCAGCTTCATTGCAGGAATGGTTATCGGTTTTGTGTGCGTTGTTTATCCTGTCCGTGTTTTCAAGCGTACTAACTTTTCCAAGCCCTTACCACTGGGCGATGATCGCTGGAGCTGCGATGCAGACTGCCGCCCAAACCGGCATGCATGTTCTCTCCAAGACCCTTACGGATCGCTACTTGCGCGCAGCCAACCTCCGTTTATTCAAGCCCAAGGGACTCGTCGTCCGCCTCTGCACGACCGCCGCGATGCAGCACCTCGTCATGCGCAACGGGACCGGCGCCGGCCCTTCGACGATGGATAAGATCGGCCGCGGTGTCGGCACCGTCCTCCTACACGCGCCAATCCCATTCACCAGCCGCATAGTCCGCGCTGTCGCAGATAGGCCGCCCAAAATCCCCGCTAGTATCGGCGGCGTCGGCGACGGGCAGAAGATGCCCCTCGCCACGCAGCGCCGCCTCGCCTCGCTCGAGGGCTACGCGTTGCCGCTCAACCTCAACGTGCCACCGCCCGCAAAGGCGCAGGGCGTCATGGACAGGATGGGGTCGTGGGGTGTCGAGTTTGACGCGTGGCGCACGGGGAGGAGCCAGAACAAGGTGGAGCAGAGACGCAGGGAGCTTGAGCGCGTAGAGTCGCAGCTCCGGCGCTTGGGAATCGATCCCCGCGGCGGGCCGTTGCAGATGGCTGGCCCGTCTGGATATGCCGCGGCTGGCCCTTCTGGATATGGAGGACAGTCGGGGTATGCTCAACCGGGATATGGAGGACAGCCAGGGTATTCTCAACCGGGATACGGAGGCCAGCAGCAGCCGGTCGGGTACGGCGACATGTACGTGATGGGCCGCCGCGAGCGCAAGGATCTACGCCGGGCGGCGCGGCGTGCCAGGAAGCGCGAGCGGGGCCCGGGCCTCATCGGCAGCTTGATCGGGCCGAAAGAAAGCAGACTCGAGCGGAAGGTCGCGAATTCCGATCTCCAAGAGCACTGGGCAACAGACAAGGTGGTGTGGCTTGTGATCATGAACGCGGACATGGGTGAGCACACAGGCTTCCGTGGAGACTTGGGCTTGTTTACTGAAGGTTCGCAGACAGTGAAATTCAGGGGATCGAACTGGCTGAAGGCATGGACGACGAGCACCTCAATGCAGAAGCTTGGCGGTCAGAGATCATCAACGAGAGGGACATGTTGGAGGAAGAGTCGGACAGTGACTTGGAGGACGAAAGCGGTGACCAGAAGTCTGCTGTGGACCCGAAGTATAAGAATTAAATTGGCACCTTGTTGTAGTATTTTTTGTACCAACTGTCTGCACTTGAACATGATATGCACTGCAGTAACCATCGACCTTCACGACAGCTTGATTGGGAAGCCTGGGACGTCGAGGAGGGCCGTGGGAGAGCGGAGTCGCCTCTGAACGCGGGACGGCGAGCTTATACGAGAGCAAGTGGTGAATATTGAGGGTATTTTCATTCTTAGCGACGGAGAACGTCGATGCCAAGTTTCTTGAGCGGCTAGTGAAGTAGAAGGCGCGAGATCGGTGAAGGCCGATGCCATGTCCGAGTCGCGCTTGACTTGGCTTGACTCGCCCCAACGGTTTGCGCTGCAATAGCAATAGTCGGTGAAATACCAGCGTCCACAGCACAAATGGGGGCGCCAGTTTTGATAACTGCACCCATGATAAAAACGCTGAGCGCAGAGATTCAGAAACCAGGCGGCAGGTCCTGGGTCGCTAAGGCGGTCGAGGGCGAATTCGATGACGAGTACTTCCAGGAACACCTCGCGCACCTGTACTGTACCCCCAACTGCGGCGCGCCTAATCTTCCGTGCGCCCTGCTTGTGGTTCCAGGGCGACAGACCGCGCAGGACGAGGTGCATTAATCCAGGTCACGAATCGGGAGGAAGAACCTGTCACGTCGCGGGTGTGGTTTTGGACAAAGCCACCGTGCGTAGCGGACATTGCAGCGGTGCAACTGGTGACCAGGGAAGGTGGTATAGTTGGTTTGAGTGGGTGTCTTCAATAGAGGTAACACGAAGGACTCAGAGGCAGCCTATGCGGGGAATGAAAGGTGGTCGATGCGGTGAACGCATCTGGCACAGTTCACACGAGAACCGGACGGCACTTTGCCATGACCAGTATAATGGACAGCGGGTGGAGGCGGACGCCGAGATGTGGGAAGGGACCAACTTGAAGGCGGAATGGGTCATTGCGGTGCACGGCGCGCGGCACTGGAGAACAATGCCCGGTACGGCGAAATTTTCGTATGGAAATGGTTCGAGCCTGTTGTTTCTGTGGCTTGAATAGTTTCAACGTAGTCTGTATAATAAAGGGTGTTGTCTTAGCTGGCCGGTGCAGGAAAGCTTTGCTATATAAGACCGCTAAGTAGTTTGGCTAGGAAGAAAAAGCCAATAGGGTCTGATCGATCTGATCCGGTAAGGTGATCAGGATCATCTCATCGGGACGTGGCTTATCCTTCTACACGACAGCCGATAACCCGTTCCTATTTTCTTCGCAAGCTCGATCCTCTTGAGAATGCCTGTGGCTTGAGCGAACTTCCTTGATACGCTTGTCTCAGTCTTCAGTTATCCTCAGCCACTACTCGGCGACAAACTTTTTCCGAATCTCCAGGCAATGGCAGGCATCGCTTGAAGTTCCAATGCCATTGCCATCATGATCCTCAAAATGTATTAGTCCCGGCGCCGGCTTATCTCCCGCATTTTCGGCGTTCGTGGTTGGAGGCCGTCTTGGCGTGCGTGTATTCATGCGAGATCGACATGGTGTAGGACATGCGAAGCATGTGGAACCATATGATGCAAAGCGATACGATTTTATAAATAGCAAATTTGTGCTCCTGCTCGTTTGCTTTCCGCCATGTCCAGTCCCACTCACTCCTATGAGGACAAGGAGAAGAATCCTACGGCCCTGGAGAATCTCGAGGCGTCGCCCGACGAGGATGTTATTATCAACCGATTTTCCGGATCCCTGATGGGCTCAGTCATGTCCAAGCTCTTCGCCAGCGGTGTGGAGGCGCGGGGTGTTGAACGAGTGTATGTTGATACTCTTGTCTATAACCAAACTAATGTATTGCCTTCAGACCCGAGGACCAGCGGGAAAAGAAGAACATGTGGAATAAGTGAGATTGACAAATATATTGCCTGGTAGTCCTTAGCTGACGGAGAAAAATAGCTTACTGATGTGGTGGTAAGTTTCGAGGCGCGGTTTCTAGGAGTGTCCTCAAGTCAGACTTAGGTCGGTCAACACCGTATTGACCACCCTTCCGATCGGTGTGCTCGCCCAGGAATTCTTCACTCTTACATTGCCGTGAGTTCAGTCGCGTGCCCATATTAGCTCGGAGTTTCTAACATTTTTACTTTAGCCACGCAATAGCGACTATTTTCTGCTTTGCTGCACTGGGGGCAACTGTAACTTCCTTCATCGCGACCTTGGGTCCACGAACTGGCCTCCGCACCATGATTATCACGAGATACAGCTCCGGCTATGTTGGATGCACGATCTACTCTGTTCTGAACATCCTTACACAGTACGAATCTTTTCCTTCTGATTTACTGGTACCGCCACTGATGCATGTTCCCCAGACTAGGCTTCTCTGTCACCGCAGGTAGGTTTAGCATAATATGAGGTTTGCTGTGCCATGTAGGCTGAATTTTTTAGTGATCCTGGGCGGACAGACTTTGGCGTCCATTAATCCGGGCACACTGCCGTTGGTCGCGGGTGTTGTTATTGTTGGAATTGGCAGTTTGATCCCTTGCTTTATTGGTGATGTCCCACCGTAACGTCTCAATTCACTATTAACCGTGATCCAGGATATAACATGGTCCACCACTACGAGCGTTACGCCTGGATGGTTCTTTTCATTGTCATGCTCTTCCTTTTGGGCTTGGGAGGCCATGCTGGGTTTGACATAAATGCCCAGAAAGACTTCGAAGACACGGGCAAGGCTTTATCCTCGGATATACTGAGCTTTGGAGGGATAGTCTTTGGTTCCGTTGCGGGCTGGGTTAATTTTCATATTCTCTGTTTTCGTTCTGTGTCTCATACGTGGTCAATAGGCACCAGTCGCGGCTGACTACAACTGTCGTCTTCCCGCCGACACTCCGCCCATTAAAATCTTCACTCTCACGTTTTTTGGCCTCTTCATCCCCATCTCCTTCGTCGAGATCGTGGGCGCGCTCTTAATGACCATAACAAAACCGGAGTACACTGACGCTTTTGCAAATGGTGGAACTGGGGGGCTCCTAGGTCAAATTCTGTCGCCGTGGAAAGGGGGAGGAAAGTTCATTCTTTTCCTTCTTGCATTCTCGGTCATGTACGTCTCCCCGAGTCGCTTTCCCGCGCCCTTCTCATCATTTTTCACTCCAGTGCGAACAACGTTCCCAACACCTACTCTGCGGCACTTTCCATCCAGTCTCTCGGCCGCCCCTTTGCAAAAGTCCCCCGCTTCTTCTGGACACTCGTGATATTCATCGCCTATACCGTCGCTGGTGTTGCAGGCCGTGAACACTTTGCCACGATCCTCTCTAACTTCCTCTCCATTTTGAGCTACTGGACGGCGTTCTTCATTGTCATCGTTGCGGAGGAGCACTTCATCTTCCGGCGGCCGAGTGGGCGTCTTGGAGGGTATAACCTGGAAGATTGGGACACACCGTCGCGGCTTCCCCTCGGTATCGCTGGTGTCCTGGCTGCATGCTTTGGCGTCGCTGGTGCTGTGGTCGGAATGGCGGAGGTCTGGTATATTGGCCCGCTCGGCGCCAAAGCTGGAGCGGGATTTGGTGCTGATCTGGGCTTTGAGGTATGCCTCCCACTCCTTCTCGTTTGTCTCGACATGCTTACAATGCGGTTGTTTAGCTCGCTGCTGCTTTTGCCGGAATCACGTTTCCCCTCTTCCGATGGCTGGAAATTAAATACACAGGGCGGTAGCGGTGGTGTTGATGTCTGATCTAGTTGAAGTCACGACGAGTTTGTAATGCAAGGTATCCATGATACGCTGTAGGGTAAGTGTAGGGGCGACTTAATCTTATAATTATTTGTGTTCACCGCTGAATTGTTTTCTGTCGTAGTCACTTTGTGATTTGGTACCAAAAAAGCTCTTCCAAACCGCACTGATAACAGGCTCGAACCATTTTTTCATACGAATATTTCGTACCGTGCATCGTTCTTCCACGAAGCGCACGCCTGCACTGCGATGACCGACTCTGTCTTGGCCCCATTTAGTCCATCCCCACCCGCCGACCCTCATGCCGTTCGTACGAGCGAGCCCTGTTCGAACTCACTTGTGCCATATGCCCCTCGTCGACCGCGCTCTTTCATTCCCAGTATAAGCCGTCTCTTCCGCAGCGGGAATACCTTCACTGAATACACCCCACTCGAACCGACTCTGCCACAAACCCGTCCGCCGAGATGGGTTCCAACCCTGGTCGCGGTACACTGTCACCAGCTGCACCGCCGCGATATCCGCGACGCACAATGGCCGTGTCCAAAACCACACCCTCGATGCCACAGCGTCCTCTGCGTCTCTGGCGACACGCATGACTATGCTCCGTCCTGCGCGGTGTATCTGCTGGCGATCCGGAACCATAAGCGCCGCCGATCGGACGATTTCGCGCGCAATCTCGACTGGGAGAGCAGGTCTGACCGAGCACGACGGTGACTTTGTGTGGAGGGCTGGTTTCCCCCGCCACAGCTGGTGATATAGTAAAAGCTCTCCATCAGGGAGAAAAGGGCGCTCGAGGTGCGTCTGCCAGTACTGGCCGCTCAATGAGGTCGCCACACAGAACCAGCGGCCCAGGACATCTAAATTAACTTCCTTGGGTCAGAGTTATGGATTTCGGCGCGAGGATTTCCAAGAGCATGGGGGTATCCACGAGAATCGCATCATTTAGCGATAGAGGTAGAAGGCAGGCTACGCTCTTGATCCATGTCAGCGCGCTTCTGTTAGATCTTCCCACCGCTGTTGCGCGGCTGCGGTGCCGACGCGCAGTGCGTGGCTGTGTGTTGCTGATGCGCAGACCGACGCATGGTGTTGCGGTTTCCCGACACCCGACTAATTCACTCGGTCACCAAGTCAATCTCTGTCAAGCACCGCTCCTCCACCGTTCCTGAATCCTATGCCCTTCAAGAGGATGCGTATTTTGCCGATTCAACGTAGCCGCTAACCCCCAAAATAATCGAGCTCAATGTTCTCCAATGCAAGCAATTTCACTATAAATGGAGGGACCTTCAATATCTACCTCGGTGGCCGGGTGGACTCTTTCTGCGCATCGCAACACGCATATCCTAATTATCTACCAGTATGTTCCTTGTCATTTTTTTGTGCTGTCTTATTCATCCGTGTAGAACATTCATTTTACCGAATTCGGAGAAGTATCTATTGCTGGGGAATGCGAAACCTCGCCTCATGCCTTGACGACCCCGGACGCCGTGCTGTTATTCCGAGCGCTGTGCGATCTAGAATCTGCCTTCGGCCCGTCGCCCTACATCGAAAGTATGAGACGTCGTATTGAAGACCAGCCTAATGGGACGGCCCCCGAAATGATCGCTGAAATGGACGACGACTCGGAGGCCGAATCGCAGATGCAAGCTGTATGCGTGCTCTGCCACTGCGAAATGTCGGTGGTCGATGGTGATTGCTCAGACTCCGAAGACACCGACTCGGAATGGGACCCACAAGGTTAGCATGACATCGTATATTTGTATGATTCTGATTCTAACCCTTGTGAACGTTAATGTCAAGATGAGGAGGATGATAGCTGGGGTGTTGCGTGTCCTTGTGCCAGTGGTTTTGTAGGATGCCCTTGTTCCGATTCGTCTTCGAACGTTGCACCGGAAGCGCCTCCCTCTCCCGCTGAATTATACTTGGGTGTTGACCAGCCAGGGAACGAGACGCCAGGGTTGCTTCACCGCGATCCAGAAAATCCTCGGAAAATGTTATGTAGTTGTAAATGACTTGTGATTTCGTTTAACAGAATCATAGTACTGATCGCAGGTTGTGGGCGCTGCGGCGATTGTGATGGGACACTTTTATGAATTACACGAATTACTTACCTCCGCTCAACTTCCTTCAAACCACACTGACAACAGGCTCGAACCATTTCCAAACCAAAATCTCACCGTACCCCGAGTCGTTCTCCCATGCCGCCTGCTGTGCACACGCCCGCACTGCAATGCTGACCCATTCCGCCTCCAAGTTGGTTCCGGCCCACATCTCGTCGTCCATCCCCACTCGCGGCCCGCTGTGGTATCCATAGTGACGGCTTGCGACCGGGTTCCCATGCGATCTGCGCCATTGACCGCCGGTCCACGCCCTCTCATTCCCGGTGCAAGCTCCTCCTCCTATGCCTGCCTCTTTTTCGGAAGGAATGCTTCCTTCGAACACACCCCACTCAAACCAACTATGGCACACGTCGGTCACTGGGTTCACCCATCCCTGGTCGCGGGACACAGTTACCAGTTGCGCTGCCGCAATATGCGCTACACGTAGTGGTTTTGTCCAAAACCACACCTGCGATGCGATAGGATTCTCGTCGTATATCGTGACTCGTATGAACACCGACCGTCCTGCGCGGCAAGTCTGTCGGCTGTCCGGCACTACAAGCCCGGCTGCGCGGACGATCAGGCGCACAAGCTCGACGGGAAGCGCAGGCCTTGCATGGCACGGTTGAGATGATTTGTTTCCCCGCAAAAGAGCGCGCCATAATTGGTGGTACAGCAAGAGTTCTCCGTCAGGCAGTAAAGGACGTGCGAGGTGTGCCTGCCAATCTTCTACATCGTGACCACTATAATCTGTGACCCAGGATAAACCAATCGCCGTCGTTGGGCTTTTGGGGTCATAGATAACGGCGACCATGGTGCAGTGGCGGAGGCAAAGGGAATAGCGGCCAAGTCGCGGCGTGACGCATGTCGAGCACAGCCTCGTTGACCGCCGTGTCCTTGTCTCTGCCGCGGCTCGCGTCCCTCCATTTTCCATGTGCTACGTTATGTGATTTTGGCTTCTTCGTATGCTTGTCCTGCGTTGGCCTTTCTGTATGCTTGCCTTGCGTTGGTAATCTTGGACGCTCTTACCCCGCGACATCACTCAAAGTTTTCCCTTCCTATGCGGATTCTTCCTTGGCCTGACACCAACCATCCAAGACTCCCCTGAAAATCCAATCCACTTGTGTCCTGCCGCCTAGAATCGCAAGTAAATTTCCGTTCAAGATTCAATTTTCGCGAGCTGGTCGTCGAATGATCTATTTGTTGTCTATGTCCCCGAAAAGTAGTACTCGGTGGATGCTCGAGAATTTTAGTTTTTGTAACTGTTTTCCGTTGTCTGCACAACTTTCTGGAATTCAGAAACCAGGCCGCGTCAAACTCCTGCTCCGAAAATTCTTGAAACCTGGCCTTCCTTTTCGTGGGTCATCGCGTAAAATCAGCGTGAAATAGCCATTTACTTTTTTCCCGCACCCGAATGGCGTATCGCTTGAGCGGTGTGCAAACATTGGTCGGAAACGTACGACTAGTAACGCGTAACGACTTGCAGGCGCTGGGACCGGAGGTATACGAACCACATAACGCCTGGATGGCATTCTCCCCCCGGAGGAGTTATTCGAGTTCAGTCAAGCGAGGCTCGGACCGCTTTGCGTGTTCTTGGGTGTGCTCATTGTCCTCGGATACCTGCGCATCGAAAGGTTAGGACTGGGGTGGCCTAACTTCACTCGTCCAAACAGTCTCCTCTACCACATACAAAGTTCATACATACTTGCTGGAGACTATGTCGTTGACAGCAATAGCTAACGCGGTGAAAGGTGACGAGTAGATGTCTCCAGCGAGTACATTTGGGTAGTTGTCGGGCGAACATTCGCGCAGCCTATCCATGAAAAAGTCGGGTTGTTTGCATTCGGCCAAATCCACCGGAGACCATCCACCTCCCAGGAAGGTCTTGATTGCGTCCACTGTGCTCTGCTCCCAAGAGCCCCACTTCATCGTCAACTGTCCGTTTCCTTCCCCACATGCTCCGAAGCCCTGGCAAGAAAGTTGGGTTGAGCGATACAGACCCCTCGTCCAAGGCTTATCCCCAAGACTAATGTCGTTGCCTCTATCGACGACGACAAGAACGGCGGCGCCATCTTTGATAAACTCGTTGACAGTGACGAGGGTGAGATCTTTTACATCTACCTTGTAGAGATTGTTAAGGCGATCGGTTTCCTGGAAGACTGTGTCCCAGTCATGTTGGTTGAACTGGCGGTAGTCTTGGTCCGCGTTATGCGCGTGACCCATGTAGAGCACGACAAGCTCTTTGTTGGTCGCGGTGAAGGTGTTGACGTCGTCAACGATGCTGCGAATGGATTGCCCGGTGCCACCTTGCCAACCCAAGAGTCTGCCAAGGGGCGAGTAATGCCCCGTGGTGAGCCGTCCACCGACAATCCAGGGGCGGACGTCGAACCAACGGCAGCCAGACCTGAGCTGTTCGAGCATTGAGTCGTATTGCGTGACAATGTGCCTAAGCTTGCACAAGCTCGTGACAGCTTTGGACCATGCTTGGGACATACCGGCGTCGTGGCTGCCTGGAATGCAGATCTGCAGGAGGTTACGATGACCAATTGTTGGCAACGTCTGATGCATCCAGTCGTGCGGAGTCGGGTTGCAGTAGAATGCACCCTCTTTGCCGCCCAGAAGGAAAGTGATAGCTGCACTATCGGATCGCCACTCGAACTGGACTGAACTTCCTCCAGGATCGCCGAGACGACCGAAGTCGAATGTGACGTTGACGACGGGCGTATAGTTGTTCGGAGCCCCTCGTTGAACTTTTTGTGCGTGTATGCCAAAGCGACGACCGGTGCCGACGAGCTCGTATTCGACAGAGGCGTTACTATGGGGCGAGTTGGTGTACTCCACGTAGTAGCCGCGACCTGATCTGGCGGGCAGTTTGCCCAGATCGTCGTTTGCAAACGTCCACTTTTTCATGCGATCCGACGAGCTGCTGACTCGGTTCCACTCGTAGATAGTAGCATTTAGAATGATAACGGGCGGCATGGCGAAGCTAGATTGGTAGGTGTCAATACCATTGGCTGCTTAAGTAAAGCAGAACGACCTACGAGGCGCTGTTGAAGTTAACGGTATCCGCGTCCGTCACTCGGGACTCGGAGATAGCAGAAAACCCTCGCGAACGCGCAGGGATCCACGCTAATTAGTGAGTACTTAAATGCTCATGTCTAACTGGAGACAAACTGGAAAAGACGGAGAAACTTGAAGGCCGAACAAGTTGAATGCAAAGAACCAGGGGTAGAGTACCTGTTGCCTGAAAAGCGGCGTCGGTTACAGCAAGCGACCAACCTGAAATTCCTCTTTGAATCTAGAAAGCTTGGCAAGGGTATTGACGTGGGATGCCATGAGCCGCCCGACAGCGATGTCGAGAACTTGTACATTTGGAAAACCAACAACGCGCGGTTGCATGGACTGGTAATGCATGCCAAACAGATCTAACCATGTCACGAAGGGTGTCCGGGAATACAGCACAGAGCCACCATTCTTCCAGATCGGGAGAGTTGGTGAACCTGATTTCGTGCAATTTCAGCTTAAGAGCAGTGGTTCTCCCTCGACCGTCGCGCAAAACGACCTCGGGGGCGCGGAGCTTTGTAAGAAGACACAAATTCACCATTGCGACGTTGATGATAAGCTGTACGGATCTCCCGGAAGATATGGTCGTCCCGATGGTTCAAACTCCAGTGGCCCCACACTGCAGTTCCGTGCAAGTGACGCGATGTCCTCCGACGCCCAGAATTCCAAACGCTGGCGGAAACGCTCGAAATCCAAGGGGAGGATCACCTATGCAAGATAGGGCGTACATCATGGAATATGGGTAGAATTTGAAGTCAGGAAAGAGGCGTGGGCGAGCGAGGTGATGAAAGGCTAAAGCGCCGATTATTTAATGAAGTTTAGATGCTGGAAAGTTCCGCAGTCTTCCTCCGGCGAGAGAAAGCCTAGCACCTAATCCCACAATGTCGCAATTTCGTCTCCAGAATTCACGCTTGGGCAACGTGCTGTGAATGAAGCACTGACTCAAAGAGATGTGAGAGAATGACTTCGGCGATCAAATGAGGCGGCGGAGTTTGAATTGCTCAACTTGACTTCTACCAAGAGCGTCCAAGTTCAAGGCCGTGAAATTCCTCCACTGAAAATTTCTGTGCGATGCGCTCTGATACACGTTTCATGTCGGCCAAAACTCTTCCCACTGGGCTCTCCGACCGAAGTTTTACATGGACGTTCATACTTCGCGATAAACTTTGTTCTCTTCTCTGAGGTGAGCTTTCCAGCAGCCATTTACTGACACACAAATACAGCCAGGGCTTGTATCCTCTCCCAATTCACCCAAAGACTATGTTCAGATCTTACCTACGCCAAATACACGAAACTTGCTTCTTCGCGAATTCGAGCTGCAACTGCACTCGGCGGCTGAATTTCCCTGCGAACGAGGGTCATCGCATTTTCTGGACATCTTTTCCAAGCTCGGCCGAAAATTCTTTGGCTTGGGTAAATCAAGGTCATTGGTTGGAAAATACAGGAAAAAAGAATGTTGTGTCAAGCCACAGAAACAACAGGCTCGAACCACTTCCACACCAGAATCTCTGCGTACTGCCCCTCGTTCTCCCAGTAGTTCCGCCGTGCGCAGGCCCGCACCGCAATGAACGCCCCATCCTGCACGCCGTCCCACATCTGGTCGTCAATCCCCACCTCCGGTCCCCTCTGCTGCTCGTAAATGCCGGGAAGCATAATGTCGCTGTTGTCGTGTGACTTGTGCCACACTGTGCTGTTTTCTCCTTTGTCTTGATCATGGCTCGATGCGCCTCTCCGCCTCGCCCACACGCTCTCATTCCCGCTAAACGCCCCGCCCACCACGCCCGCCTCTTCATCCATGGTCACGCCCCCGTTGAACACGCCCCACTCGAACCAGGTGTGACAGACCCTCCCCATCTGCTTGAGCGGGATGGAGCCCTGCGAGACCGTCACGAGCTGCACCGCGGCGATGTCCGCCACGCGCAACGGCGGCGTGCAGAACCACACGCGCGACGCGATGGGCTCCTCGTCGAAGTTACTGGCCGAGTAGGCCATCACGACGTTCTCGGTGGCGACCGCAACCATGATGCTCTGTGTTGTGCGGTAGCGCTGGCGGTGGTCGGGCATGACGAAGCCGGCAGTGTGGATGATGGCGCGGACAAGCTCGACGGGGAGGGGCGGCCGAGCCGAATTGCTCGCATCGTCGTCCGATTCCGAGTCTGGAGTCGACTTGAACCACGAATCCCACAGTTGAGCCAACTTCCAGCTCGGGCGCGACGGGTGTCCCCGCAGAAACGCACGCCACAACTGGTGGCCCAGCAGCAGCATCTCATCAGGCGACACAGAGGCCGAGCACCGGAAATTTTCCTGCGAGTGCTGCGGCCAGGCGTCATTCTGCCTGTGGCCCGCAACCCAAGACCGGTCGTTCGGGTCGAAGCCCTCAACGAAAGGTCCGTGACGCTGGGCAGGCGGGCTCTGGCGGACCTGTGGGTGAGCAATGGATCCGGAGATGGAAGGAGAGTGAGTTTGAGGAGAGGGCTAAATTGATGACATACTTACGAGGGGATATTGGAACGACAGCAGGATCTTGTCAGGAAGCGCGGAGCGCTGGAAGGTGCTCTGCGAGTGCTTCAGCCAGCTGTCGTTCTCTAAATGGTCTGCGATCCAGGACGTTCCAATCAGCTTTGTAGGGTTCTTTGGGTCGTAGACCTCGACGGGAACGCCGTAGCGTTGGGCAGGTGGCGTCTGGCGGAACATCCGCATTGTGAGAGCAATGGAGGAGGGTGGAGGGGACTTCAGAATAGGGGTCAGATCATTCGTGACAAATCATATAGGGATTTGATTGAGTAGATTAGATAGGCGGATAGACGGACCGCAAACTCGCGATAGTCGAGCCCTAATGAAGTGCCCCGACTTGGAATTCAATATCAGCGGCCAGAAATAATCTACAGGGTTGTGCACTCATAAATATATTTGCGCGGTGCGGTACCTCGGGAACATTGACGGGAAACTGCGATAACTATAGGCACTGTCAATGGGGCAACAATCAGCAGGGAGCAATGCGCAGTCGGCCGACGAGCGGGCCAGCTGACAGGGTCGTTGGAACTGCGGAATAGTCCCTCCCTCGTTGTGAAGATGCAGATATTAAGTGGTAGGTATTCCGGCACGGTCTGAGGTCCACAAAAATATTAGAACCATGTTCGTAACTTTGAGTCCACGACGCATTATCACCGGCGGAGTAGAATTAGACTCGATAAGTGTTGAACGACGGCATTTGCGCGTATTGAATCTATCCGGGATAAATGAAGCTTGAAAGAAGGCCAGTATTGTCGAAGCCAATTACCCGGAGTATGACATCGTCTGTATCGAGACTGAAGACAATAACCCAGAAATGTATTCAATGGCGATGCAGAGTCCAAGCAGTAGACCAGTCCAGCGTTCATTGTCTCTTGGAATCTGGATCCATCCGGGATAGATGAAGGCTAAGAGCCAATTACCCCAGCTGCGACTCGGGCGCCGAGAAGCCCGTTCATTTTGACCGGTATACGCATTGTATCCTTAAAATCGTCTGAGTTGACAATTGAGACAATAACGGGGAATGTATTGGACGATGACACCGAGTCCGGGTGCGAAAGTGGGCGTCCATTGTGTCTTGGATCCGTCCGGGACACCAGGAAATGAAGACCAGGTCGGTAGGTATTGTGCAAAGCTAATCACATACACCACAATGGATGGATGCGATGCCAAGAAGTCCGTTAATTACACCGATATTGGCTTGCTGAGAGTAGCCGCCCGCGCCTACATTAATCCCAGTGAAGAAGACAATGGAGACGGTAATTTACCATGAAGACAGAGACCGGGAAATGCGACGAGGGCTGTACTGAATAGGCTTGACTCCGCATGTCTCTTGAGGATATACCGACCGATTTTATCCGGCGCATCGCGGGTAGCCATCGGCTCAGCTACTTAGCCAGATACAGTCATGCGTAATGCAAGGTTTCGAGCACAGCAGTAGGCCAAGGGAGCAGAGAGAAACGTGGTTTGGGAGATACGAAAGAAGTCGATCCAAGGCTTTCAAGCTTCAATATCGAACGGACGAGGGTGATAGTCTTATTCGGTGCATAAATGCGATCTTTGCCACATTGAACAATTAATTATCAGTGTCAGATTCGGTGAGCTTGGCGCGGAGGTCATTGCTGTGCAGAGCGAGTCCTGGGCAGCTCGGTGGTGGATGTCCAAGCGGTGGTTAGCCGTGATAGACAGCAAGCAAGAAGCCACGGACTTCGGAAGTTGGTCGTCATCGTGAGCACCTAAATATACTCGCTGTAAAGTGCCTTGATGCGGTAGATATCACAGGACGCAAACGGGATCTGTTATCACTCCCGTTTCTCCCTTCGCCTTCGCCTTCACCTTTGTGTTCGTTTTCGTCTTTCTGGCCCGTGAGGACCAACAGGAGGCACTTGAAGTGTCGGCGGATAATTTTAGCGCGGTGGCTGTGACGCTGCGCTTGTAGTGACCGATCATCTCTTCAACCGACCGCATGAAAAAAGACATCGCAGTTATTGGACCAGGCGTCCTCTCTCTCGCACCTCAATCTCTGCAATGAACAGGAATCCCTCCGACTCAAGGCCTCCTCCAAGGGTCCGCACATTCAGCTTTTCTGCGGCATTCTGTATCTGAAACGTCTTGTAGGATAACGAGAATGGTTACGAGCAGCGTTCTGCGCGGCCGTATCCCCATCCTGCAGTCCCTCAACAGTTACGCCCAGGTCCTCCGCGTGAAGGTGGTGCTCGGCAGCCCGCCCAACAAATATCCCAGATGGACCAGCGGAGACCTGACCAATACCAAGGCCAGCAGCCCCTCCAGCGCCAGCCTTCACGGCCAGATCAGCAAGAGCAGCTCCAGCGGCAGCTTTCTCGGCCTGACCTGTCATATCAGCCGCAGCCCAGCCCTGGCCGTCAACCCTTACAACGCCAGCCCTCCCGTCCTGACATCCAACAACCTCCGCTCCAGCGTCAGCCTTCCCGGCCCGATCAGCAGCAGCAATCCCCCCAGCTGCGTCAGCCCCAGCCCTCCCGCCCCGACCTCTACAACCCCGACCAAGCACTCAGCCAACCCATGGCAGAACAACAGTACAAGTACCAGGAAGTCCCCCTGCAGCCCGTGGCGCCCGTACTCATGCGGAATCCCTCCGCCCCTGGCACCGTCTATTCCGGCTCCTCGTCAGACTCGCAGTCCACCCTGACCGCCCCCATACGCCCATATGCATCCGACGCTATGCTCATCCGCAATAACTCCGACGACGAGCTTGACAAGTCGGACGCCTTCTGGCGCCGCTTTAATGCCAGTGCTGCTGTCCCCGACGCCGAGAAAAGGTGTGTGGCGTATGCTGCCGCGTAGCCTAACTTATATGCTAACATACAATGACGTAGCTCATGGCTCGAGAAAACCGAGGGCAAGCGCTCAGTACACTCTCGCGTCCTCTGGATCGTCGGCATCATCTTCTTGATCGTACGTCGCTTCGCTTAACGCCGTCATTCGCCGCCCCATAACTAACTACCACTATTCGCTAGCTCGCAGCAGGCGGCATCGCGATCGGCGTGTTCATCTCGTTCCACGACAGCTCCAATACAACGCGACCGACGACGATCGGCGGCGCGGCGGACATCACGGGTAGCGCTGCTGTGGTGACGACTGGCGCTGGTGCCGTCGGCGGGACGGCCGCGTCGTCGAGTCTGCACGTCAGCCCAACAAATACCGTGAATGATAGATGAGGCGGTCGCGGCGCCGGATGCCCGACCCCTCCACCTTCCCCTCCCCCTACGGCGACTCCACCCGCCCCTCCTCTGCGACTCCACCATACACTAATGACATAGCGACTATTTATCATATAAATATCACCCACTCGCACCCCTCGCAATACCTGGGACACCTCCCCAACACACTCGTTCTCAACCTTTCCTCTTTCTCGTCTTCATTACATACATATTTCGATCTTCGTGCACTCACTCACTCGACCAACGCGCATCGCATTTTTTCCATTTTTACGCTTTACACACTTTTTTTTGATTTGGCTTGTTACTTACATGTAGCACTAACACACACACACCGCATCCGCATCCAATGCATTGGCATGATTCTTGCAATCAGACACAAAGCCCAAGTAGAGGGCAATCAAAACATAGAGCGTGCATCACTTCGAATTGGACCTGGCATCTCGCATCCATCTATCTGTCTGCGAATGAATGAATGGATGAATGTTCGGGCTTGTGTTTTGCATATCCTTGGAATCATTATGTTCCATCACCATCGTTCGGGTTTGACGGGTGCGGACATCGAAAGCGCACGATCAGCCCGACAGTTGTTTCGCGGCATATGCATGATCCCCGCATCGTTGCATGCCGAGACGACGA
Source organism: Mycena galopus ATCC 62051 (assembly GCA_014925785.1). Taxonomy (NCBI): domain Eukaryota; kingdom Fungi; phylum Basidiomycota; class Agaricomycetes; order Agaricales; family Mycenaceae; genus Mycena; species Mycena galopus. The sequence goes on along the minus strand of WIQG01000126.1, from coordinate 163,813 downwards.
CCGGGGACCCGTACTTGGCCGCAAGTTGCAACACTTTGCATCCATAACATTTGTTTGACGATAACGGTTTGCGTTTTTCCTTTTTCGATTTGTTATGTTTCGCACATTGGACGCGACGCCCGGTACTTTGCGCCTCCGTCCCCGGCGGATCCGCGCGATGATCATCGCGCGACGCATTGTGGGTTGCCGTGGACGAGTATCACGGAAACAAGAAAGTTGCAGGCGGTAGCAAATTTACAAATTTTGAAATTATATTTTCAACAAGCAACAAGAGCGAAGAGCGTCCTTGAAGAAGAGCGTCGTTTGCGGGCCACGTCGAGTGGCCCCTGGAGAATTTTGATGCAGCATCCGCGGGCTGGGAAGGCGGGAACCAACGAGGCTTGATTGAATATGGAATTAGGATAGGAATCTCAGCCCCGAGTGGTTGTAGAATTTGACAGACAGCGTCCGTGTGGTCCCTTGGGCCTTGGGCCTTGGTACTGCCAACCGTTGACATTCGTTGAAATAGTCTCCGTAGATTTGTCTCCAGGCCCAGGGGAGGTTCCTTGGCATGTCTGGCTGAGAAGGTTCTGTATTCAGTGCTGTTTGGATATCGTGGGGAGAGCCGGGAGGGTTGAACTCGGCGGCAAGATGGACCTGAGAGATCATCCAGACGGATCCTTCAGGCCGTGGTTGACTGTCGGATGGAGAGACAGTGAGCACAAAACACAGACGCTGGATGCCAATATTGAATCGACGTGTTGTGATGTACCATCGGACGACGGAGGCTACATCCAAAGCAGGGGCCGCGGCAACGCCAGGAATTTCAGGCCATAAGGTCAGGTCACAGCAGCATTCAAGTTGAGCGTTGGAAGCTTGAAGGTTTGACTTTGTGAGGCCCGCGCAATTCCGGCCCGGGCGAGCCGGGCGCTTCTGCCGTGCTGTACATGTTTGGTTTGATGTTTGGTCCCGGCACGGCGCGGCATCGTGGGGCTTCGACCGAACCTGGATGAGGCAGCTGCGCTGGAGTTTGAATTGTTACTATTCTGGACCGACTTTATGGAATTTTTCGCGCAGCACCAATTTTTCGCATTTCCCCCGCTCCTGGCCTATCTGCGGCCTACCTGTATTTTGCAGGCATTCTGGCACCATTCAGCGGCTTTGCGGCACCACTGAAGGCCTCATGGCGGCTGTTTGGGCTTGGAGACGCAGCGGTTAACGATGAATTGCTCGTAGAACGACTGTTTGGCGTCGTAGGTGAAGGAGAGGGCGGGTTCGCCCGTGATCTGCGAGCGAGTGTGAGAGTGTGAGAGAGCGAGATAGCGGTGAATGGATAATATGAGGATCCAGAGACGAGAACTCACCTGTGTCGTCGGTTCCAGCCCTATCTTCTCTCGCTTCAGGTCCCGCTCCAGCGCATTGAGGAAAAGTCGGTCATGCGGGACGGAGAACCTGAGAGGATGTGTGTTAGCGTCGTCGTTGTGGAAATGGCGTTGTCGTCGTGAAAAATGGCGTTGAGGAAGGGAGGGTGGGACGGCGAGGCAGTGACAAGGGAGAGCGTGGGACGCAGGTGAAGAGGGTGGTGGAGGAAGAGAGGTGGTGAGGGAGGAAGGTGTGGCATGGTCGGGAGGAAACACCGACTCACCAATAATACACCTTCTGCTTCCCCTGCGTCCGGATGCACTGATACTTGAACAGCAGGTCCAGGAAGGGCGACTGCGAGAAAAGAAAGCGAGGTCAGTGTCTGTCATGGTGTTTCTGGTGGCGAAGCGGAGAGAAGCGACGCGACATCAGGGCAGCGACGCGCGTCGTGGTAGGTAGGTAGCAATACACGGCACAAAACGAGGCAAGCGCACAGTGGAGAGCGCACGTAGCAGCGAAGAGAGAGCAAAAACAAGTAGGAAAGTAAAAGTGAACGAGGAAAGGAAGCGTAGCGAGCCCGATCAGCAAACCCGAAACAAATTCGGAATGAAAAAAAAATCGGGTCGCGTCCCGTCGAAAGTTTCGAAACACGTTGCAGGCGTCCCGTCCATACGCGAGACGACGGGTATAAAGGGAAAAGGTCTGTTGCCGTTGAGCTGATTCCCCCTTGGCATACATACACGAAAGCGTAACCCGCTCACATCCTCCCGCACGAAAAACGGGCACGCATGAAAAGACAAGACGCCCGCAAAACGGAAACCGGAAAAGTCCGCACCCGTCCTCGTTTCGCCCCCAAAACAGCAAAAACAAGCATGGAAGAAGACGTTTCGCTCCTAAAACAGCAAAACGCCGCCACGAAACGAAACGAAAAGCCGCACCAACACGTCGGGGTAAGCAGGATGGAGGGGGGCGTAACCGTAACCGTATAAGAGGAGACGGAAACGCGGGCATAACGCGGTTTACGACTAACTGCCCCCTCCCTCCAACTCTGCCTGTTTGGTTCCGGACGCGACCGCCAACACAGACAGGCCCGCGCCGAACGAAGCCGAAAAAGGAGAAACGGACGACGGAATGGTGGGAGGAAGGAAGGATCGATGGAAGGAAAGAAGAGAGGGAGGGAGACGCAGAATAAGACGCAGACGCCGCTTTGAAACCGTGAACGCCGCAAAACGGGTAGCCCGTAACGCGACGAGAACCGTCTAAAGACAAAACCACCTGGACACCGATACCCCGCCAATTCCGTCAAGCTGTCTCCCCGCTCGCGCTCGGCACCCACAATCGCACCTTGTTTCTCCACGCAAGTCGCTGTGTCTGCGCTCTCGGTGGCTCCTCCTCCTCACGTCGACTCTGCTCCGACTCTCCTCCTCAACTCGTCTCCGCCTCTCTGTGCCCCTCCTCGTGTCACACACACTCGTGCATGCGGGCATCGTCGCCCTGCGCCGCTCTCCAACAAAGGCGCAAGCGCGAACACCCGCGAGAAAATCAAGCCTCGTCTCCGCGCGTTGTCTCAGCTCTGCTCCCTCCCTAAACTCTGTACTCCCTCCCCCTTCCTTCCCCATCACTCCCCTCTCAAAAACCTCCAACACCTCCCGCCTCCTCAAAAGAATCGACCTCTCTCAAAAACCACAAACCACCAAAAAAAAACCGCAAACACGGAGACGCAAAACCCACCTTCGGCTCCTCCAAACACGCGTCCGCGTCCTTCTTCAAATCCCGCAGGTCCAAAAACACGCCCTCTTCAAACTTCTTCATGTTGCGCACGGGGCGGGAGAACGCCTGTGTGAGCGAGTGTCAGCAAGCGAATGCACGGGTTCAAGGGAGAAGGATGGCGGGGTGAGAGAGTGGAAGGATGGAGGGGTGTGTGATTCCACTACAGGCCAAAAACTCACCTCAAACCGAAAAACCAACGCCCGCACAATATCTGTCCCCGTAATATGATACAGCCCGTTCCACAGCACGCAGCTCACGTACTCCTGCGTCGGGAGCAGGAAGCGGTTGAGTGCGGGGTGCGAGGTGGAGGTTATCGCCGAGTTTGGGTGCGCGTAGTGGTTGAGGGCGAGGCCTGGAGGGACGGTTAGCACAATGATAATAGAACTACAGAGCGAAATGAAACGAAATCAACACGGAGATCACAGGCGGCGGCGGCCGAGACAAGCGCAAGCCGCCGAGACCGTCGCCCTGCCACACCCAGCCTCCGCCCCCTGCCAAGGCGGCAAAGCGCACGCCAAGTGCTCGCCGACACCAACATCGCACGCCATGGTGCGCGCGCGCCATGCACACTGCCGGGGGCCCAAGCGCCCCTGCCCCCTGCCAAGTCGCCGACACCGCGCGCCAAGCCGCACACCACGCCGACATGTCGCGCGCCAAGGCTAACCTCCAAAGAGAACGTCGCCAATGGCATGAAAAGAGTAAAGCCCACTCACCCTGCCTTTGACCCTGCCCCTCGTCGACATCCCACCAACTCGGCGCGGTGGCCAAAAAAAACTTGAGGCGATCGAGATACGCGAGGCGCTCTGCCTCTTGGGGCGTCAGCGGGCGGGAGAGCACGGTTTGCTCCCCGCCGGCGTTGTTCGCCCCGTACGCCAGGGAAGGATGGGGAGTGGTGGAGGAAGAGGAGGAGGCGTCGGTGGCCATAGTCGTATGTATTGTGCTTGTCGTCGAGGTGGTTGTCGGATTATTTGGTGTTCATATTCGTGATGGCAGGTCCTACCTACCTACCCTGTACCTACCTACCTCCAGGTCCGAATTCAGACTCCGACGCCGCCGCGTGTTGCAAGCATGGTTTCTGGAGACGACATCCCGACAGAATTGTGGGATGAGGTGCTAGGCTTTCTCTTGACGGAGAAAGATCCACAGACTCTCCAACGTCTAAACCTTATTAATCGACGCTTTCACCACCTGGCGCGGCCACGCCTTTTTGCCGACTTTACATTCTACCCATTTTATCTCGTGAAGGACTCGTTTGGCTGGGCTCCGGACTTCGTTCTCCCGTTGTATTTCGAATGTTTCCGCCGCAGTGGCCAGCGTTTGGAATTCTGGGCGTCGGAGGATATCGCGCCACTTGTACGCAACTGCACGGTGCAGCCGCTGGAGTCCTGGGAAGCGGAACCACACCATGATCCTCCCACCGAGGACCCGTACAGCTTGTTGAAGCTGTTTTACGAGTTCCTCCCCCGCTTCGTCAATCTCGAGTTTTTCGCCGCCTCTACGCTGCAGTTCACCAGCATCGCAACGGCGAACCTATGCCTTCTGACGAAGCTCCGCGCCCTTAGCATCGATAGTTGCACGGCCGTCGAGGGAGAAGCTCTATATGCTCCTTCCAAGTTGAAGTTGCAGACGTTTAGGTTCGCCAACTCTGATGACCTAGAAGAATGGTGGCTCCGTGCCATATGTTCAGACACTCTTCGTAACTTGGCGTTAGACCTGTCTGAAATGGGTTACCAGGGATTTTTCCGCGGCTTGCAACCCCGCGTTCCTTGTTTTCCAAATGTACAGGCCCTCGACATCGCTGTCGGGCGACGATCCATCGCATCTGTCCACGTCAACCCCCTTGCCAAATTCCCTCGAGTCAGGGACTTGGCCTTGACTAAATGGCATCAATATGACACGTTTGGTGGTATCACTATGGACTTTAGTGAACTCGGCGACACCAAATATTGCCCATTGCTGGAGCGATACTTTGGCCCAGTTGCAGTACTACCTTTCCTTCCTGTTTCCACCTTAACCGATATCACCATCGAGCCCTGTGAGCCAGCCGACTTTCTGATCAAGATGCGCGCCGTAGAGTGGAAGCCCACGAGCCTGCGGTACCTCAGAGTATCCTTCATGGGCTATCTGACATCCCTCCGTGACCTGACCGACATCTTTGCGGATGTCACAATTCTGCGGGTGGCAATTGCAGGTCGCCCAAGGAGATCTGCAGTAGACAATCCACAGAAGGCAAGTAAGATTGTGCTTGCCGCTTCGCCCCGTCTCACGCGCGCGCAGGCTGTCTCGTTCCTGGAAAGCCTACCCTCATCCCTTCCTGAAGGTCTCGTGAAATTGGCGATCGACTGGAAATTTGAGGAACCAGTGCAAATGGCCCTCCCGGACATGAAGAAATTAAAGGACGATATCTTAGCGCAGCGCCCCGCGTTGAAAACTCTCTGGATCCACTGCGAGCACTGCGCATTTGTGTGGAGCCAGATGCCTGATGGCAAGGAAAGCAGTAGTATGTCTCTAACATCGTTGGTTGACACTATTCACAACTGCGTTCAGTGGTATGGGATGGCCTAAAATTCGCCGCCAAAATTCTTCCGCAATTCGACCTCTTCTTTTATGGCTTCTGGAGCTCCAGAGTTAATATTGTGGACCATCCATCCGACAGTGCTTGGTAACATGTTTAAACTGGCGATTGCCCGGAAATAAAAAATGCTCTACTCCCAACACGTTCACAGATGCCGTTCCCAGCCACACCATACCGGACATTTACAGATGCCCCCAACCGGTAGACACTTTATGTCTACCTGACCACATCTAAATATCCGCACGAGCCGAGAACAGAGCAACAATTTGATCGCTGTTGACCGGATATCAACTTTTGCACCCTGTGTGGGCTCCGCATTTGACCACAAACCAAAAAAATCTCGGTGCACGACAACAGTCCATGACGGTATGTCCGTGATCCCATTCCATCTGAAAAATAAATGGAGCCTGCCCTCGACTTTCGCACACGCGACGCGCTTGAGAAAATGTCTGTAGGCCACGTCTAACGCAATGTATTTGAATACCACCAGTCGGAGGTTGAACAACAAAATGTGGTTACCATGTAGAGGTTATGTAGAGGTTATATGTGGTGAGAATCGTCATCACTCGCAGGCGAGAGCGACCGCAAAGGCGATACATCCGCCCGTTCACCGGACGGCAAGTTCCATCGCTCGATGAATGTCTCCCTTGGTTCGTACGATCGGATTCGTATCCGAATCATGTCTTCGAGAATAGCTTTCTCAAGCACACTATCCCCCCACCGCTTATCGCTCAGCGGCACCATTTTGCGTTCGTCGTCGTCACCGCATCCGACATACGGCACACCAAGTTCGTCCATTTTCCTCTGGACCACCTGGTTCGGGTAGTCCTCGCGGATGTCACCGCCGCGGACCACGAGACTAAGAGAATGAGAACAGTGGAGCCGTAGGAAGTGGTCAGTCGCTGGGTCGTGGCGTGCATGAGGTGGGAGATGAGTTGGAAGAAGCGGCTGGACGGCGTCCATGTCGTAGAGAGACAAGATCCGATACATGTCGTCCACGTCTATGGTAAATTGGTTCCTACGAAAGGGCAAAACCAATGCTCTGTGCATCGTGAGGACGTTCGCGGAGACAGAAAAAGGAGCGGTTTCGAAGCCCTCGGGGCTGCTAAACTCGCCAGTTTGCGGAAGTGGTGTCAGGAGTGCCTAGTGCTTGTACGTCACACACCAACCTCCCAAGCTATACCGGGCGGAACAATCCAGGTAAGGATGGCATTGCTTTGCGAGTCAGTGAAGCTACAGCTGTGTCTATTGCGTGCAACCACACTGGATCGGATAGTCGGAGGGAATGGGTGTGAATGTTCAAACCGCGTTGATAAAGTCAAGCGCAGCCCCTCATTAGTATGCATCGCATGGATGGGGCCATGCTTTCAGAAAGATATTCATCAAATGAGAGACAATGCTCCCGCACGAAGTTCAAAGCGGGAAATGCTGTTCGCATGCACTCGCCTATGGCACGCGCAGTTGGTTACTTCAGCTTTGGTAACATATTGTATGATGCTCACGGTCGAAGTAACACCCATAATTTCCCGGGGCGAGGGGTTCAGTTGAGTGTGACTCGATAATCGGTCCACAGGGTTCGATAGTATACAGTATGATACCAGCGGATTTTACGGTGATGGGGCACAGGAAGAATCTTTCTGGGCCGGATCCAAAGTGCGAATTCATAGCCATGAGATCAAGCCAGCGGCGAATGGCAGCACTAGTTACTGGCGTCACAATCTGGTCAACTCCTGCGTCCAGGTTCTTGAAGTTTGTCATCGTCGGTGGGAGGCATTGAGAACCACGCACCCAGCAGGAGGTCTGCATACTTGTAACAAGTATTTATGAAGAAGGTGTCGCACTTGAGATATGCAGATTTTTTGGACAGCGACCCCACTTCTATATAAAATTTAAAGTATATTTGGTTATTTGTAGTGTTGAGCTAGTTTCCGCTGTAAGCTTACCTCAGTTTGGTCTCACAAGTTTAGCCAGTTTCGCTGTTGACAATTGTTCATTTGAAATGAAGTACGAGCCTCAACATGTCAGTGAATGAGGATGTATATGGGATCAATTCGCGTTCGAAGTACCAGGCGAGAGATCCGAAGGAAGACGTAGATGGAGAACAGCGGGAGGAGGTGGGTGAAGCCAAGAGAAAGCTGGGACCATCCGGCCCGGGTGAGCTGGGCGCTTCATTGAGAAAACCCTAATGAGTGTTATTTATTGCCGTTTTCAGAATAGTTGAATAGTTGGCGGATGTGACTTTTCGTGACTTTTTCGCACCTTTTCGGTCAAATCTTCGGTGGCCCATATCTCAACAACCACTACACTAAATCACAAGATTTATATACCGTTAGAATCACCTCATCAAGTACTACAGCCCCCTATAACTTTTGTGCCCCAGTTCCTCACGTGTAGAATTTGTTCACAAGGCACCATAAAAGTAGGTGGGACACCTCTAACTCAAGAACCACTCCATGTATAGCTACCAAATTTTTATATGTTATTCTCTTACATGTCCGTGAGGGTGCCTCACATTGAATATCTTGGAATTGGACCTGCACCGTCCCAACAGGTGATCACATTACATCCGGCTAACAAACACATCTTTCTTCCTCTTTCTCCTTTCCACCTCTGTTCCAGCATGGCCCACGGCAAAGCAATGTCAGACGACCTTCGTGGGGTACTCTTCAACATGACCTGCACCATAGGCATAGATGAAATCTGTCACAAGACCGGATGCAAGAAGTGCACCGTAGAAAGGGTTATGGAAGATTATCGCAAGAAAGGGACAGTCATGTGAGAGCACCTGCATCTGGAGATGCGTGGGGCAAAGCGTAGCATGACTGCTAGAGACTTGAATGTGTGTCTGATGCTTCATACCTCTTACTGCACTACAGAATTCTGCAGTTTCTCACCGGGGTCATTTGACACAGCCCTGATGTATATCTGGACAAGCTGCGGGAACTCCTCAGTGCCGTGTCGTTCACTGAAGGAGTTGGACCACATAGGTTGAGCTGATGAGGAAGAGGCTGCACTGATGATAGCGGGGACTCTTGCATTTTTTTGATGACACCATTTTCCAGTTTGTAATATGACACTATTATGATATTAGCCACTTTGCAATGCAGCCATTGGAGCCACCCAGTGGCTGATTCACGTTGCGTCATCTGGTGGCTCTGCCTGCCAAAAATACCCGCAGATGGCTGTTGGAGCCATTGGGAATAAATTTAGCGCAGTGGAGCCATCAGATTGCGCAACACAAATCAGCCATTGGGTGGCTCCAATGGCTGCATCACAAACACTCTATTTTTAGGAATGATGGCATAATGACATCATTATTCAAAACCATTGTCAAGGTGACACCATTGTTCTATTTTAAAGCCATTGTCAAGGTGACACTATTGTTCTATTTTAAAGTCATTGTCAAGGTGACCCTATTGTTCTAAAACCTATATATATGGTGATCTCAAACCATTGACTGCCATTCTGCTCACCAACCATGTCTGATTGGGGCTTTGGCCTCTAGCTCTAAACATCAATATTTCAATGCACTCCAATGGCTACTTGCCTTCATCACCTCTCACCCCCCTCCCCATTGTCATCTCTTTTGTGCTGTCCAAAGACACTACCAACACTCTTCCACAATCTCTTTTTGTCATCTTGTGGAAGGGTGTTGATAGTGCCTTGGATAGCATGAAAGGGATGATGATGGGGGGGGGGGGTGAGAGGTGGTTAAGGCAAGTAACCATTTTGATGCATGGAAATATTGACGTTTAGAGCTAGAGACTGAGCAAAGCCCCAATCAGACATAGTTGGTAAGCAGAATGGCAGTTGATGGTTTGTGTCAGCAATGGCCTGTGGGTTGGCTAAACAATGAGCAACCCAGCGAGAACCCCAACCAGGAGAAACCCAACAGCCGCTAGTAACTGGTGCGTTCCCTGAGCAACAAGACCAACTGAACAGACTCCTTGTTAGGAGGCTGTATATTGTGGGTCAGGGTGTGAGGCAGAACCTGGAACAAGTTGAACAGGGTATGATATCCACTCAGGTATAATACCCGGGGTGTGGATGCAACCCGCAATAGAATGGAGAGGAAGCGGGACAGGGTGGAGACAATCCCTAAGTCAAGCCAAAGCAGAAGCCTGAGATTAGATGAGGTAGAATCTATGTCATGCTTCGAGCGTTTTGATCCGATCAAATGCACGTGACAACGCCACACGTGCCCGATGTGAGATCCAAACAGAGCCAAGTGCTCTAAGGCCTTATCAAGCGGATCATAAGCTAGATAAGAAGAAGTCTATATCTGATCAGAAGAAGATCAAGAGATAAAAGACTTGAAGGAGATCAGGGATTATTCAAAGCATCATAAAGATAAGACGTTAGAAGAACTCGAACCTTCACGGCAGATAGTAGAAGGCTGAACACCGATGTCACAGGACACATCAAAGAAGAAGTCCGTAGTCGGATCTAAGGATCCAAGTTGTGTGATACAAGAAAACAAGTATAGCACAACGACATAGTGTTAGAACAATACACGAGGAAGTAGTGCATACCCGGACACGTCCACGACACAAGAGACGTAGAAGGAAGTACCGATCATAGACGATCATGTCATAGATCGAAGAAGCATCATAAACATGAGGTGTTTACGAAGACCCTGATCGAGGGATCGATCGACCAAGAAGAAAGGCTTACACACCTTAGAAGAACAATGACCACAAGGCAGACATATGCCTAGGTCATTCCGATCAAGTCACAATCGAAGACGTTACCCCAAGATCACTCCACAGCTCTATCAACAGCATAGCCGGGCTTGGTCAAGACAGGCAGTTGCAAGGAATGTAGCATTACACGTTGGAACATGATGGTTGAGGAAAAGGGCGCTACATGCACGATGGCTCAATCCTGATACACGAGGAGGAAGCGCCAGAAGAGATTGAGTCTATGATCTCATTATAACACGGGAACTCAGCGCCATACACGGAGCGCATGTTCTTGGTAACAGACACATGTTTATTATTCACGACACATGGTCGCTGTCCAACTACACATGGACACGGAACAGTCGTGGCACCGAAGAAGGATGTTTATTGTCTACTTGACGTTGACATGGAACGAGAAGCTATGCCATGAGAGAAGGCAACGGTTGACGCACGGAACACTGACAGTTACAAGAACAATAGTGTGTGGTAACCACCGGAACAATAGTAGTAGTATTATTAGTAGCTAGTATCACACGGTTGCACCTACAGTATTTAACAGTAGCTAGGATGTAGAATATTCTGTACCTCTCCTAGCGTTTTATTCAACTTCATTGACGATTCCCCAAAAGCCACTTCCCAATCCCGCTTAGTAATAAGTCAGGATGGCCGAGTAAGGGTTGTTCTTGTAACAATCTACTGTACAAGGAGATTCTACCGTGCTTATATATGTTAAGAATAAATTAATATGATTGCGATCAGTTCCTCTATCACAACGTTACGTTAAGGAGCATTAATGCTTGATGCTCCTATGCTCCTGTGTGTTATCACCATAGCATCTGAGGGTTAGGAGGACCGATTATGTGGGTTTCCTAACCCTTAACGTCTTCCTATATCTTAGTCCCTGAAGCCTGCAACCAGGCTCCTGTGTATTAGTGTCTGAGGGTTAGGAGGACCGACTGTGCGGGTTCCCTAACCCTTAATGTCTTCTTGTATCCCAGTCCTTTGAAACCCATGATTGGGTTTCAACCGTGAGAAGGTCCTGTGGTCACGTCATGAGAGTCCCGTGATGCAGATGTATCTGTATGCATACAGACATGTCACATGAAAAGTTGGAACCCAAGTGATTCATGGCAGTTTGAGATCACCATATATATAGGTTTTAGAACAATGGGGTCACCTTGACAATGGCTTTAAAATAGATCAATAGTGTCACCTTGACAATAGTTTTGAATAATGATGTCATTATGCCATCATTCCTAAAAATATCACAATAGTGTCATTACAAACTAGAAAATAGTGCCATTTGAAAAATGCCGCTTGCCACCAATAATGACATCTGCTTATTGCCGTTTTGAATAGTTGGTGGATGTGACTTTTCGTGACTTTTGCGCACTTTTTCGGTCAAATCTTTGGCGGCCCATACCTCGACAAGCACTACACCAAATCACAAGATTTATGTACCGTTAGGATCATCTTGTCGAATACTGCAGCCCCCCATAACACTTGTGCCCCAGTTCCTCATGTGTAGAATTTGTTCATGAGACACTGTAAAAGTAGGTGGGACACCTCTAACTCAAGAACCACTCTATGTAAGGTTTGACACTCTTACAGTAGGCTTTTCCACTGTAGTCTAGCTGAGTGTCGAGACTGATTTGTGGTGAAGACCTTCAAGGACTTGACAGTCCAGCTCCAAAGCTAAGGGTTGAGAACTGAAACTTCTTAGTCCCTAAGACCTTCCTCAAAAGTTCATAGGAAGTGAGATAAGGAGGTATGTCAAGTCCACCTATCTATAATTGTTAATCGTGAAATGGGAGATGGGTCGTACCAGTCTTGGGGGCCACTCAATTCCTTCTCAACTCGGAGATACTCGACACAGTTGAAGAAACAAGTGAAGACTACATATAGATGGTGACATGTATTCGGTAACCATAAGCGATAAGTCAGAGGTCAATAGTAAGCAGTATTGCGAGAAATATGGAGAGAATTACAGAGTTCTTGGATATGAAAGAGAGATTCCTTACACTCCATGTATAGCTACCAAATTTTTATATGTTGCTCTCTTACATGTCTGCGAGGTGCCTCATGGTCAATAGCACTTGGCTCATTGTATGGCAAGCCCAGGTTATCATGCCACCAAATTCAACCGCTTTTGCATCAACCAGACACGCCTCATCATCCTCTTCAGCCTTAGAACTGCAATGGGTACTTCAAAGAACAAGGTAAAGAAGAAGCTGAAGGCACAGTGCACCACTGGGACACAGAAGACCGCAAAAGTGGCTAGTAGTTTGCAGCCAGAGTCCCCGCTGCCGTCAGTGCAGCCTCTTCCTCATCAGCTCAACCTACATGGTCCAGCTCCTCCAGTGAATGACACGGCACCGAGGAGTTCCCGCAGCTTGTCCAGATATACATCATGTTGTAATATGAGCCCGAAGTGCCCGAAGGGCTGAGTAAGGCTTACTGATATATTAGTAATGTACCCCGAGAGCGCAGAATATTCTAGATACAGTTTGTACAGTAGGCACTGGGACCTTAAGCCCCAGTGGATTGTAACATTTGACCTAACAGTCGCGTGCACAAGCTAACAAACAAGCTTAATCACAACACAATCCACTGGCTTGGTGCACAACTTGTCTTCTCCCGTGCCCTCATCTCTATCACCGATCATGTCGACATCTGCCAACATCAATTCCCTTCTGTCCACTGTCCCGAAACTCTCTGGCAACGGCAATCACGGAAATTGGAAGTTGGCCATTTCCATGGTGTTACGCCGTGCGGGGTTATGGACCATCATTCAGGAATGGATCGACATGTGGAGCCAGGGCACAGATAGCTCGCCGGAGGCTTCCGTAGCTTCAACGACTTGACGGCAGGCTAGGGCGGCTGATGACAAGGCCAAGGAATCTGAAGAGATTCTGACGATCATCGGACTCACCATTGATCCGAGCCAGTATCAGCACATCAAGGGTTGCAAGGATGGCGTGGAAGCGTAGGCACAATTGGCAGAGATCTACGAGAAGGATTCTCGCCCCAGTCGTATCGCCCTGAAGCGCGAATTCTACACATTTGAGCATGACACCAACAAGCCTGTCCAGGACTATGTGTCAGGGATCGGGCGGCTGGCTTCGGCATTGCGAGCAATTGGAGTTAAGATTGATTTGCAGGACGAGGTTGACGTGATGATCTACAACCTATCTCCATCATGGGGAAACATTGCCTCAACACTGACAGCAACATCTGCCGAACTAACCGTCACAGACGTAACCGGTGCACTGTTGGATGAAGAGAAGAGGCGGGGTGGAGCACCGGAGGACGGAAATGTTGCATTGGTGGCTCACACGAAGAAGAAGTTCTCGTTTACGTGCTACAGATGCCATCAGAAGGGGCATATCGCCAAGAACTGTCCATCGGGTCGAAGCGCGGGAAGTAGCGCGCATGTGGCGGTGGCGAAGTACAAATTTTAGGATCACGCCGGGCTGATTGAATGGAAACGGCTCCAGGGGGAGTGGCCATGTGTTGGCAAAGCTACGTGCTTGTTCACAGCAGATTCTAGAGGACTTGGGTATTGTTTTTATATTTCGGACACTTGCAGGCTCAAGGGGGAGTGTTGTAATATGAGCCCGAAGTGCCCAAAGGGCTGAGTAAGGCTTACTGATATATTAGTAATGTACCTCGAGAGCGCAGAATATTCTAGATACAGTTTGTACAGTATATAAGCTAGGCACTGGGACCTTAAGCCCCAGTGGATTGTAACATTTGACCTAACAGTCGCGTGCACAAGCTAACGAACAAGCTTAATCACAACACATCAGGGCTGTGTCAAATGACCCCGGTGAGAAACTGCAGAATTCTGTAGCATGGTGAGAGGTATGAAGCATCAGACACACGTTCAAGTCTCTAGCAGTCATGCTACGCTTTGCCCCACGCATCTCCAGACACAGGTGCTCTCACATGACTGTCCCTTTCTTGCGATAATCTTCCATGACCCTTTCTATGGTGCACTTCTTGCATCCAGTCTTGTGACAGATTTCATCTATGCCTATGGTGCAGGCCATGTTGAGGAGTACCCCACGAAGGTTGTCTGACATTGCTTTGCTGTGGGCCATGCTGGAACAGAGGTGGAAAGGAGAAACTTGAGGAAGAAGGATGTGTTTGTTACCCGGATGTAATGTGATCACCTGTTGGGACAGTGCAGGTCTAATTCTAAGATATTCAATGTGAGGCACCCTTATGGACATGTAAGAGAATAACATATGAAAAATTGGTAGTTATACATGGAGTGGTTCTTGAGTTAGAGGTGTCCCACCTATTTTTATGGTGCCTTGTGAACAAATTCTAGGCGTGAGGAACTGGGGCACAAAAGTTATAGGGGGCTGTAGTACTTGATGAGGTGATTCTAACAGTATATAAATCTTGTGATTTGGTGTAGTGGTTGTTGAGATATGGGCCACCAAAGATTTGACCGAAAAGGTGTGAAAAAGTCACGAAAAGTCACATCCGCCAACTATTCTGAAACTGAACACCTCTCACCGTTAATGTTGCCGCGACTTGGGACTTGAGCGACTTGAAGTCTAAGTTTCCATCGACTTGAGTCGAGTCAAGTCAAGTCAAATGTCAGACTTGACTTGACTCGCAAGTCTGCCCAAGTCGACTTCAAGTGACTGGAGTCAACTTGAGTCAAGGAAAATTTGAGAAATACCTAGCAGCAAACAATAGTCAGTAATTGGGTATCTGAAGCTGATCTGGGTCGGTGTGAATACCATAGAACCTTTCTTTGTATGCGACGAAGATCCCGATCATTTATGGAATCTGTCAGGGGAACCACCCGTCCGTCCGTCCGTCCAGCTCCGGCCCATCGCACCGCCCCACTTCCTCGTCCGATCCTTCGTCCAGCCTCGTCCGTCCGTCCGACCTCGCCCGACCATCCGGCCTTCGGTCCTATGCCCCAGCCTACGCCTTCGTCTGGAACGTCATCCTCCGTCCCTCCGGACTCCGTCCTCCTCCGACCCCCCTCGTCCGGTCGCTCTCACTGGCACGTGCTATGCGATCAAGCTCGAGACCACTGCCGATCGATCCGGACACGTGCTACTGGCTAGTACCTACAAAAACCTCGCCTAGCGTGGGAATCCTTATCCTTTCTTCTCTTCGGATTCTCCCGCTAGGTGCGTATTCTAGAAACCTGTATTTAGTACTGTCAATTGAGTTACTTCGGATTCTCCCGCTAGTCTCCCGCGCTCCCGCGCCGAGCTGAGGTTGCCCTTACAGAATCCATCAATGATCCTTCCTTCAGTTACCCTTTACTTCCACCTCCAGTGCTCACGCTCTCTCTGCCAGTCACAGAACCACAACTGCTAGTAACACTCATTAAATTTGTCCCTGATTTCCTACATCAACAAATTCCAACTTATGAACAAAGGTTGTATTTGGATTATATAGTAAAGGAATTTGAAGGAATGGTCTTGGAACCTACCTTAACTTGTTCTAGATATGCCTTGGCCCTTGAATAAATTCACAGGGGTCCTAAGACTGCCTGCTGCGAGTAGGAGAGCTAATGCTTTACCTAAAAAGTCGACCAAACACCTTTTGAACAAAGGTTGTATTTGGATTATATAGTAAAGGAATTTGAAGGAATGGTCTTGGTACCTACCTTAACTTGTTATAGATATGCCTTGGCCCTTGAAGAAATTCACAGGGGTCCCAAGGCCGTCTGCTGTGACCAGGAGAGCTAATGCTTTACCCAAAAAGCCGACCAAACACCATTTGAACCAAGTTTATATTTGGTTTATATAGTTTAAGAATACCTAGTGCATACGGTAGTACTGTCTGGCTACTCAAATGAAACCCTTGCTGTTCTTATCTACGCTCTTGACGATAACACTAGTGTCCGGGGTCTGGGTCCATCACACTTTTATAAATTGATTGACAAGCGTAAATGTCCAGCTTTCAATAGTACACAGACATTTTTGTTGCCTTCACAGTTATTAATTTTCCGGGCATCGTTGTGCCGATTGGTTCATGTGGATTTAATATCCAGCCCATATATCACGCTTTCCAACAAGTTCTTGAAGACAGTGGCCTTGCAGAATTTGATCTATGCCTATTCTATCGGTATCTGATTTCTGCTATTTTAATTGTCTGGACAACCTACTTATTTGCTGCCTGTTGTTACCCAGAAATTCAACGACCCACATCCACCTCATGCCACCGCACAGGAAACCTTCCAACAACCCACCGCCGCCCGGACCATCCACAGATGAGCTGAATCCATCAAGAAGGATGACTTGGTGTTCTGCAACCACTGCAACCGATGTCGACAACACTGAGACACCCGCTGGGGACCTGCAACCAACAACCTCCCGGTCGCTCAGTTCGCCTACAGACCAACGCGGTTTTGGTGGACTGTCTTGTATGAATTAGTCTTCCTCACTAAAATCTACTCATCTTTAATATGTAGCTATCCTACCTTGAGGAACTCTAACCACCGGTGCGATGCGTTTCGTGACTCAACAAATTCAGATTCATGTTTTCCTAGATGTGCAATCTTCGAGGACTGCCGGACCAAGTTTGGCCCCAATCACCGAACTCGTGAGTCTCTTACTCCGCTACATCAAGCGCTCGTAATGGAATATTTCCATCAGGCTACTCCCAGATCACAGGCTCCGTCAGCACCATCCCGAGGCTACGTTATTCAATCACTGCAAACTCCAGGCCGTGCTGTTGCAGATCGGATGGCACAGCAGTTTGGAGTTGATGGAGTTGATGCTCCAGGTATGAACATTTACATTCCGGATCGTGATTTTGAACACTTCTGTAGCAACCTCACATTGTTCAAACTGCAATGTCCGCAGAGGACACACCCATTCTATCTGGAGCCCTTCCTGCATTTGAACTGTTTATGTCTTTGTGGCAATCAATGGTCAACGATGTCGATTTGGAGGCAGAGAATGTCAAACAATTCATCCGGCCTGGCCTAGCTATTGCAACGAAATATTATAAGAAGTTTGATGACACTGTGATGCATACATCATTGCCATGTGTAAGTGCAGTCTTTTGTGCTTTCTTATTTCTCACTCTTTTTTAGACATCAATCTGTCTATTTGTTTTGAATGGATCAAACAGAATTGGTCAGTGCAGGATCAGGCGGAGGCGAGAAAAATCATTTTGGACAAGGTTGTTCAACTCTCCCTGCACCAAATATATACTGACACAAATTTTGAAGCTGGAAGCTTATGAGGCAGATGCCAGCGAAGTGGAGCCTTCGGGCCAAAGCACTCCCGAGTCTCATGATTCTAGGGAGTCTCGCCCGGGATCATGTACTCGAAGGACGGCGTTATCGATGTGGTCAGCAATCTCTTGATTTTTCCATGGGTGGCGGAAACCAATCAATTGAAGAGGAGATGAAGCACTACGGGCGCAGTGTGATTCCTCCGAGAAGGTCGACGGACCTAGTCAGCTACTGGGTGGTATATCTTCAACCTGAGTTCGCCTACCATTCACTGACAATATTTCATCGGTAGATCCATGGGAAAACCACGTGGCCCAGGATATATCGCCTCTTCACCAATTATGCCGCCGTTCAGGCCACCTCTGTGCCCTCCAGACAAGTCTTTTCTTCATCTGCTGAGACAGACACCAAGCACCATAACCGAATAAATCCGATACTCATGGAAGCCCTGCAGATGTTAAAATTCAACTACAAAAAGTCCCGTCTCAACTTCATGTCCGAATGGCAGTCGGCCGCTGTTGCGGACGACAATGAGTGTAAGGGCAACCTCGAGGTCTAGCCGAGCTTAGATTCTAGCGAGGGAGAATCCGAAGGTCATCAATACAGAACTAGTAATACAAGGAGGTAATTAATATACGCACCTAGCGAGGGAGAATCCGAAGAGAAGAAAGACTAAGGATTCCCACGCTAGGTGCGGACTAAAATAGAACTAGCCAGTCACACGTGATCGGAGTGATTGGCAATGATCCCGGGCTTGGTCACACAGGATGTGCCAACGAGGGCGTGACTGGCATGACTTGGGGGTTCCCCTGACATCACCCCCCCCTTGGACTGCGGCGCCTCGACGCAGAGACCGAATGTTGACTGAGCGGAATGGAATCGAGTCAAAGGTGGAAGCAGCGATGTGTCGTGGGGCATTAGGATAGCGTCGGTAGTAGTCGGCGACAGCCTCGTCGGCAAACATATCTGAATGCTTGACCCACTTGTTATCCTTCTCGCCATAGCCCTTCCACTTGACGAAGTACCAGAGCTTGCCGTAACGATGCTTCGCCTCGAGGATCTCTTCAACCTCCCACTGCACATCGCCTGGGTCATCCAAGACTGGCGGAGGCTCGTCATTCCGCGGTCGACCAGCAAAGGAATCGGGCTCGACGAGCTCGAGCTTGACCACTGGGAAGACAGGGTGGAGCTGAGAGTACCGTGGCGGTAACTCGAGCTTGTATGCACCACGGCCGACCACCTTGACAACCTTGAACGGGCCAAGACGGCGGTGCGAGAACTTCCGGGATGGGCGGGTCGTCTGGATATCCGACGCGTCAAGCCAGACCTGGTCTCCTACCTTGATCTCCGGTGCTGCGACACGGCGGCGATCATAGTAGCGCTTGTACTCGTCCTTCGCCTTGACGAGCGCGGCTTGAGCCTCGGCGACCCCCTCGGCAATCCGGTCACGGAATTCGTTCACGTTCTCCAGACGCGAGCGCACACCGCTCGGCTCGAACCCCATCCGAGGGAGCCGACCAGTGTCAGTCATGAAGGGGACCTGCTGGGTGGAGGAGTGAACGTGGTTGTTGTATGCGAATTCAGCGGCGGGCAGGAGCTCGTCCCAGTCGTCTTGCTTGTAGTTTGTGAAGATACGTACAAACTGCTCGAGCTCCTGGTTGACACGCTCGGTCTGGCCATCAGTCTGCGGGTGGTAGGCTGTCGAGGTCGCGGGCTCGATGCCAATGAGTCGCCACAGCTCACGGGTGAACTCCGCAACGAACTGGGGTCCTCGGTCGGAGATGTACTTACGGGGTGTGCCGTGATGCTTCCACACATTCCGGTAGTACAGCCGTGCAGCGCCCACTGCACCGAGGCCGGTGTGGCACTCGTTGAAGTGGGCACGCTTACCGAGGACGTCACAGACCACCATGACCGCGTCGTAACCATGGGCGTCTGGAAGCTCGACGATGAAGTCTACCGAGACAGTGTCCCAGCGTTCAGCCGGGACCTCTGTCGGGTGGAGTTCACCATGAGGGAGCTTCCGGAGGGCCTTGGTGCGGCAGCACAAGTCACAAGTCGCCACGTACCGGCCGACATGTCGGGACATCTGGGGCCACCAGTAGTTCCGGGAGATCAACTCCAATGTCTTGAACCGGCCGGCGTGGCCAGCGACTCGTGTGTCATGGTGCTGCTGCATGACACGCCGCCGAAGG
The DNA here is from genome assembly GCA_014925785.1 of Mycena galopus ATCC 62051. Lineage (NCBI taxonomy): Eukaryota > Fungi > Basidiomycota > Agaricomycetes > Agaricales > Mycenaceae > Mycena > Mycena galopus. The sequence goes on along the minus strand of WIQG01000126.1, from coordinate 144,028 downwards.
TCTTTGTCGCGGGGGACAACGATCTTTCCTCGAAAGTGAAGGAGACCATCGACGATACGCCACTCAGCTGAGCGAGACGAGCGGGCGCCACGGACCTTGAGGAGCTCACGGGCAACAACAGCCACGGGGTCCTCGAAGTCGGGCTCGCCAGCGAGGGCTTCGCGGACATCGCGGAGGAGGGAGACCTCGGGGCCAGCGACAGCAACACCCTCCATGGCACGGACGTGGAACAAGTCCGGGCGTAGGAGGGTGACATCCTGGTTGTCTGCTGAGACGCCGTGGTCAGGACGGCGGGACAGGGCATCCGGGCGACCCATCAGACGGCCGGGCTGGTGGTGCAGTGTGAAGTCAAATCGGGACAAGTACAGGGACCATCATGCCTGCCGTCGATTGAGGTTCTGCGCCTTCCTGAAGTACTCCAAGTTCTTGTGGTCAGTCCAGATCTCGACAGGATACTGCGTGCCTTCGAGGAAATGCCGCCATTCCTCGAGGGCTCGGACGATCGCGAGCATTTCCTTGTCGTGGATCTCGTAGTTACGTTGGACGTCATTCAAGCTCTTGGAGTAGAAGGCTACTGGATGCCACTTGCCATTGTCACCAAGCTGGGATAGGACTGCCCCGGTGGCATAGTCAGAGCTGTCCGCCTCCAGTCGCCAATGGCGAGATTCGTCTGGAAGGACCAGGACGGGCTCCGCAGTCACCGCATCCTTGAGGGCTTGGAATGCGGCGGCTGCGGCAGCGGTCCAGGCCCAGGCGACGCCCTTCTTGGTGAGGTCGAAGAGAGGGCGGGCGACATCTGAGAACCCCTTGATGAAGCGTCGGTAGAAGTTTGTGAAGCCAAGGAACTGCTGCACGTCCTTCTTGTTGGTCGGTGACGGCCAAGCCGCGACACCAGCGACCTTCACTGGGTCCATCTCGACATGGTTGTGGGAGATGATGACCCCGAGGTACTCGATCGATGACCTCTCGAACTCGCACTTCTCTGGCCGGAGGTACAACCGATGCTCTCGCAACCGTTGGAGCACCTCGCGGACAACCTCACGGTGACGTGTGAGGTCGGAGTGCGCGATGAGGATGTCGTCGAGGTAGACCATGACATCCCCAGACAGGATGAGGTCTTGGAAGATATCGTTCATCATGGTCTGGAACGTCGCTGGCGAGTTGGTAAGGCCGAAGTACATTACCAGTGGCTCGAAGAGTCCCCGATTAGTACGGAAGGCAGCCTTCCACTCGTCGCCCTCGCGGATCCGAACGTTGTTGAAGCCCCAGCGGACATCAAGTTTCGTGAAGAACCGGGCTCCCTTCAACCGGTTAATGAGGTCGTTGATCAAAGGGAGGGGGTACCGGTTCTTTACGGTCATTGCGTTCAGTGCCCGGTAGTCCTGGACAAACTGAAGTCCACCGTCCTTCTTCTTGACAAAGAAGACCGGCGACGCCATTGGGGACTTCGACGGCCGGATCCTGCCAGTGGCCAACCCCTCTTCGATGAAGGCGTCAAGCTCCTTCTGTTCGAGGGGGGAGATGGGGTAGACCTTGCAGTTGGCAGGCTTGGCATCAGGAACGAGCTCGATAGCGTGGTCCCAGGATCGACGGTCCGGCAAGGAGTCGAAGGCATCCTTGTCGAAGATGTCTGCGAAGTCAGCGACCCACGATGGCACCGAGTCTGTCGTAGGGGCTGAGTTCCGAGCAAAGGCCTCCGCGAGCCGTTGGGAGACGGTGCTGCCAGCACGGATCTCTTCCGACGGCGGGGAGAACACGGTATAGAAGAGGCGGTCGCCGTCCTCTAGGTCTTCGTCGTCTTCACAGTCGGGGTCTGGGCTGAGCCCGGGACACTCATCGTCATCGTCCAGGTCGTCATTGTCGTCGTCGCCCGTGGAAGGCAGCGGACCTTCGCGAAGCTGCCGTAGGATCGCGGTGGAGACTCTCGCGATGCGGCGTTGAGCACGAAGCTCATCACGGCAGGTGCTACAGCTAGTAGGGCAGCGGCTCATCTTGACTTCACCGGTGTCCCAGTCAACCTCGGGGTTATGCTTCCGAAGCCAGGTGTAGCCAAGGATGAGGTGCTGCTTGCCAAGACGAGTGACGGCGAGCTGGACCCGTTCCGAGTGGCCCTTGTACCTCAGGACGACATCAGCGACCTCGCGGATAGCGCCAGCCTCATTTGGTGAGCCATCGACATTGAAGACTGGGATCGGTTGGGAGAGTCGACGAGTGGGGATCTGGCGCGAAATAACGTACTCTGAGTCGATGAACTCAGAGGTCGCACCACAGTCAAGGAGGCCCTTCAGTGACAGCTTGACTGCGCTGTCGACCGACTCAATCTCCAGGGGCAGGTGGAGGGAGTTCCCGCCAGGAGTGGCCTGGATGGTATACCGCTTGGGGAGCCGGCGTTCCCAAGCAGGTCGACGTCCACGAGGTAAGCAGAGCTTCGCCGGCGAAGGGGTGGGCTGGTCAACGGCCGGGTCAGGTGTGACCAGCTGGTCAACAGCCAAGTCAGGTGTGTCTTTCGTGTCAGCTGCAGAATCCGATACATTGGCATTCTCTTCATACAAACAGGAGAAACGATTTAAGGACGCGAACGAGGGCACACCAGTCACTCGCCGCGAAGGGGAAAATCCACCGGTGGGACCTCGTTGACCTGTGGCTCAGCAGGGAGGTCATCGGAGGTCCGGAGTCGGGCGACCAGCTCGTCGAGGAGGTCATCACCGAGTTGGCGGATGACCTCGTCGATGACATCGGTGGAGCGGACATCGGCGGGGGCAGTACAATCCCGAGCGAGATGACCGGCAGCCCCGCACCGATAACACGTGCGAGGGAGAGAGGTGCGTGCCCGGGCTCGGTCGACATCCATGGGGACTGCCGGGGGAGCGGCGGAGGGGCGACCCTCGGAGGCTGGGCAGGCCTCGGGGCAGGGGGAACCGCAGGGAGGACACCACCACGAGGGCGAGCTACGGGCGACGGCACTGGGGCACGACCTTGACCTGAGATCGTGCGGCCTTGGGTCAGACTTTCGTACTGACGGTAGGCCCGGCTGCGCCAGCCAGTGTAGTCACGCAGAGATGGGGGGTTCGCAGAGGTGGTGATGGCCACGTTGACCTGCGGGTCCAGGCCAGAGCGGTACTTCGTAACCTTGACCAGGTCGTCGAGGATACCGGCAATGTCGAAGAGGTCCTCGAAGTCGTCGGTGTAGGCCCAGACATCACGGGTGCCCATGTAGTACCCGCGAGACTCGAGCTTGAGGAGAGCGTGGTCTTGCTCGTTCTCCTCGACGAATCGGAGTCGGAACTCGTCGACAAAGCTGGCCCAAGTCGGAAAGGGGAAGGGGAGCTTCTCCGACTGGCGCTCTGCCCATTTCTGGGCCGAGTCCTTCGCCATATAGGACAGGGCGAAGCGTACGGCTTTCTCCTCAGAGGTAACCCCGTTGACAAGGAAGGCCTCGGGGAGGAGCCGAGTGTAGGTCTTGACGGCATGGAGGAACGCCCGACCTTGACGTCGGTCGCCGTCGAAGACGAACGGAGGGTTCGGTCGTAAGACCGATTTTGAAGCCGGTTGGGTGTCGGCAAACAGGGCTGGACCACCGGCCGGAGGTGTACCACCAGGGGTCGGGGCAGCGGTAGAGTTGGCGCTAGAGAGTTTTTCTACCAGATTGGTGAGGCGAGCCAGCGTGACCTCGACGTCAGCAAGTCGACGGGCGGCCTGGTCAGCAGTGTGAACACCGGTGACCTGGGCGGCAGTCTCGTCGGGCATGGCAGTGTCGGCAGCAGCAGGGGAGGAGGGGGCAAGATTGGACCTTGGGGAGGCTGGAGCACTGGCGAAGTGGTCCGAGTCTGAGTCTACGCCAAAGGTCCCAATCTTGACCAGTTAATCCCGTAGAGTCTTTCTTCTGCTGTAAGGGCAACCTCGAGGTCTAGCCGAGCTTAGATTCTAGCGAGGGAGAATCCGAAGGTCATCAATACAGAACTAGTAATACAAGGAGGTAATTAATATACGCACCTAGCGAGGGAGAATCCGAAGAGAAGAAAGACTAAGGATTCCCACGCTAGGTGCGGACTAAAATAGAACTAGCCAGTCACACGTGATCGGAGTGATTGGCAATGATCCCGGGCTTGGTCACACAGGATGTGCCAACGAGGGCGTGACTGGCATGACTTGGGGGTTCCCCTGACAATGAGGACTGGCTGCGGGCTTTGGTCTCCACAACAGACGACAACGAGAAACAAGATGTCAGGAGGGAGATTTCGGACAGTTGCAATTTTTTGGACATTGTGTACTTTGAAATGCCGGAGGAGCAGAGCGATTGATCTGGGGGCCCATTGAGGGCTTTCTCTGCATGATTCCATTGTTTTTTGAATATTTATATGTACATAGGTGACACTATGCATCCATGCGACTATTTGACAAAAAAAAAATCGACTTCAACGATTTGAGTCGACTCAAGTCGACTTCGAGTGACTTGGTCTGACCAAGTCGAGTCGAGTCGAGTCAAGTTTAAGTTCAAGTCGACTTGGCAAGTCGCGACTCGACTTATTGAGTCACGGCAACATTACTCACCGTCAACCTTCATGGCGTCCATTTTCTGTTCGTCCTTAGACTAGGAACCAATCACTCGGAGTCGACTGGTCAACGACTAGTCCTGGAAGCCGACACGAAATCCAACCCTCTCCCCTCATTTAAATTTCACCTGACAAACTCCAAAACGAAAAAAGCCTCTCTTTCTCAAGTCCCAAATATCATACAATGCCGCGAGCTGGACTCTACAGTGAATATCCTTGCGGCCACAACTCTTCCTTTCTGTTTACATGCATTGCACGATCGGGAGCAAAAGCGAAAATAAGGACGCTGCTGGTGGGATATCAGCGGAGTTGTGTATCTTGTTGGAGATGCTGGTTCGAAATGGCCATGGTCTTACTCTGCACGCCGCTATTACATGTAATAGTGGAAATGACGGCGGGGTTCCTGGAAAGCCACCAATCTGAGGATCTGAAGGCGCCCCTGTTCCTGGATAGACGTCGACTTGATATGTCATGCGTCAAAACCTCAATTAAGCTCGCCGAAAAGGAGTGCGTAGTCGATTGGTACAAGTCCGTAGATGTCGGAATGCCATAATAGACCAAATCGGGGAGCTTACAGGCAAGACCTGACCGCCAGCGTTTGTACAACATTTCTCGGGGATCCATCGTTTTTCTGGGCACGAGCGACATTACGAGCACCAAAACATCATCTCAAGTCTTGTTTAGACGACATGATCCACACACCGGCATAAAACACAAAACTGCCCTCCGGACTCAATGCCTAGTTATGGCAATTACAGTCTACAGCTTATAGTTCACTGTGGTTGGGGTGCTGAATACCTTGTACGACTTGGATTTTTTTTCTTCTCTGTTATGCTGAATGGCCTCTTGAGCGGTTTAGGTTTAATAACTGTGGACTGAAGTCAGTGCAGGAAGAAGTAACGAATGCAATGTCACCGCACATATGATAATTACCAGAGATTCTTTGGATAACAATCTCCATGATTCCGATGACTCTCAGTATCATTTAAATTATTTAGTTCGTGTCTCGAGACAAATAGCTCTCTTTATACCGAAAAGGGACACAACTCCAAGTTCCAAATATGGCAATTTTTCCGACCTGCAGACAATCATCCTCAGTGCACAACCACTTCCACTGTGTGTTAATTAATGATTCTTGTGCAAGCATCATCACATTGTAGAAGGAAATCCGAGTTCATGTCAAATTTCTGGCGAAATGCCCGTCTCTGTTGTTTCAAACATAATTTCTGTGAGCGCGCGATGTTGAAAACCCAAATACATGGCCTTTCCTGAGACAAAGACATCCCAGCGGTTTACCGGGTCTCTCGCCACGCTTGCGCACCGGGAACCGAACAGTGCGCCACTGTCCCCAAATGGAAGGGAGATTTGATCGGAGTCGTACCAATCGACTCAACTCTCGCCGAAAAGTTCACTGTTTGCGTGTATTCCAATTGAGACCTCGAGAATCCACCAATCCTGATCAAGAACTATTGTCAAGGGTAAATACAGAATAAAAACAAAAAAGCGAGCACTGTGATTAGAAGCAGGAAGTATGTACGTGCGAAACTGATTACCGGTCCATTAATTAGGTGGTGGGATCAGGGAAGTAAGGGCGATCGTGAAACGTGGATGAGAGGGGCGCGCCCGCAAGGTGCAAAGTGTAAAGTGTGAGTACGGTACGGCGGACGCGTGAGGGAGTCGGCGAAAGGAGGGAGGCGCGGAGGGGGAAGGGAGGGTGGGAAGGCGGAGGGACGGACCGACAAATAGTTCGATAGGTGTAACTAAACTAGTGTGCGTGAGGTACGTGTGGGGTGGGTGGGGTCGGGTATGCGGGGTAAAGAGCGGACAGGGCGCGGTGGGCGCCCCAGTGTGTAGTGTGGTTGCGGTGTGAATATATATTATCAGCGCAGGGAGGGCCAGTCTGATGCAGGATGCGGATGAGTTTTCTTTCTAATGCGTGCGTCTAATAAATAACGGCGCAGATGCAGGTGGGGCGGGGCGGGGTGTAGGTGCGGTTGGACGGACGGGAGCTCTACAACAACTCGGCTTCGAGGCGCGAGTTGTGATGCCGGTTCCGCGCGGCGTGCCCATGCGCCGGGACGGCAGTGACGAACGCTTTGGGTTCACCTTCACGGCGTGCAACCGTGTTTGTTGGGGACACATGCGGCGAGCTGCTCGCGGCCGCGATCCCGCCCTTTGCTGCGCTATTCGCGGTGCTGGTGACGGGGAGCGATGAGGTGCCTTCGTCTGCGCTACCGCCGACGGCGTCCGGGCGGTAGTGCGCCGCCGCCTCCTCAGATATGTAGACACCGAGACCTATACCACCTATCGCACAGATGAGGAGAATGACGCCGATGATCCAGACCCAGCGGCTGAGCTGGCTGGCATTGCCAGTGGTCTTGGTGAGCCAGCTGGACGGGCGCTTCTCCTCCGGGTCCTTTGCGACCATGCTGAAGCGGCGCCAGAACTGGTCGCCATTCCGGCCCCGGCCGCGAGGTATGAGCGTCTCCTCGCCCTCGCCGCGCATGATGAGGTTCTTGGTATCAGAGAAAGAGACAGAACCGTTAGAATCCGTGGTATTGGAGCGCTGCGGGCGGGCGAAGACGGGAGTGATGGGGGTTATGGGGGCTCCAAGCGGGTGCGGGGACCCAGAGGGCGAGGGTGTGCCGTTGGCGTAAGGCGACCCGGGCGCTGGGGGCGATATCCGGAGATTGGGGGGTCCTGGTGCACGTCCCTGCGGTGCCGCAGCCGGCGCCGGGCGTGCGACACCCCCGTTTGCGCTCTGGTTAAGCGCGTCAATGGGGGTCGGGTATCCGGGACGCGGCGCAGCAATCATTGCTGGCGAGCCTGGCCCACGGGCGGGGGTGTCCGTGATGGGTTCGGCGAACCACGCTGCTGCTGCGCCGAGTTCATGTACTGGGGCGGGGGTGTCTCAAGACGCTCGGGGCAAATGCGCCCTTTGAGGGCGAAGTTGCACCAGTGGCAGCGGCCAGGGCAGCGTGTTTTGAAGGTGTTGAAGGGACGGACGAGGGCGCACGGCGCATGTCCTCATCGTCGTCGTCGTCGTCCGAGTCGTCATCCATGTTGGCGTTCATAAAACCCTGGCCAAGGGCGTCGATCCCACTGTTGCGGTTCCCTCCACCCTCCCCGGGGACCAGATAGTTATCATACCTGCTACAGCGTCAGAAAAAAGGCTATTAAATGAAAGGCAACGTACACGTCATAGGCCGAGGTGCGCTTGACCGGGGGCTGCTGGGGTGGCGCCCGGGCACGAGGCTGGGGCTAGTCTGGTAGAAAGTGTCGGGTTCATCAGTAGCAAAGGGCGGTCTGCCAGCGAGCGGGGCCATTGAAAAAAGAGAGTGGATGCCGTCGACAACGGCGAGAAGGATGAGGAAGCAGGGAACAAGACTGGCGAAACCACAATATTGATCCTGTTTGGCTCATCTATCAACGCCATGTGCTTTGTCCCAATGCTGTAATCGCAGATCTCGACGAAAGCTATATATACATATGTCTCTATGTACACCCACAAAAATCCCCTCTAACACGCGCGCAACCCTTGTTCTCTTCCTGCTATGCATTGGAACTCCCAGCAATTTTACACTCTAAAATATTGCTGATCGAGTTTCAGAGTTATTCTCGTGTCCTCCGAAAGGAGATTCGTGCGCTCGATCGGATTAGAACAAGACCAATATGTTTGCACAAAGTTGAAGCGGAGTATCCCGACTTCATACTGTAAATAGAGACACGACAAAATGTACGAAAGCGATTACCGCTGGCTTCCATCGTGGCACGAGGCTGAGGTCATTCAATCTTCAAGCGCACATATGTAGGAGCCTGGGGAAGCACGCAGCATGGGGCGGGAGTAAATCGGGGAATGACAGTTGAACGATCGCGACGACAGGGGAAAGGTTTTGCGAGTCACAACAAGCTGGTGAACCCTTCGCGTTGCGGATGAAGGTGTTAGGACAACTCTTGGGAACGAGAATCATACTTGCTCGGAGTTGCCAAGGAGGTCAGTGTGCGGAAGATCACGTCGAGCACCACGCAGTCGACCTGCAAGGAAACCAAGGCGCAGAAGTCCACGAACCGTTGGGAATCAAAAGAATTTTGAAAGTTCGTATCAGCATGTACTCCGACTCGGAGTCGCCTAAGCAGTGGGATCCTGTGTCTCGGTCGTCGTTCCCTTACAACGTTCTGGGACGATGCATCTGAGTTGTTTCCACGTAAATAGGATGAATGAATACCCCCCGAGCCTGAAGTGCACTGCAAGCAACAGGCGGCGGCCCTGGAGCGGCCCTCGGATAGTATTGACGGACGCGGAGATCGCACGAGGAACTTTTGGGGATTCGAAGCCGCAGCCTAGAACTTGCAAATAATTATAAGTTGACGGTTTCCGCTTCCTGTCTTGCTGGAATTATCCTGAAATAGCATTCAAGTACTCGACGACTTCGGAGACGAAGAAGATGATTTGAGTCGTGCCATGCCAGGTGTCGCACCGCCTACGCCTCCTCTGTTCAGGCGCAAGTGGTGGCATTGGAGCGGCGCCGCCATTTGAATAAGTAATTGACATTGGCTGGCCTATGCGGATGACTTGCAGGGATTCGCCAGGAGATATGTCGACTCGAGGGGTTGAAAATACGCCCAAAATACACCTACAGTCTACGCGGTGCATCTCCGCCCTCCGCCGTTTATACATATGTATCCCACGAACAAGCGACTCGGAGCGCCGGCGGCAGCCTCGGTTACATAACTTCCAGGTTTGCGAGAATGTATTGGAGCCCCAGTGCCCACGTCCACGGTCCGGTTACATATAACCGATTGTCAAGTTATTTGGAGTATTTGGAGGACACGGACAGGTTCGGTGCCTCCGCGTCCGAGTCGCGCGTTGCCTGCGCCAAGGCCTCAAAAACAGTCGCAGGCTTGGGCAATTGCCGCGGCGGGGGTAGTGTCAGAAAAGGAATGAAACGCGCTTGAAACGTGAGGTCGCAAGCCAAGCCCAGGCAGCATAACGGAAAGGATATGTCCAAGAAATAATTATGTGGCAAACAGGACAAGCATGCGAACGAGATCCAAGTAGTTCAAGCGAGGAAGAGACGGGGACGGAGCAAAAATTCCCCTCATGAGGAGAAAGAAAAGCGTGCAATTCAAGCTCCGACGCAGCCGCCTCATCCAATTGATTGCCGAAGCCATTTCGCCAACTTGAACTACTTTCTCCAAACTCACTTTGAAAAGCTTGATTCACAACGGTGCCTCAAACATGGATTCTGGAGACGAAATTGCGACAGAATTATGGGATGAGGTGCTAGGCTTTCTCTCACCGAAGGAAGACCGCGTAACTCTCCAGCATCTAAACCCAATTGACGAGGTTTTCATCACCTCGCTCGCTCATATATATCTCTTTGCCGACTCCCATATTTCATCGTGGAGCGCGCCAGATTCGCCAGCATGAGATTTAGATCAAGAATCCGCCGGTTAGATCTCCAGCGTTTCCGCCGCTGGCAGCGTTTGGAATTCTGGACGTCGCCGCCTTTGAAGCGAACCCTTCGGTAATTTGTACGCAATCTCGCGGTGGAGCCTGAAGCTTCAGCAACCCGAACGGCCACATCCTTCCGGCTAGGACGTGCCCAGCTTATTGACGCTGTTTACGAGTTCCTCCCCGATTCGTCAATATCGAGGTTTTCGTCCACGCTACGCTTCACCCGTCGCAACAACAATTTGTGGTTTTTTGCCGAATCTCTGCTCCCTCAGCGTCGATTTGTGCATGACGGCTGAGGGAAAAAATTAGGCACTTTGAAATTGCACACTTTTCGGTTCGTGACGTGAAAGAATGGTCCGCGCCGTACGTCCGGACACCCTTCGTACACTGGAGTTATGTCTGGCGTAGATCAACGACCAGCTCGCTTTTTCGACGACTCGCAACCCAGCGTTCCTTTCATGTACGAGTCCTCGACATCGTTCTCGGGCAAATCATGGCATCTCACCACGTCAGCGCCCTTGCCAAATTTCCCGGAATCGAGGAATTAACGTTGAAATGGTCTGTACTGTCCGGTGTCTTCGTTGACTTTGGTGAACTCGGCGACACCAAATACTGCCCATTGTTCAAGCAGTACTATGGCCCAGTTGCAGCATTCCACCTTGACGTGGAACCCTGCGAACCAGCTGACTTTCTCGCCAAGATGCGTGCAGAGTCGAAACCCATTAGCGTGCGGTATCTCAGAGCATCCCTCATGGCCTGACAACCCTCCGCGACCTGACCGAGATCTTTTCGGATGTCAGGATTCTCCGGGTGACGATTGCAGGTCGCCCATGGATTTATGATGAGCCTGACGATCCAGAGGAGGTGAGTGAAGATGGTGCTTGTAGTCTGTAGCTTCTTCTGACGCTCACGCAGGCAGTACTAGTCTCATTCTTTGAAAATCTACCCTCATCCCTGCCTCAGGTTCTCGTGAAATTGGCGATCGACTGGAAATTCAAGGAGCCAGCAAAAGTGGCCCTCCCTGACATGAAGCAGTTGAAAGGCGACATTCTAGCGGAGCGGCCTACGCTGAAAACCCTCTGTATCCATTGTGGCCACTGCGTATTTGTGTGGGGCAAAATGCCTGATGGGCAGGGAAGCCGTACGTCCATAGTACTTTTAATTGGTATTATTCATGACTATGGGGTGGACTAGAATTCACCGCCAACATTCTCCCGCAGTTCGCCAACTTCTTTGACAAGAACCAATAATGTGGCCTCTTGCCATGAATTGTGAGCATGTTTAGACTATGTAGCGGTTCTCCAGAAATAAAAACATGAGCCCTGCTTTTAACCCAAATGTTGCGACTGGTCCGCTGCACAGGAGGACATTCACAGGTACCGAGATACGCTCGAGAAAATGTTGTCTAATCACATCTATCGCTGGCCAGATTAATTCAATGAGCGTCAAAACTTCACTGTCTCCCCCAACAAAATAGAAGATACCCTTGGTCTCGACCACAACTGGGCACCCCGCTTAGCAGGCGGAGTCTTCGCATCAACATATATCTATAAATCAAAAGCAAGGGCAAAGAAGGCGGCTGCCGTTGGCATCGAGTCGTGCAACTTGTCAGACGCACCGGTTTGGACAGAACAAATTTGAACTTGACCGCCCCACCATCTGTTGTTCAAGCTCTGGGGAGTAAGTACCTTTCTAGTCCCAGATTTACAGCAAAAATTGACAAGCCGTCCCGCTCTCAAGATTCACAAATGTCGCCCATAAGCGTCCCTTGGTCCAGGAAGATTCACCTAACCACATTATATATACATTATTCGCACCAGGAGCAGGGCGCTCGTTGAAAACGCTACTGGAAATTAGCAGAGTTAAAAAACACACCCTTACTCTTAAAATCGTTCCCGGAGATATCCAGCGTGGGGTACCTACTCTCTTCCAAAGGTCTCCACATACATTGCATGTCGAGCGCTATCCAGGGCATCGACAGAGGCGCTGTTGCTGGGACATCGATCGACGCTGGATGTACCGGTCCCGACTTGAGCAGCTCCTGATTCGCGTAACAGGAACAAACGCTCGCCAAAAATTCAAACACTCTGAATCTCACCCGTGCAAAAGAAAACCCAAGAAAAAGCTTCTCACTTCTCAATTCAGAAAGCCAGAAAGCCAAACGAGTCGGAGGAAAAACTGTTAGCCCCCACGAGTATTAAGTAACCTTCCGCGAACATTAAAATCAGCACATTGCCAGCAAGTCCTACTCTTGAAGTAGATATCAGTCGACGGCAAGCTGGCGAAGAATTGAGGCTTTGATTAGTCTTTGACAGAAGATCACTTTCAAGCCTGGGCACGTAGAGGGATTGAATTTGAGAGGTGGAGAGACGATACAACAACAGATCTAGATACACTGGGTTTTGAATGTTCCACCGGTGTCTCTCCAAAAAAGTTATATCGCGGGATACGAACGTCCAACGTAGGCAAGCAAGGATATCCAAACGGATCCAAAGCAGCTCAACGGAAGAGACGGCGCTAGAGAGACTGATGTCGCGCCTTATGTTTAATCTTAGTATCTAATCTGATTTGATCTAATCTACATCACTCGGCGTTCTCTCGCTTGCTGTTACCGACGACGCTGCCAGTTCCTGTTCAGACAGGTACTCTACCCCTGGTTCCTTGCATTCAATTTGTTCGGCTTTGAAGTTTCTCCGTCTTCTCTAGTTTGTCTCCCCAGTCAGACATGAGATATTTCTATCTTATAAGTACTCGCTAATTGTCATGGATCCCTGCGCGTTCGCGAGGGTTTTCTGCTATCTCTCGAGTGACGGACGCGGTATACCGTTAACTTCAGCAGCGCCTCGTAGGTCGTTCTGCTTTACTTTACCAGCCAATAGTATTGACACCTACCAATCTAGCTTCGCCATGCCGCACGTTATCATCCTAAATGCTACTATCTACGAGTGGAACCGAGTCAGCAGCTCGTCGGATCGCATGAAAGAGTGGACGTTTGCAAAAGACGATCTGGGCAAACTGCCCGCCAGATCGGGTCGCGGCTACTACGTGGAGTACACCGACTCGCCCCATAGTAACGCCTCTGTCGAATACGAGCTCGTTGGCACCGGTCATCGCTTTGGCATACACGCACAAAAAGTTCAACGAGGAGCTCCGAACAACTACAGGCCCGTCATCCACGTCACATTCAACTTCAGTCGTCTCGGCGATTCTGGAGGAGATTGGTTGGAGTGGCGATCCGATAGTGCAGCTATCACTTTCCTTCTGGGCGGCAAGGAAGGTGCATTCTATTGCAACCCGACTCCGCACGACTGGATGCATCAGACGTTGCCAACAATAGGTCATCGTAACCTAATGCAGGTCTGCATTCCAGGCAGTCACGACGCCGGTATGTCCCAAGCGTGGACGAAGGCCGTCACGGGCTTCTGCAAGCTCAGGCACGTCGTCACGCAGTACGACTCAATGCTCGAACAGCTCAAGTCTGGCTGCCGTTGGTTCGACATCCGCCCCTGGATTGTCAGTGGACAGCTTACCACGGGGCATTACTCGCCCCTTGGAGGATTCTTGGGTTGGCAAGGTGGCACCGGGCAATCCATTCGCAGCATCGTTGACGACGTCAACACTTTCACCGCGACCAACAAAGAGCTTGTCGTGCTCTACATGGGTCACGCGCATAACGCGGACCAAGACTACCGCCAGTTCAACCAACATGACTGGGACACAGTCTTCCAGGAAACCGATCGCCTTAACAATCTCTACAAGGTGGATGTAAAAGATCTCACCCTCGTCACTATCAACGAGTTCATCAAAGACGGCGCCGCTGTTCTTGTCGTCGTCGATAGAGGCAACGACATTAGTCTTGGGGACAAGCCTTGGACGAGAGAGAGGTCTGTATCGCTCGACCCAACTTTCTTGCCAGGGCTTCGGCGCATGTGGGGAAGGAAACGGACAGTTGACGATGAAGTGGGGCTCTTGGGAGCAGAGCACGGGGGATGCAATCAAGGCCTTCCTCGGAGGTGGATGGTCTCCGGTGGAGTTGGCCGAATCCAAACAGCCCGACTTTTTCATGGATAGGCTGCGCGAATGTTCGCCTGACAACTACCCAAATGTACTCGCTGGAGACATCTACTCGACACCTTTCACCGCGTTAGCTATTGCCGTCAACGACATAGTCTCCAGCAAATATGCATGAACTTTGTATGTGGTAGAGGAAACCGTTTGGACGAGGGGCGTTATGCCCGCCAAACTTTCTTTGAGAGTCTTGAGCTCAATTCCGAGTCGGTGCTTGAAGTTGCATTTACCACGGTGCCTCAAACATGGATTCTAGGCTTTTTCTCACCGAAGGAAGACTGCGTAACTCTCCAGCATCACTATAATCGACGCTTTCATCACCTCGCTCGCCCACGTCTCTTTGCCGACTTGGCATTCTACCGCAGCGCGCCGGATTCGCCAGCGTAGGTTTTGGATCAAGGATCCTCCGTCCGTTTGATTTTGAGCGTTTCCGCCAGCGTTTGGAATTCTGGGCGCGAAGGACATCGCGCGATTGTACCCAATTGCATGGTGGAACCTCTGAAGCTTCAATAATCCGAATGATCACATCCTTCCGGCGAGGACGTGCACAGCCTACCGACGACGTTTGACGAGTTCTTCCCCCGATTCGTCAATATCGAGATTTTCTGCTTCCACGCTACGCCTCACCAGTATCACACCGTCAAATTTGTTTGCCGAAGCTCTGCTCCCTCCGCGTCGATCTGTGCCAACAAGGACGGTGACCAGTTGTCGCTGTGGTGTGCCTGAGCGGGACCGTGCTGTTCTTTGAAGATTCAATCTCAAAACCCGAAAACATTCCTAAAACAAGTTTTGGGAAAGGTTTCGGAGAGCACCCGAAACTATTAGTTTCTAGGCTCCCGGAAGTATTAGCTTCTAGGCTCCCGAAACTACAAGTTTTGGGAATCGCCTTTGAGACACCCATTCGAGAGACGGTTCTGGCTGTCCAGCCAGTAATCTCGTCTGCGAGTCAAGAGTCCGGCAAGGCTGCATGCGTGAACGTCGCGCCGGGTTGGATTGTATAAGGACGGCATGTCTCTTATCATTTTACAGGTTCTGTCGAGGCCTGTCGAGGTGGCCGCCGGGAATTTTGCTCTCGTATGATCCAAGCGTTCCGCGCAGACGCACCACCAGTGGGATCGAAATGTGGCTGCCGGCCGCAAAACGACGTGAGTTGTGTTCTCCGATAGCACCTGGAAACTCACCTCCAAATAGTATTGATCCTTTCTGATCCACTCCAAGGTCGATAAACTGCTCGGTGATGTCCTGGTTGACGCGCATCGGCGATGTCTAAGTCGACCCGCATCGGCGAGGTCCAAGTCAACGATTCGAGCTAGCCAAGTACCACTTAGCCCTCAGTAAGGCGAAGTAGACCGCGGCATTGGCGCTCGGATGGTTGGAATTGACATACGCGGAGGTGGGGATTCGCCAGATGTGTACCCGTAATGTGCACGCGTTTTACAGCGGCGGTTTGGAGGGCACGCGGCGAGGAACAACGTTAACCCGTCAATGGACCATTAACTGTGTTGATGTTCTTCAAGTTGCGCAGACATAGCCAGGGAGAACCAGGGCCGTGCCTCAGGCCTCAGAATTGAAACAATGAAACTTGTGGTTGCTTGCGCCAGATCAATTTGAGCAGTCCCAGACCAGGCAACCAAGAGTAGAGCAGCTACGTTGTCCCAAATTTCGGATTTAGCACCATGAACGCTTCCTTCTCGGAAGTGCAATCAAAGTTCAAAGCAAGTTACAAACGGAGATCACCGTGATGAAATTAATCAACACGACTTGTTCTTGTACACGTCCTCGTCGAAAGTAACAGGACTAGGCCCATCATGTTCACGCTGCTTGTAATGTCCGCTTTGCTGGGAGCGTCTTCATTCTTGTTCGGGATGATACCTCTGTCATTCGTGCTTTCAAGTATGTCGTCGGCGCGAAGAACTCGACCCTAAATTTACTTAAATTATCTTCAGAACAGCACATTACGCGCTTCTCCACCCTCGGCTCAGGTATTCACTCCGTTGCCAACGCCGGAGCACATTTGCGCACTTCAAGTCAGCCTAACCTGTCTTTCAGGCATATTAATCGGGACTGCGCTGGGAGTAATTATTCCAGAGGGAATAGAAACGCTGGCGCACGCGTCCGACAAGCTCCCGACTTCTCAGATAGCGCTGTCCCTGATCGCAGGCTTTCTCTTCATGATGGTAATTGAGCAACTCATCGCGCCGCACTCGCATTCGCACGCAAACGCGAACTCTGGCTCTCTTCCACTGCACTCAGTTGGAAACCCATCGAGCTCGACTATCGAATTCGACGCGGAAATGGGCGACCTTGAGCAGCCCGATCCGCCCTCCAGCAGTGGTTTCATGCAAGCCGACGCGTCTGCTTCCTTGGCCGAATTAAAAGGCAGCCGCGCGAAAGCGTTTCCCCTGACGTTTGGGCTCATCATGCATGGTTTGGCTGATGGCCTCGCGCTTGGTGTGTCGTCTCTATCTGACCCAGGCGCACCTTCCGAGCACCGCGATTTGTCTTTCATTGTTTTCCTCGCTCTCATAATACACAAGGGTATGCGTAAATCCCCCTAGCATGCACCCTTTTCTCATTTTCTCCAGCTCCTACATCATTAGCCCTGACGACCTCTCTTCTCAATACCTCCCTCCCGCGACCAGAGTGCAGGAAACATCTGGCGATCTTCAGCGCCTCCACTCCTCTTGGCGCCATTGTATCTTACGCTCTGCTGTCTTTCTTCTCCACTGGCGCAAATGGTAACTGGACCGGCCTCGCGCTTCTCGTCTCTGTACGTGCCCCTTTCCTCCAGGCGGTCTGAATCTAGCTCACCCAGTCTATACAGGGCGGTACCTTCCTGTATGTCGCAACGGTACTTCAAACCGTTTCCCATTCCGAGGACGACCCCAGCCCCGGCGACCTGTCGCCCACCGTTCGCGTTTCTCTTATTGCCACAGGAATGATCCTGCCGTATATGATCAGCCATCTGCTGTTCCCAGACATACATTGAGAATCTCGAAAAGAATGTGTATTTATGAAAACCATGTGTAATATTCAAGCCGTCTCGATCTTGGTTTGGCTTGTGGTCCTCCCATAAACCCCAGGTGAATTGCAGAACCAAGGCGCAAAAAAAATCACCACATGTCACTAATTATAAGGTAGTGCAGTTCAGCCTCTGCATCAAAGGGTTCATTCTCGATTTCAATTCACGCCATCTCTATGCCGTACGGATCGAACGATGGGTCGCACTCCATACGCTCTTTGATCAATAATGTGGCGTCGTAAAACCCAGTCCACACCTCGCCCTCCAGCTCGGCAAGCGATCGTGGCTTCACTGGAGAGAACGGGGCATCGAGGAGGGCGCGACATAAAATCTGGGCGTCACCATCGTCGTGCGCCAATCCTGCCAGTGCCAATTTCGGAAGTGAAGAATACGAAGGCACGGGGTCGCCAGACGCAACTCGACGAGGAGCTGCTCGCGGAAGGCGATTAGGTCCTCCTTATACCATCCATCCACAGAGAGCATTTCGAGGTGGCTGGACCGCGCAAGGAAGGCGAAAAAGTCCGGATGCAGGGCGGTTACCTTTACATTAGGCCAATATTATACAAAATAGCAGAGTACATTTATAAGTCACGGCACCAGTCTTACGCTGTCAGATCCTTCCCACCGTTCTTGAACTTGCCCAGCTCCGTCCGCCACGGCTCCCAAGCCTGCCCGTACTTCTTCAGCAGCCCCGCCAGCTCGTTCCGTTGCTGCGTCTGCACCCATATCATACATCAGTCGCGCCCGAATAACACAAATAAAAGCACTGACGATATTCCACGGCTCCTCCCCCCCGTACACATCCGTGAACAGCTCTCCAAGCTCGCACCGCGGCTGCGCCTCCGCGCGCTTGAAAGCCTTCATCACGTCCGCCTTGAGCCGCGCCTTCAGGTCCTCCTCCTCCGTCGCGTCCCACCACCCGCGCGACTCCATGAACAGCCGGAAGCGCGCGATGGGGTTGTCGATGCGCTTGCGGTCCTCGACCTCGGAGCGCTGCCGGTATGCGAAGGAGTCGTCCGAGGTGCTGTGGTGCCCGACGCTGCCGAGGTTTATTTATTAGATTATACAATAAGGGGAAAGGGAAGGGAAGGGAACACACCGGTAGCTCATGGCCTCGACGAGCACCGCGCGGCCCTGCTCGAGCGTGCGCCTGCGGGCTTCGCGGACGGCGGCGAGGACGGCGAGGACGTCGTTACCGTCGACGCGGACCTGCACGCGTGTAAGCAGAGAAACGCAGAACTGAAACAGATACAGACTGTGTCAATGCCATAACCGGGCCCCCGGCTCGCAATGCCGTCGCCGTAGTACTGCTCCGAGCTCGGCGTGCTGATCGCGAACCCGTTGTTCCGCGCGATGAAGAGCGTCGGAGAGGGGATAGTCGACGCGAGGAGCAGGCCGGCGTGGAAATCTGCAACAGCCGTGTAAGTGCACGCAGACTAGAAATTGAAGTTGCTGCAAACAAACCTCCTTCAGATGCCGCGCCCTCGCCAAAGTAACACGCTGCAATAGACCGGGAACGCCGATCAGGGGAGCGGCGCAGGGCGTAGCCCACTCCAGCGGCTTGCGGTATCTGGGTCGCTAACGGAGAAGAGATGGTGTGGAAATGGTGTTGCGGGGATCCAAAGTGCTAAAAACAGTCAGTTGTTGCCCGCATAGAGCGCACCGGATCTTACGACAGGCATTTGCCTTCCCTTGCCTGAGGTGTCGTCTTGGTTGCCGAAACACTGGGCCATGACAGAATCAACGCTGAAGCCGCGCCAAAGGAGGACACCCATTTCGCGGTATTGGCCTGTGGATCAAAATAAATGAGGAACCCCGGAAGTGAGTCGCCACCAACCCAAGACTCTAAATTGACTTCAGTTTCGCATAATGCTAGGGGCGAATATGCTTACTCGTCATCTAATTCCAAAGCTGCTGCAGACCCAATGATAGTGGCCTCTTCTCCATACTGCACACGACCTCAAGAGATGACGGATATTTTTGACGAGGAACTTACTGAAGTCATCTACTTATCAGACCGTCAGCACACGTATTTGACGAGGAAACAGAACAAACATGGAACGAGATTTTGCCCTGTCTCTGGACATTATACAATACTGTATCCAGTGTCGGCAGTAATTGCATGTTCTCGTACAGTTTTCGCGCGAATGCTTGGTCAATCTAAAGGAAATTGGTCACAGCAACCAAGGAGATGGGAAACGAGGTGCCTCAGGAAGTTCAGCACCATCTATGGGCTTGCCGACGCCATCGAGTACGCGAAAGGTAGGGATCTTCTCCTCAGAAGCTGTCACAGAGTTGAAAAAAGAGAGGATCGGGACTATAGGAGAACGAGAATTTGGGAGGTAGCCTAGATGGACAGCGCGATAGTGAGGGCGTAGACACTGTAGACGAGCAGTAGGGAATTTGGAAAGCATGGGCGGATCTAGAGTGCCAAGTTTAGGCTGAGAGACTAGATGCGTCTAGTCACACGGTAACAAGCAATTTCTGATCAAGCAGTGATGCTCACAGCGAATCACTGCATCAATAATTGGTCGTGATCGCTTTTCTCCTCCTACTATCTCTTTCGTGGCCAGTCCACATCTGCGGGCTTCAAGATTTCAGTTCATGACCTAGGTTGTTCTTCGCCGCCTCATGTTCTTGCTCGCCTATCTTTCGGTGCTGGGCGTCATTGTCCTTGGACCGCAGGTCGTTCTAGGGTCTTTTAAATTTAGGTGAGGACCTGCGGTGCTTATAGACCCTTGAATTGACGTGAGGATTGTTTGGAACATGGAAGTATTTCCCCGGTGGTTCAGTGTCAGCCCGTGAACATCAGCTTCTCGGGGAGCGGCGCGAACAATCATTCTGTTCCAACTACCCTCACAATCCTTCCATTATTAGGTACGTCTGTGGGTGAAGTGAATGGCTCGTCGTGCTCAAGAAGAGTACTAGATAATGTCGCGCCCATCCAAATCCCCATCCCAAATGGAGCTTCTAACTCTACCGGCATTCAGCTCTCGTTCATACCCTTGGCAGCAGACACGCTTTTCATTGCGTCCTTGGACCCTATTACTGCGCCATCCTTCGTGGTGTCGGATGTCACCAAAGTCCTGAACTCCACTACAGGACCGAATGTGGAGGGCTGCTTCGAATCTAGCACACCGCAGGTCAACTATTATCGGTTCGATGATGAGCTCAGTCAATGCGAGAATTTCACCGTCGGTTTCAACACGACTGTTGCTCCCAACGTCATGGCTTTTTTCCCGCTACTAGGCTCGTTACCGGTCCAGCAAAACAATGTTTCGACTGATTCCGCTGCTCCAAACACGGCATCCTATACGATGGATGGGCTTCACGAAGCTTCGACTGTTTTGCTAATGAATGATGGGCAAGGACACCTCCAGACGACCAAGCTCATCACCAGTGAGTACTCTGGATTTGATCAGTTCTATTTCTCATCCCCGTACCGCGATAGTCGCCGGCGATTCTTCTAGTCCCACGTCTTGTTTCCCAAAAACATCATCGAAGGACACTGGTAGTAACAAAGCTGGCAAGACCTCAAGCTCGAGACTTCCCCAGTAAGGTCTTGTCTTTTCAGATGCAGCAAAACACTGATGAACGGCCAGGGCTGCCATCATAGGGATATCTGTTGGCGCAGCCATTGTCGGGATCTTCGCCATTCTCCTTCTTGTCTATGTTGTGCGGAGAAGAACACGCAACCGACGTGCTTCGGATATGAGCTTTGACCCTACCCTCCTCAACCAGAAATGGCCTCCGGATTTGGAGGAAAAGAAAATCGAGACTCCACCTGCCACCGCGCCAAATCCTTTCACACCGTCATTCTCCACGCAAGGTTTCGTCCGGGATCCCATATACACCAACGAGAAATACGCCGCCTCCATCGTTTCAGATGCGCGTATGAGCGTTGCCTCCTGGAACGAGTTCGTTCCCCAGGATCAGCCAACTCGAAGCGACCCGCACTTCCGTGCACAGAGCATTAGCTCGAGCAGGCTATCAATGGGCACCGTTGAAATCCAAGATATTCTCCAGATGGCAACGGTGCATCGGACTCGCACTAGTGCAACGACGGCCCAGGGCCGCCCGACACCCTCGACAGCTGGCACTGCCATGACGACGTTCGGCATCGCTAAACCTGCGATGGCGCGTCTCGTCTCGACACGCCGGAGCGGTCGCAATGACGCACCGGATATGCCCGTTATGCCCGTGACAGTGTCGAGAAATAACTCCACCGAGGCGGCCATAGCGGGGTTGCCCACTAAATATCGGGCGTCATATATTTCTTTCGACGACGGCGAGGAGGATGAAGAGGACACTCGTCCGTCGGTTGACGCTGGCATTGGCGGATATCCCATACCCTCGTTCAAAACTAGTGATCTGCGGCGTAGGGATACGGCGGAGAGTTGGGGCAACGTGGATGTGCGATAAATTATACCGAAGGAATCAAATTGGGTAGGGCGGAACGCGACTTAAAAACTTTCTACAGCTTGCTGCCTATACTGATAGGTAGCATGTCGGCTCGACGCCTTATTCATTCATTTCGCAGGTACATACTTTAGGAATTTTGTATCATTAGTAAATTGGGGTTGTATGGAAAGGTTTGGAAATCATTTTACGAAAGTTGTTCATGGGGCATTTGCACCTATCTATGCGACCTCCGCGAAGCAGTGGCCGGATCCAACGACGGTGAGGAGCCCGCAGGTGGGACGATACGAAATCCGCGAGGTATCATACCAGTCAGTAGCCGATTCCAGGCAAGGCTCATAATTATTGCGGCAGGATGTGTCTATGCCATAGTCCAAAAATCGATTGCGTCTCATCCTGCGCCCTTCGTACCTCACTCGTGTTCGTTTTTCCTGCAGGATGCAGAAGAAAATATTCGTATGCACCCAATAAGAATTCAAGTTGGAGCGGATGTCCAAACATGGGAGCGTGATGTCCACCCAGGGGTGACCTTCGGCGTTAATCCAGAGTTGTAGTTCACAGTGGACAAAATTTGGCGTCTGCTGCAGAATTGGTGTGGATCCGCGTGAGACTCGAGTCAGCTCCAAACAAGTCCATTGCCCCCACGGTAAAATGACTTCTGAGAAAGGAAAGCGGTGGATAACAATTGAGACAATCCTTGAACAACTCGGTTCGTGTAGGTGATATCGATTGAGAGGGGCCGAGAACCAGTCCTGGACAGTCCAATATCGGATATAGGGCCTTGTAGCTCGCATGGAATCCTATCAACCGGATGGCCCTCCACAACGTAGTGGCCAGCGCCATATGTCGCCACAGATGAGGGTCGGACGGATCGGGGAGTAGATTCCGAATGAGGATACATGAACAAAGATTTCGGCCATTTGGCAACGTGGAGACTAGGTACTGTTAGGAATGGAGCCGCTCCTGTATTAAAGCGTGCTCAGTTTGCGGCTTCGAGATCAGCCTAGATCAGCGAGGATACTTGGTGCGATGGCGCGTACTATGGCAGATCGAGACTGCAAGAAGCAAAACGCAAGCAATTATGAATACCCGACGAGGATGCAGAGCTTGAATACCTAGAAGGGTTGTTCAATACCGACGAGTTCTAGCACGGCCATGTTTTCTTGCTATTCGCGGCTGCGGTGGGACAGAGAACGCGGAGACGGGCGCGCGATATGTTCTGCTAACGCGACGCAGATCACTTAACGAACCTAAGCGCGCACCAAAACGGGCTGCTAGATATGACCGAGGGAGAGAAAGCGTCTCTGACAAGTCGACAGACAGAAAGAGCGCCTGAGCCAGAGCTAGCAAGCAACCCGGCTTGTCCCGGGCCGGACCTGGCCGTTTCGCTCTTGCGTTCTTCTTCTACGCATTCTCATGGCACGGCCGACGCGTATAACCACTTTGGAAACATCCAGCCACGATGCAGTCAAAGGGCTTTATAAACGGGGGAAAATCATTGATTTCGTGGCATCTTTGCTGCCTCTTCCCGAGCTTTCTTCCTGCCGCCCATCATCAAGCTCACGTAGTCGGCACTTCTCAGGACATCGCCCGTGCCACTCGTACTCCCCGCTTTCTGCTTCAACCCAGCCTTCTTTTTCGCACTCTGCGCCTGCAGTTTCGCCCCTCCCACAACAGCGGCCGCTGCGCTGGATGAAGCACTGGTACCCGCCTTTTTCAAATTTTTAGGCTGGATTCCGAACGAGTCAATGGGTTTCCATGTTCAACGCTATCGATCCCTTACTGTACGTTTGTGCAACTTAGCACTCTTCCCCATGGGCGCGTCGCAAGAGCCTCCAAGTCGACGGAAACGTGGGAAGGTTTGTTCACGTGTCACTCCAAAAATGGCAATTACTTATCCATTTTCAGACTCGCCTTAAACCCGTCTCCTGTCTCAAGAGTCGACTAATTGGTGGGATTGGTGCGGGTGGCGCAAAATTGTCTGTCCTGCTCCACTAATTTGGCCGCATTTTGTACTAAACTGGTCCGACTTCGCCAACTCGGTGCACTTGCTATTTGCTTGGCTGGGGGACCATGCCATTCTGCAAGTTCCGGCAACCCTAATTGCGAAAATCTCAACCTTGAGGCGCTCCATCCAAGCTCGAGGCCTGACATTCATCAAGGCACTATCTCCATTCCTCCTGTCTTGAAGCGGCCGCGGGCAAACCTGATACATTGATCAAACGGCACCCGACTATTTAATGGCGCGGTTTAATTTCGTCCCCGAGGGGCCAACCACCACCCACTGTGACATATACCCTTCCGCCATGACAGTGTCCAGCTCTTTGTCCTATTGCACTCCTACTCGGACGACTGGGCGGAACCTCACACTTGAGGATTATGATTCCTTGCCAAACTCGACCTATAGGGACAAAATTGAAGAAGTCGTCGTGCGCGCGACGAATTCGGAACAGTGAGTTAACACTCCAAGTCAAGAGACACTTGAGAATTGGTTGTGCAGTGTTCAAGCCTTACTCGCTCCGCGCGGCCCCCTATGGCCGATGGACATCTTCTCTGCTGCATGCACCGCCCTCGACGACTCCCCTGATGCCTCTGCGCAGACACTGTACTTCTCCGCTGTGTCCACTGTGCTCTGCGGCGCCATAGGATCTCTGGTGAGCTAGCTCGCGTTCAGTTCAGCTCCATATTCAAGTATTTCCAGCGCGCCCCACCCTCTGCTCCGCCACCACCGCCCTTGACTCCCACCCCGGCGGACCGCCGCGAAATGCAGAAGCGCGTAGTCGCGAGCGTGCACCGATGCCCAACCCACCCGCTCCGAGTCCAGGTTCTGCGACACATGCACCTGAAGTGGACACTCGCTATGAATGCAGCTCGGTCTGGGTCGGGATATGCGAGCGACGAGACGGAGGAGAGTACCAGCGACGAGGACGAGCTTGAGATGGTGCTGACGCCGCGAAGGGGTTAACTGGAGTTTATTGACGGTCCTGAATTGTTATCGACGGACAGGCTGTGATTCAATCCATTGTAACATAAGTAGTTGTTCAATGCCGACTTGCCGTTTTACCTGCGAGGAATGTGGTGAACAGCGCAAACACGTCACATAACTCGGCCGATGACCTGTCATGAACATTTGTACAGGTGTTCTCATTGTCAACTCCGCGATGAGATGTGGTCACGGATATCCGTTAACCGTGACTAGTGGTTTTAGGCCACTGCTCCGCATGGCGGTACGAGTCCCAAATTTGGGCTTTAGCCTTATTTAAGATTAAAAATCAAGCATAATATAATATTCCACATTTAAAAAAATTAATTAACTATAACCTGTGGCATCGCAATTACGGACAACGCACATCAAACTCTTTATAAAATTATGCCGTATTCTTGGTGCTCCGTCTTGAGGAAGGTATTTGGTTGTGTGTTCCTTTATAAGTATGTCTGCTGTGGACTCGGGGATTTTGAATGGTATAGCTATCATTCATTGATAGTTTCTCAAAATGGAAATATGTGACCAGAGGAGGCCAAAACGGGAAGTAGATTTGCACCACCACACACTAATAAATCCTGCTGCCATCGTGATTACTTCGTTGTAAAATTCACACTTGACCATAAGATAGATATTCATAAAAGTATTTAGACCTAGGTTATCTATTTAGTGTAAGGAATGGCACATTTCACTGTCATAATTCTGGAAACCACGTTCAGATCATCCATTTCCCCCAAGGAGCAGCGTATATGTCTAAGTTCGCCCTCCCTCACAACTATGCCAGTTTTCCTTCCCAATGTTTGAAGCTGTTAACTCTGTTGATCCATCGAGTTCACCCGCACTTCACTGTGTACAGCAGCTGCACTCAAGTTGTTGGTCAACACTATTTCCTCGCTTACAGTGAGGTTGCTTTTGAAGCCATTGTTGACCCATTGAAAGAGCCCAGCTGCTGAGAACTGGGTGAAGGAGTATCTGGTCTCCTCTTCGCCGATGCCCATGTTCAAGTGGCGGAGAATAGCGAATGGGATCAATATGGTCAAACCAGGTGGGAAGTAGATAATGAGCTTCAAGTCCCACAACACAAGGTGGCCTCCACGATCCGCGTCAAAATTTCCCAATGCTGTAATGGAACACCATCCCCACGCGAGATTCAGACCATCTATGTGGCATTTCGTGATGGTCCTTGGGCCAAAGTTGATCGTTGCAGCTGCAAATGCAGAGTGACCATGGTTGAAGTTTCATGTCCTGAGTGGCACATCGTGTACACACGTGTGCCTGGGCCACAGTGTTCGAGAACCTGTCCAGTCTAGTGTCACTAGCACTCACCAACATGCAGTGCAAGGGCATGGGAGCCTGCACCATGAGCCATCGTCCTTCCAAACATCACCCACCTTTACCTTTCCAGATACCAGGAGTCATTCCATCCTTTTTTCCATTGGATTCAACTCCCAGCACTGCATACTTTGCTGTACAACACCAAGAGGACCAGTGATGCAGCGAGATTTGTTAGTCACTGCAGCCACATCCTGTGTAGCTTGAGGCTGAAAGGACTTCCCAGGGCCTGGTCAAAGCCGATATTTGAGGGGATAAACCAGGTTTGCCGCCTGGACCTCAGAAACACATGATTAGCGGATTTCAGATACTTCTAGTTGTGCATACCGCCCTATAAATTCACGGACCTTCAGTGGGGACTGGGGGACATATCAAAGGCCAACACGGCCTCAGAGGTCCACACAGATGCCGGGGCCCACAAAATTTTCTACACATACGACAATACACCTTCGCGTCTAGCGATGGTGCCAATACCTGAAGCATCCCCCTCAGCTTTTACATACCAACATGTGTTCTTTGTGATGGTAGGCTCGGAATACGACTACCATTTGTGCGCGAAAGATGTAGATTTTGGGGAGGAACACGGGCCATGAAAACAGACATTCTCAAGTAAAACAACACTATACAAAGTAGCTACTTGTGGATGTACAAGCAGTATAAATATTCTCTCGAAAAGGGCAAGCGAGGTAAGTCAAATATAAGATGGGCCAAGCAGGAAGAAACATTGGGAGCACCTGATATGAGATAAAGAAGCAGATCGGGACAATAGCTAGTGGGGTATTTTGAGAAGAAGGTGATCTGATAAGACAGACAAGGTACAAGGGACAAAAAAAGGGAACAAAGGCAAGGAAAAGGCTGATGGTATGCAAAAAGCAAAAAGTCCAAAGAGCACTGATCAGAACTTTCGGATAGGACCAGTCGCTCCAGACAAGAACAAGCAGCGTAAAAAGATGGCATAATGAGCAAAAGACCAGTAAAAGGCATGACAAATACAAACTCTCGAATTGTAACAAGAAGACAAGGGCAGCCCGAACAAAAGAATGCAGAACAGGATAAGAAGAAAACGTGGTAATAAAAGGGGACAACCAATACAAGACGGTACAAAGGGACATTAAATTGAGTTGGGCTAGAACATGATAAAAAGTGGGTTGAAAACCAGACAGATGCAAATGTGTCAATAAAGGAAGGGACAAGGAATGTGGCTTCAACTGGTGAAACATCAAATAGGTCTGCAAGCAATCAACATTCTCCACATCCAACACAACCAAAGATTGCATGGATTGAAGGAATGCAGCCCAATCACAGAGGGAAGGGCAAAAAACCAAGTCTTGATTGTTGAGTCAAAGATGTTGAATGCGAGAGTAAAAGGGGGGATCCGTCCAATGTATGAACCCATGGCAGTACACCTCCGAAAGGGACAGGAATAGCCCATGTTCTCTGCTGAGCGTCGAGATCAACAGGAATAATGTTTAGATGGAGGATGCGGATGGACAGTGCAGTGAGTTGGGCCAACCGAACAAAAAGAAAGTCTGTAACGACAGAGTTGATGGTAAGCACCGAGAAATACATGCAACGACCGAATTCGGGGTCAAGGATGTCAAGGAGGGAAGAGAAAGTGGGGGTGAGCTCCTGGTGCCCGATAAACCGGAGTTCTAAGACAAGGGAGTGGTAGGGCATTTTGCAAGCACTGCCATAAGGGCAGTGCAAGACAAACGAGAGTTGATACCCAGAAGACGGGGGTCGACAGGATCAAAACCATTCAACAGCAGCAGACTCAAAGGAGTTTGTACCTGGTGTCAGCCAAATGGGGGCGACCAGGATGATTCCAAAAATGAGGGGCTGGGCGCTCTGAGTAGAACAAGGACCTCAAGAGGAACATGAATATGGAGAGGTAAATCTT
Organism: Mycena galopus ATCC 62051; assembly: GCA_014925785.1. Taxonomy (NCBI): domain Eukaryota; kingdom Fungi; phylum Basidiomycota; class Agaricomycetes; order Agaricales; family Mycenaceae; genus Mycena; species Mycena galopus. Next base: position 116,293 of record WIQG01000126.1, on the reverse strand, counting down.
GTTTGGCAGATCAGGCATGCTGATAGACAAGAATAAAGGTGACTTCACGCCAAAACACAAGAAGACTTACGAGACAAGGGGCTGGAAGGAAGGTGGAGCAAAAGCAATACAGGCGAACAAAGTGCACAGGTTCAACGTAGAGATCAAAGGAGGACAATGTAAAATATGGACGGACACACATTACTGTACTATTTCAACCGTAAGTTCAGCCAATGTGACCTGTGATCACTTAGGCTCACCTTTTCTTAGGTTCAGACGAGCTTGAAAGGTGTGGCAATTTTTTTCTTGGTTCAAAGTTTCTTTGGCTGAATTGTTCAAACACCGCCTGAAGTCACCCTACTGCCAACACTTTTTAAATTCTTGGTTCAACATTTTTTGGGTTCAGCTGCTGAACATTGAACCAAATTGAACTACTATCCTTCTACCAGATTATGATCCCAAGCCGAAGAAGAAATGAAATGGAGTGACCATACCTCTCAAATGTGGTCGGATGCCTTCCTAGAATATGCATGGGAGAACCAAGAAAAAAAATTGAATTTTGATGTCTTGCAGGACCCAGATGTGACCTAGTTCAGGGTCCCCAGTGACCTGTGACCGAAATGAAATACTGTACCATTTCGACCGTAGGTTCAGTCACAGGTCACACCGGACTTCGTTTGATGTGTGCAAAAATCGCCCTTATTCAAAAGAAAAATTTTCGGCCATCCCGGACATCGAAAATTGCCAAATCGTTGAACTTACGGTCGAAATGGTACAGTAGGTTGAGTTCAACATGCTCATGATGTGTGACGTGAACCTACAGTTGAAATAGTACAGTATAAAGGATTATTAAATAAACAACTGAACAACTACACACCAAAAGGAGATTGACCTCAAAGAATGCAAGAACTAAGCACCAAAAAGACGGGTGCACAAATGACGTCACAGTTTCTATAAGGGACAAGCGCATAAGCTAATAAACGCAAAGCGAACAATCTATCAACAATGAGACAACTACGCAGTGAAAGGGGATCAGCTGGGTCAAGAAATGCAAGAAGTGAGCACAAAAAAGCCCATATCACGCCAAGATCATGATTGAATGATGAACATTTACTAATGGGCATCGACGTGGTCAAGCTTTTGATGGCAAAGGCGACCAAAATTTTGGGGCAGTCGCCCCCCTAAACGAGTCCTAATAAATTAGGACTCGTAACCGCGTCGCGGCATCCGCGAGAGTTGAGAACAGGGCGCCCTTAATCTTTTTGGGTGCGAGAATGGTATCTGCAGCTGCTCCCAATCGGGCAAGAGAATGATTTGTCGTTCCTGTTTTCTTGGTTTTGTGATCAAATAATGTGGAGCCCAGACAAGGTACAGAACTCGGTTGGTATCCCGTCAACAGCGATGCAATCATTGCCCTGCTCTCGGCCTGAGCTGTGTATGTACAGATGTTGTCCGGGGACACTTTTAGTCTACTGGACTGGTCGCGGCATTTGTGAATGACTTGAGAGCAGGGCCATTTTTTTTTTCAATTGGCACTAAATGTTTCCACAGCACGCATTTGGGGCGGAAGCTCCTTCACGTTCCTCTACCCAGTCTGAGTATCGTTCAGTGAGCGCCAGAAACCATTCGCTGCGAATTCTGGTTGGCAACACCACTAAACGCGTTGAATAATGTCAGGAGCTATGCACATGTGCAGATGTGGTTGGATACGACAATTACCTCGAGCATATTGTCGAGAGTAGGCTTCATTTATTTTTGGAGGTCGAACGGAATAAACGGACGTACCGTCATGGCGGATTTCAATACCAGCGTCCTTTAGGTGTACCAGCGCGGCGCGCGCGCCATCCAAGAGACTTTTGTTTGGTTCATATTTTTAGCAAATGCGGAGCCCACACAGGGTACAAAACTCTGTTGATCTCCCGTCAATAGCAATCAAGTTGTTGCCCTGCTCTCGGCCTGAGCTATGTATGTATTTAGATGTGGTCAGGTAGACGTTTTGTGTCTGCCCGGACTGGTCGCGGCATCTGTGAATGTGCCGAGAGCAGGGCCCCCTTTTTTTTGGTCAGCAGAACTCAATGTTCCACGGCACGAATCTGGCCGCGGCGCATGAACTCATTCGTGTTCGTCTACTCGGTCTAAGTATCATTCGGTGAGCGCCAGAAACCATGAAAGAACATCTCGAACTGCGGAAGAATGTTGGCGGCAAATTCTGGTCCACCACACACCACTAAATGCAGGCTAAGAAGAATGCCAAGCAAAACTACTATGGACGTACTGCTTTCCTCTCCATCAGGCATTTGACCCCACACAAATGCGCAGTGGCCGCAGTGGATCCAGAGGGTTTGCAGTGTGGAGCACTGTGCTAGGATGTCGTCCTTGACTTTCTTCATGTCAGGGAGGTTCACTTTTACCGGGTCCTCGAATTTCCAGTCAATCGCTAATTTCACAATTTGCCGGGGCAGAGATGAGGGTAGGCTTTCGAAGAATGAGACTGCCTGCGCGTGGGTGAGAAGAAGCTATATGTACCACGAGCGCAATCTCACTTGCCTTCTGTGGATCGTCTTCAGGCGCCGTCGAAATCCATGGGCGACCTTCAATCGTCGTCCGGAGAATTGTGACATTCGGAAAGATGTCGGTCAGGTCGCGGAGGGATGTCAGATAGCCCATGAGGGTCACTCTGAGATACCGCACGCTCGTGTGTTTCGACTGTACGGCATGCATCTTGGCGAGAAAGTCAACTGGCTCGCAGGGTTCGACGGTCATATTTGTTAAGGTGGGAACAGGAAGGAAAGGCAGTACTGCAACTGGGCCAAAGTACCGCTCGAGCAATGGGCAATATTGGGTGTCGCTGAGTTCACTAAAGTCGACAGCGAGGCCAGGCATTTGACGCCATTTGATCAAGGCCAAGTCCTTGACTCCAGGAAATTTGGCAAGGGCATTGACGTGGCAAGATGCCATGGGTCGCCCGACAGCGATGTCGAGGACTTGTACATTCGGAAAACAAGGAACGTGGGGTTGCAAGTCGTGGAAATATCCTTGGTAATGCATGCCAGACAGGTCTAACCCCAGGTTACGAAGGGTGTCCGGACATATGGCACGGAGCCACCACTCTTCCAGGTTGTCACAGTTGGCGAATCTGAATGTGTGCAATTTCAACTTGGAAGCAGTGTCCAAAGTTTCTCCCTCCACTGTGGTACACATATCGACGCTCAGGGCGCGGAGCTTCGTCAGAAGGCGCAAATTCGCCATTGCGGTGCCAGTGAAATGCAGCGTGAAAGCGGCGAAAAGCTCGAGATTGACGAATCGGGGGAGGAACTCGTAAAACGAGTTTAACAAGCTGTACGGGTCCCCTGGAGGGCGTGGTCTCTCCAACTCTTCGAATTCCAGAGGCTGCACCGTGCAGTTCCGTACAAGTGGAGCAATGTCCTCCGACGCCCAGAATTCCAAGCGCTTGCGGAAACGCTCGAAATACAATGGCAGGATCAAGGCTTCAGCAATCATGCCATATGAGTCGTTCACAACGGAATATGGGTAAAATTCGAAGTCGGCAAAGAGGCGTGGGCGAGCGAGGTGGTGAAAGCGTCGATTAATGAGGTTTACATGCTGAAGAGTTTCGCGGTCTTCCTCCGGTGACAAAAAGCCAATCGCCTCGTCCCACAATTCTGTTGGAATTTGGTTCCCGGAAACCATATTGGCGGAAGCAGCGAGGCTCAACGGTGGGTACTGAGTTCCAAAACTGGTTCAAAGTAACCTGGGCTCAGTCACGCTGCGAATGACAGGTCGTGGCAGTGTATCCAGCCCGATATGGCAACTTGAACACAATTTCGCGCAGCAAACGCAAAAATATCCAGGCTGCCTTGGGTTCATGCGAAATTCTATTGGATTTAAATATGGCCTTTTCTATAAATCCGAGCGATTTTCTGCCCATTTTTCTTAACCGTGCAGTGAAATATTCAGCTTGCAATTTCGAGATTTTTCACCGAAGTGGCGGCACTTCAGTGTGACCAGTATACTCTGCCAGTGCGGCGCCACCTTCGAGGCTTTGTCGCCTCCTCAAGCAACATTTTCCGCTCTCTCAACTAAATACTAAAACCAAAATAATTGTAATTGAAGTACGCTAAAGTAGTAAGTGTTCTGGGCATAGGTCCCAGGCAGTATGTATTCAATTCACTGCACGCCGCTGCCTCCCTCTTCGCCTAGATCCTCCAACAACCCTCTGCTATCTCCCTCTACATCTGAACCCTCATCCCCGTCTCCACAGTCGCTGGAATCGCTGTCATTGACATCGTCTTCATCTCCTTCATCCTCATCCACGCACTCAATCCGCCCTTGCCGGACCAGCTCCTCTAGTACGGAGTCCCGCCCCCGCCTCCGAGCACTCCAACGCACGACGAAGCGCGGCATCGCTGCACGCCCGCAGCTGCGGATAATGAAGTCGGAGCCGATAATATTGCCGCTGTGATCAGAGGGTGATCCAGCCGCCGTTGAGTCCTCCGGGGAGCCCGGCGCCGAAGATGAAGAGCATGATGAGCACGCGGACGACGGCGGCGATTCAGCGCGTTCGACAAAGCACCCACTCCCGCACCCCTCCGCAAATCTCGCGCGAAACGCCATCAGCGCACGCACGCGCTCGCCCGCGAGCCCAAAGAGGCGCGCCTCCTCGAGCCGCGGAAGGACCGGCGCCCGCCGGCTTTCTTCACATTCGCATCGGCGCGTATGAGTTTCCTCATTGTCCAGAGGAGCAGGAGGAAGCTGGATCGTCTCCAGCAACACGCCGCAGATCGCGTCCGGGTCGCGGATGCGAGCAAAGTCGAGCTCGAAAACGGACAGGGAGACGAGGGCGCGGAGAAGCGCGGCCAAGGCGGCCGGCGCACATTCAAGCGCGATGATGCGCAGGGTGTGTAGCGCGGCGATGGGGAGCGGGGAAGGCGAGACGCCCGCAATCATCTCCACGACACCAGTGAAATCCTGTTCGGGCACAGCGGCGAAATCTTGCTCGGGCAGATCGAGCGCGAGGGTCGCGAGCCGGGGGAGCTCGAGCGTGTGCAGCAGGCGGATGAGGTGCTCCGGGTCGAGGTCCGTCAGCGACAGCTCCTCGAGCGCCGGCACGCAGATGCGCTCCCCATGCTCGTCCGCTGTGCGGGGACCGGAATAATGCAGCCGAAGTCGCCGGAGGCGCGTGGAGCGGCGTAGCATGGCGTCCCAGTCCTTGAACGGCGGGCGAATGCTGTCGGGATGCAGCGCGAGCTCGAGAGCGTGGAGCTGCTGCAGGTAAGGCGCGTGCGCCCAGGGGAGATTGACGCCGATGAGCGACACGTTCTTGAGCGCGGGCAGGACGTTGTCGAAGATTACAACTGGCGGGCGGTAGGTGGCAATATACAAGTTTTGCGTGGTACGGTAGTCCTCGAAATGGTAAAGCTGAAGGGTCTCCAGGCGCGGTGCGGGCCCGCAGGTCGACAACGCTTGCCGGGCGATGAGCTTACATTCATTGGCGCGAACCTGAAGATCATATTGAGACGACAGTAAAGCATATTTGAACGTTCGGCCGACGAGCATTTCGCTTCCGAAAAAAAGGGCAAACGTACCTTGAGGTGGAAAGCTCGCCACCGGGCAACATGCGGGAGAATGAGTGCAAAGATCGTGCGCATCTCGTCGCGGCACAGAGTGACGCTAAAAACAGATTTATTGACGGCGTAGAAATTTCAGCTGCGTGCACTTACCCTGGGATATGATCATCGACCGACACCGTGTCGACAAGAATATCGAGTGGATGGCTGGACCCAATAAGCATCACGGACCAATTCTTGATTTACTAGGCTTACTTTGCCGCCCCACGGGCCAAGAACGCTTCTGCCCGGGCTATATGTGCGGGCTCCCGGAAGTGCAGAGATGTCCACAGACAAGAAATCCGCAAGGCCACTTCTCTCCAGTGTTTGCAGACATGGCAAACGAGAAGCTGGAAATCTGTGACCGAAGCAACGCAGTGGTGCTCATCAGGACGCAGCAGAAACGGTGAGTCGAGGACCTGGTCAGCAGCACCAAGCACGAATACCCTGGAGAGCAGCTCAACAGGGAGGCAATAGACACCAGTAGTGAGGGCCATGGGGCGTGTTCGGAGGATGAGCTGCCAGATTTCTGTTACTTAAAGTTGTGCCCTTGCGATCCCCTTCCCGATCGCACTTCCCAATCCGGCACCACCCAAAGCTCATTTGTCCCCGAGGGCCCTCCTTGTCGGAATCCCCCGCCGCCATACCCCCGCCCTATATTCCAAGCAGAATCCCTTCCCCGTTTCCCAAAACATTAGGCTCTCAACCTTGTTTTAGCTCCTTCATCTCATCTGAAAACCAACCACCGCCCACGCCGGGTCCTCACCCCACCGAAAAAAAAATCGTCCATACACACCTGTTAGCCAGACCTTGCGCTCTACCGCCCCGATTCCGACTCCGTCTCCGTCGCCCATGCATCCACTCCCCTCGCGGGTTCATTGTACTACTTACTCCAATCTCAAGTTGGCTTTGCTCCTGGGGGCTACCGTACGGTACTTGCCACACCTGATCTGAATCGCGGTGCTGCATTAACCAACGTGGAACCTTCTCCGCCACATTGACATACCTTGCGTGTGTAGAATGGATGACTCCTTGCCTTACTCCGCCACCGTCGTTCTACTGCGTGCACGGCTGTCTCCATAGAACGGCAATGGGCCTACCTCTCCACCCCATCACCAGACCCTCTCCAGGCACCAGCCACGCAGCGCCTTCTGAGTGCGATTGACAACGCTGCGCGCCCGACCGGGGTCGCCGATGTCCAACTTTGCACGCTATTTAGGTAATAAGCTAATAGCCACGTACCTAAAGCAAAGCTTCTTCGACTCCGCGTCCGCGGTGTGTACGATCTCCATGAAACGGAACCATCGAGACTGCGCACAAAATCCAAATTCGCTGACGCGGGTCACGGCGGCAAAACGGCCGTTCTCGTTGTTCCACGGCCGTTCTCGCTGTTCCACGGAGTGCGCGCTGCGGTTGGGAATGCAAATGAATTCCTATTCAAAATGTCAAAGCTTTATTGTCGGAGCGCTGAGGCGAAGTTGCTGTCATCGATGGCTGTTGCATGTTCGACAGACGGTATTTTTGCACGGCCTCGTGTGTAGAGAGGTGTCGCCAAAATTTGCGCACCGTGGAGCAGGGTACGGCTTATTATCGTGTACAGTAATTACATTCGGCCCCACGCCCGGATTCTATGTATCTGTGCGGTAAACACCATCAGAACAAGCATCGGAGGGATGCAAGACACCCACGGTCGTCTAGCTCTAAGCCCACTATTTCGCGCGAGAGATGGGACAACACGCGCAAGGTAAAGGCTACCTTATCCTGTTCATAGCCTGCTCGTATGCGCGCAGTACATCCTTGGCCTCGTCAGGCTTCATCTCGAGCGCGCGCATCGCATGTTGAAGTGAGCCGCGAGTCACGATCATTCTGCCCGTGTTTTTGGAGTTCGCAGGCGTATCTGCCTCCTTCGAATCCGCAGCTGCTTCAGCGTACACCGCGTCGAGCGTTGTGTCGGGTGTCGGTATGATCTTGCCGTTTTGCAATAACGCATCCACATGCCGTGCGCCCCGGAGCGCTGGAAAAGCACGGATTAATCACGTTCTCGGCGTGAAACCGCCAGTGAAATATTTACCTTGGTAATGTGACCATGCGCGCCAGGCGCAGAAGAAAAACGGTAAATTCGGGATTATCGCTGAAATGCGTGGGTTAGGTAAAGATATTTTGAGCGGCAGGGTAGAATAGAATCCAATATCGTTCCGCAGGCCTTTGATTTCAGAGAATAAATGCACGGCGCATTGAATCCACACCGAGACCAATGGTTCGACAAACGGTTTACGAGGTTCTGAAATTCAAAAGGACGACATACGGACGATCATGAATGGCGCGGTGAGCGGCGCGATCAAGAGAAATGTCCAAAATCCCCTGTTGTGTTGTGGAATCCGTGTCTGGAGGATGTTTCGGAGGTCGGAGAGTGCGGACGGGCCTGAAGAGATGCTGGGCGGATAGACCAGGGGAACCTACACGAATTTTTCTTGAGGGACGGTGTTGATGTAAGGAAACGAATTCGGCAAACCTGGAGCTTAGCCCATGCCGCTTCCGCCTCCTCCAGTTCAACTCCAGTTAAATCTTTCGGCACACTCGCTGGTGGGGCATTCTTCACGTCGATCCGCTTCAGTGCGCCCTCCTCAAAATCGAGCCTATCCAAGAAACGTTCGCCAAACTCGAACACTCGGAACTAAAGTGCGAATATTAGTTCGGCGCTTGAAATCTAAACGATGCCCACCCGCCACGTCCCAGTTTTTGCATTCCCCCACCCAGACCACATCGTGTCGAGCTTGTATGAGGCCCACTTTACCACGCCTTCTTTCGGGAGCCATCCAGGAGGCTGAGAGTCTTTGTGAGACGGCGGTGTTGGTGGGGGAAAGACTCGGAAGCTATAGTAGGCTATTACGCGTTGTGGGGGCGCCGCACGCGTGAGGGGAAGCGCAACGATACGCATCGTTCCCCAGGTTCTTTGAAGGGAGGCCATAACGATAGGAAAAACTAGAAAGAGGCTAACGCGTAGAACGCGTCGAAGGATCACGATGACGCAATGCTTTGCCGGTAACCCTAACCCTAGGATACTTCAAACTTCCTTCGGAAAGAAAACACCGTAACCACTGGGAGCGGAGGGTCCGCAATCTTGCAGCAGTCAACGCGACTTTTGAGCATTAAGCAAGAATAATTTTGGACGGCATAATGTAGCATTAACATGAAGTATCGCGAGTTATTTGGGACGCATAGCCATCCTATTCTTCAGCTCCCGAACCCAAGAACGCCCTGCCCACGCTCCGGATCGGTCATGCGATGGACGCGGACGGTGGGCCCAATAACAACATTGTTCATGTCCTGCGGCGTGATGAGCACGTACTGCTTCTTGTCCGACGAGTTGGCGGTGTCGATCTGGAGGCACGATATCAGCGTCACTTCATACCCACTCAACAAGGACGCAAAACCCACCATCATCCTCATACTAATGCGGCGATTGACGGCGTCCATGAAGACATCGAACTCGTCTGAGTGGGTCGGGGCAGATTAGCGCTAGCTCAGATGTGCAGCATCGCTGAGCGTGAAACTCACCAAGACATCTGAGAGGGCAACCGATAGACTCCCAGAGCGATAAGAGCAAGCAAATGGTCGAAAACGACTTTTCGCCTCCGCTCAGGGAGCGAGGATCCTTGTCTCGGTCTCCCTTAGTCTGGACTTGATCGTCCGTTTTAACCTAGTACTGTGTTAGTCTGGCAAAAAAATGCACGAGATCTCCACCCGCACCCTGAGCTGTAGTGTCCCTTTGTCATGGTCAAAGAGGACCTTGCCGAAATACCCTCGCTGCGAAAGATGATACCCAAACACGAGCTTGCAGCGAAGAGCGATATGACGACGGAATTCTTGCCACCGCGAAAGGCGGATGATCAGAGACGCCTTGAGAGCCTGAACAAAACCGTCATACCCAGAGCAAGCAGAGTCTTGTTGAATAAACTGACCTTGTTTAAGCTGGTCATTTGCTTTAGATCAATTTCTGCTTTGTCCAGCTTGTCCTTGGCTCTGTTCATTTCGTTCGCCATATCCTCAACTGAAGCACCGTGTCTGCAATGGCCGGGGGGTCAGAGCCACTGCATTATTGAAACTAACCAACTGCGCACCTGTCTTCACGTTCTTTCAAGGCCGCTTGCATGGATTTTAAGCTACGTTGAACCACCTCGACAGGCCGATTAGCGGGCACTTCTTCGCAGTAGGCCTCCGCTTGCGCAGTCCAGTCCTATGTAGACACATATTATTTTCAAGATTAACGAGGAGACGGAGAATAATGGACCTTGAATTCTTGTACGACCACCGCTACGGCCTCGTCGGCTGCATCGACATGGGTCTTCCCGTCTTTCAGCTTGTCTTGCCAGTACTTGATATCGGCCTGGTGCTTCGTCCGGCTTTCAACCTTCTTTTCAATTTGCGCCTAAATGAGGCATCAGCATCGGCGTGCCGGAATCAAGCACAAACTGAACAGCACCTTAACAGCGTCCTGCAGACTCGCAAATTCGTTGAGCTCCTTCTGATATTTGTCCCTCTTCGCCACGAGACCCTTTTGGGTTTCATCGAGTTGGGCCTTTTGCTGCGAAACCGCCTCAAGCTGCTTCTCGTGGACGCTCTTCTCGCCTTCCGACTCCTACCGGCGCACGATTAGAATGCAAACCATCGAGCCTGAAACAACGAAAGACTTGCCTGCAAGGCGTCTTGAATTGCTGTCAGCTGAGCAGGCATTTCTTCATTGATCTCGTTCTGAAGGTCCCGGACGTTCATTTTCGCTCGATGCACTTTCTGGTCAGCCGTCTTCTCCTCGCTCTATCGTCATCGTCAGCGCAAAGAAACACAATATACGTGGGATGAGACATACGACGAGAAGGTTCTGTTGCTTTTTAGCTGCGTTCCATTCGGCCTGCTTGGCCTTGAGGGCAGCGTTAGCGGCCACAAGCTCGCCTTCCTTCCGCACTTTCTCTTCGCGCCACCGCCTAGGTACAATTTAGTGGCTAAGCGTGATGAAGCAATGCATCACTTACTGTAACTCATCGGTCGCACTTCCAACGAGAAGCATAGGGTGGGCACGTTTGAAGTTGAGGGGGACCGACGACTCTCCTCCTTCCCTGTGATATTGGGTTCGTTAGCTTAACACAGAAGATAACAAGGAAACGTACGCGTAGCGCGTCACAGTGAACATATCGAGGGTCCAACCAGTCCCGGCTCTTGAATTAGCCAAGACTCGCGCTCCTTCTGCACGGGTTGGAGCAAGAACGCGGGATTCGATGCCCGCCTTGTTGATCATGATACGGAGGACATGTTCGTCCGATATCTAGAGCGCATCAACGAGGAGTCACGGAGTAGAGCATTGTACCTACTTCGAGGGCACGGAGGACGGTGAACACTCCAGCCGGCGGTTCCCCTCGACTATAGTCGAACAGATCTGGCTGGAACTTGTGGATAGAAATTTGCGGGCTGGTTGTTTCCCGTCAGGCGCGTAGAAGGGAAACGAGACCGTGCTTACTTCTGGTAGCGGAGAAGGATCTTCTTCAGCACGGGGATGTCCCTCGTATCTGTGACGGCAAAGGAGCTCAACAGTGACCCGAGCTGGGACCGCAAGAGCTCCGCCCATTTATTGTCCTTGACTCTAACGTGGATGCCCAGAGGACCGAGCGGTGTCCGGCCGTGCCAGGTAACATTCTTGATGTCTTTAACGACTTGCTGAATATTTTTCCCATACGCAGCGTATCGATCCTCGTCAGCTTTAAAGCAGCTGTTGATAGCGGCGTCGCAGTTCTCAACGTCTGTGCGAAGTTCCTTCTGCCTGTTCTCCTCAGCGATGCCAGCGTTCCGGTGGCGTTGAAGTTCGGCGTCGACCGCGGACTTCTTATCCTGGACGGCTTGCAAGGCTGCCTCTGCTGCTGCGACGTCAGCGCGCGCGCCAACCAGCTTGCGCTGAGTTTCCTCGCGCTTAGATTCGGTATCTTGCTCGAGCCGTTTGGTTTCCTTTTCGATGGCAGCGTTGTACTCTGCGATCTGCTTGTTCGACGTCTTGATCAGAGAGGCTATGTTTTTGATGGCGTCCTACACCACACAATAAGTCTCGATGCAGAGTTTGCGATAATGAAGCATACATTTAACGCGAATACTTCACCCTTGTTCTCTTTAATCTTGTTAGAGACTTCAGTCTTCTTCTCGACTAGTTCTTTTCGGTCCCCGAGCTCATTCAGCTCACCCTCCAGCTCTCTTACCCCGTCATCGACAGCAGCCAAGTCATCCTAGAAATGATAAGTACACGCCGTCCCGGTATATGTCGAATTACCTCCGCTTTCTTGAGGCCCTCCTCAATCTTGGGTAGCCGCCGGGCCTGCTTGGCAGCCTCCTCGATTTTCTTCTCCATCTCTTGCTTCTTCTCGCTGACGTGCGACCAAGCCAGTTCTTTCTTCAACTCGTCTACCTTTTGTTTCTGCTCCCTAGCCTTGGTTGCCTCTGCGAACCGATTGTTCGCTTCGCGGTACGCTGCCTTGAGATCAGGAATGGCTTCCTTCTTCTGCGTGAGGACTTTGGTCGTTGCGGTGATATTCGCGAAACAGGTGTCGTATTCTTCCGAGAGCTGGGAAAGCTGGGTGCCGCGGAGGAAGAACTGCGAGAATGACTTAGCGCAGCAAACGCAGTAGCGGTTTGCGTACCTTGTACTTGTCTGTGGACGCAGATGCGCTGAGGAATTGTCGGGCAGCGTCTGTAAATGAAATGAGGATACCTGCCGAAATACAGGCGGAAAGCACGTACCTTGGGTGAGAACATTCATGGGATTGTCAACTTGGATGTTCATGTGATCGCAGATGGCAGCGAGTTCGTCTTTCTTGGTACTGATGATTTTGCCGTCCTTGCTCTTGATTTTCCACGAGCTGTTGCCCTCCTTGGTAAACCTACGAGTGATCACGATAGACTTTCCATATTCCTTGGGCTTGTACGCTTCCTCCCCTTGGTTCTTCAGCGAAATAGTCACTTCAGATGCGCTACAAGCGTATTGGAGCCGCAGTCAGAACACTGAGACGGGAAACGTACGCCTGTCCTTCGCGGATGAAAGATTTGAGGCCGTTACCACGACCGGTGGAGTTGGCTTTGCCACCCAAAGCGACCGTAATAGCTGATAACACGGCGCTCTTTCCACCTAGAACACGATCAGATGCGTCATAGAAAAAAATGGTTGAATAGCGTACTTCCGTTGTGCCCTGAGCTCATGTGAGTACACTGTGGACTTGCGACGATTTAGACGCGTACCAATGATAAAGTTGATTTGAGGGCCGAAAGAGAACGTAAGGTACTTGTGGCACATGAATTGGTGCATCTCGATAGCTTCGATAATGCCGTGTTCGGCAATGCCCTACGATCTGGATGAGCACACGTCCAAGGGATGATTGAGAGAAAACTATCACTGACTCCCTGAACTTTCCGTTTATTTTCGAGGGCAGTGCGAATGCTTTCCTCGTGCTCCGCCTCGAACTCACGGTCAGCCTCCTCGCCATCGTCACCTTCGTTTGCGCTCTCTGATTCGTCGTCATCGTCGTCTCTGCGACGCGCCTTTCCTTTGGACGCACGTCGACCAGAGGCGGGTGGCGTGCGCTCGTCATCACTATCTGCAGCGCGGGGGCGCTTAGATGCGGGCGAACCATTGGCCGAGGAATTCTCGTCATCGCTATCGACATTTGCACGGCGTTTGGCCATGGTGGGTTTAAGAAAGGAGCGCGTTAATGACTCACGTGCTAACCACGTGGGTCGCAAGTCTTTCCCACGCACATCTTTGTCGTTCAATGGTCCCGAAATAAAGGACGGAATGTCCGTGTCGCTGTGGCACGAGAACGGCATGTTTGTCTCAAGACTCGGACTGGCCCTCGGAAAATTCTATCCTAGGTTCTTTCGTTGACTCCAAGTCCTCAGTAATACATTGGTACTCCATGTTCGTTCAACGTTGGTCATCACTAAACTAAACTCAGTTATTGACAGACATGTCCGAGTCGAAGCCTGAAGATCTTTTCTTTTGCCGTCTGACGCGTCAAATATTTTCCGGCTTCAAGTTTGGAATATATATATTCCGTCCGCCACCACTACGGACCAACCAGACAACCTTTCTAGTTCAAATGCTTCTTAATGAACGCCAGAGAGGTATCAAACGCCCCTTGCTTGGCTGCAACTGCCACCGGGTCTGACTTTCAGTATTTCAAGTATCAGTGATTCGGTTATTGATAAATGCTGGCGTGTTCACCGCATTTGCTCGAACCTGCGGCCATTTTGTCTCGATCATTCACTCGTAAATGAAACAACTTGACACTTACAGCGAATCCGTGCCCGACACCATCGAACTGCCGTCTGAAATAGCCAGGGGGATACTGCCCGTCGCCCAACACTCCATCCGTCTCGAGAGCGAGAGCCGGAGTAAATTCTGTATCCAACTCTGCATTGTTAATTTCAATAGGGACGTGCGACTCCGCTTTAACGAGCTCGAAGTCGGCCGGAACGTTCAGAGATGAAGGATGGGCCGTTGTCCCAACCGCAATAGTGTTGTTTTGAACCAGGCGGATTGTGTAAAGACCTGCGGCTCGAATTTACTTGGGGAACGGCAAGTGAAACGCTAATAAGCTTACCGCCGAAGCAGTACCCAGTTGTGGCGATTTGCGTGACGCCACGCGATTTGAGTGCTCTGACTACAGCAAGGAGGGGAGGTGTGGTTTGCGCTTCGGTGTGGTTAACAGCCCATGCAGTGATATTGCCGTCTGTTGGAAGTGCGTCGCCATTGAGATAATCCGGAGCATAGGTCTGGAATCCCGCCGCAGCCCATTGATCCGCCTAAATTGACTTCGACTATGGAGGCTGAAATGAAGGATGGTCACTGGACCCACCAGGACCTAGGAACCATTTGGTGAAAAAGAAAAGTTTCAGCAGATGAGATTCACACACAAGATTATCAGGAGACGGCAGGCCAAATACATCTATCCCAAAATTTCCTCCAAACCGTGGAGAAGACAATGCGGAAGCCACCCACCCGTAAGCATCAGGACAGCGATAGTTGGATCGAAATTTTCCTTTGGCAGGGACACATAGGTCAAGACGCCATTGATGGTAATATTCTTTCCCTGCGGAATAGTGTCGAGGGGAAGCGACGAGTGAGGGTGTTCAGAGGCGGGAACCACCGCAGCGCCCACAGCAGTCAGCAAAGATAGAAATGCCCAAAGTTGCATGGCTTGCTCTCTGGTGGGAGATGAACATCTCTTGCCCCCCGCGGAAGAAGTTTTATATGGCCACGGCACTCCGGTGGCAGCCCGAGTACCTGGGTTCGTGAATTTGCCTTTCAAATCTTCTTCTTCGCCATCGTTCCGGCGACCCGCGACGGCCGCCGTGTGCTGTATGAGCAATCAATTTGGGGCCAATAGAGGATCGCCTTGCTCGCGGCTTTAAACCAACCATGGATATATAAATTTTCGCGGAGAATTCCCAGTGAGTGGTTAGCCTTTGTACACTGTTAGTCCAAATCCTGAAGCGAATGCGATGTTCTGGAGACGACCTATGCATGAGAGAATCATCTTGGCGTGCATGCGTTGTTCAACTCGTGATCGTCTTTGTGCGTCGGAAAAACTCGACTCCCAACAAAGATTATCACAATTCCCCGAAGTTTGCGCTTGGCGGCGTATTTTTCTCACAGCTCCACCGATCTAACGAGACAAATCTGGCAAAAGGACGGAGCAGCTTAAAAATAGCAATAGATTCCCACGGTTGCATTTTTGTTAAACACGGAAAGCATGGTCGGTTGCACGGTAAAGAATGTACGCACTTGAGTCGGGAAGTGTCGTCCTACTTTGCCTGAAGTGTGCGCTTGGTGAGCATTGCGTGCGTCGTCAAAAGCTTTCTATCCCACCGTCGATGGCTTTTAGTGGAATTTCCCTAACCAGAAGTACTAGTCACGAAAAAAGTCTGGAAAGCAAGAGGCAAGATCTTTTGGAAGAGACGAGTGGTTCTGCTTTCAAAGGAAGCCCTGTCCCGCCAAATTTGGTGCACAGCGATCAAAGCGATGAATAGCCGACACTGGGTTTTAAAAATTCTCACCTGTACCTTTGAACGAACGAAGGGAGTGTCCGCCATCTTTAGAATGAGGTAGGAACCTGGTTCAGTGGAAAAACACCGTCGGATTATATCTGGCTGTATAGTAACAAACAAGTTATGTATGTTCAAAGCGGTATGTTACTGCGCCAAAGAACCTTCACCGAAACGTTCTTGGTAACACGCTTCTGCCGCCTTTATTGCGTCGTATTCAAGGAGGTAAGACTGTATTTCCTTAGCTGTTCAATATGTGAGTGGAGTTCCCATGTGCAAGTGGCACAACTGACATTTAACAAGTGTGAAACCTTTCGATATCTGCTTGACAGATTCGGCGTTCACGAACTCCCCACGCTCTTTTCGAAGCTCGTAATACGCCTCAAGCCTCGCTGGAATGTCCTCGCGCCGAGTCCCAGCAGGAAGTAAACATCCGATGGACCCAGCATCTTCAATGGCCGTTCCGGCGCCTTGCCCCAGCAGCGGCAGGGTGCCGTGCGAGGCGTCTCCGAGGAGAGCCGCGCGTCCACGAACCCAGGTCGGCAGGTGCGGTAGTACCCGCAGCTTCCACTTGTAGATCGGGCTATGAAGTGGCAGGTCCAGGATGTGCAGGAATTTGGGATCAAAGTCCTGGAACTTTGAGAGGAATTCTTCGTGTGTTGCAGTGGGAGTCCAGCCTACATTTAATATTCAATGTGACTGTGGGTAGATAGTCGTTCCAAAGACTCACCCGCATTCTCGTTTGAAGCTGGGTAAAATGCCACAACATTGATGAGAGATCCATTTCGGCAAGGATAAATTAAAAACATTCTGAATGATCCCTCCTTCGCAATGACGGTGCGAGTGCCAGTGACGCCGGCGTGAAGCCATTCAAGCTCGGGGATGTTCGGGAGGGTTGCTGCCTCAAGGACAACCCGGAAGCAGGACAGACCCGAATCTTGTCCATTCACAATGCTTCCCAGGATGTGGGCGCGAATGACGGACTGAGGATCCGGTTAATGCTGCCCAAGAAAAGAAAACAGAATGCATACGTGGATTCCATCGGCTCCAATAATCAAGTCGGCAGGGACAACTTCGCCACCCTGAAAAGTCACGGTGCCCTCCTCAACATCACCCGCGACGACCTTTGCTCCGAGGCGCAGTTTCGCGGGCGGGCCTTCGCCCTCGCCGGTGGCCATGCGCTTGAGTTCTTCGTATAGATTGCTCCGATGGCAGAGTAGTCCCTGTGCTCTATCAGCGGAGGCGCTCATCGGCGGCAGAATAAAACTTACATTCTCAGTCATCGCAGGAACCTGCCAAGGATGGGTTGTACCCTCTCCGCCATGCGAGTCAAAGGTCATACTCTGTAACAGGGAACTTTCAATACAGACTTGACTTCAAAAGGCGCAGAAACGTACTCCTTTCCAGGGAACACCCTTCAAGTTCTCACGCGAGACCCCGAGATGGTCAAGAACCCGTAACAAATTGGTTTGTACACCCAAGGCGGCGCCTATTTCAGTTTTGATCTCTGAGGCTTCGAATATCTGAAAGCGAGGTCAGCGGACCGACGGCAGTCGCAAAGGTAATGGACCGACCTGCACATTGTGCCCATTTCTTCGGAATGCTACTGCTGCTGTGAGGCCGCCAATGCCTGCGCCGACTATGGATATGGTAAGAGGTTGGGAGGAGGTGTTGGAAGCTGCCATTTTTCGCTGAGCCTACCTTGCTTTGAGGCCTCGCTTATATACCTTTCATGAGCTGGACATCACCTAAGACTCGGAAGACTTGAGTATGCATCCGTTTATCCAAGGTGCCAATTATCCAGGCTTTGCGTCAGAGTGCTGACTACCTCCGCTCAAGTCGTGGGAGCTCCAGTGACATTCAACCCAAACCATGGCAAGAGGATGTTGAGACACTAGCGCGGTCAAGAGGAACTTGGAATTCGCGAGATTCGCTCAAAGCGCTCATCTGTTGCTTGAAGGACAAACTTAAAGCCAAGGATGAAGTGCTATCCGAAGCCATGTCGGACAGATGCGGGACAAGGTTCCTGAGTCTGATTCCGATTAGCCGCCGTTGAGGAAGGCGAATCCGAGTCGTTTCCGAGTTCTATAGAGAGACTGGGGCTGCGGGTTAGGCTCAGAGAAAGAAGTAGCATGAGCCAAGAAATTAGTGGAAGGGCAATATGGGGGTAGTGATGTGATTGCCCATCGTTAGCAAACAAGGCGGACGCGTCGCTTGCTTTGAGTCTTTGACGCGTCAAAGACTCAAAGCGTTCTCCTTTCACTCTTTCCTCTTCTGTCGTCGCTTTGTTCCTACTAGTATATATTGACCCTGCGAGCGCAGAGAAGACTTATCGTCTCACACTGCGCTCACAGGTAAGTTCCCCTTACTACTTCTCTCTCACTCATCGTCTCACACTGCGCTCGCAGTTATCTAGATCTCGTCGTCGCTCTCAATAATTTTACGCTGCCACGACGACTTCCTCGGGCCCGCACCGCTCGCTCAATGGACGTTTCGCATCACGACCTGCGCAGTCACCTCCCGCGAACACCGCTAAACGTCTCGTCGAGCGCGCCACTCCACGCCCTACAACACCCCTTGTTACGCCAACACCCTCCCCAACGCCGACCGAGCCCGTCTCCGTCCCGCACACCAACGACATGACCGACACCGATCACAATGCGGGGCCCAGTAACACGAATAATTCTGGCCCTCCACTCACGATGGAACAGCAGATGGGGAACATGCAGGCGCAGATGGCCCTCATGCTGAGCTCCCTACAGCTGCTACAAGCTGGACAGCCCGCACCCGCCGCTGGTCAGCCGCCGCCGCGCCACTCGTGTTGCCGGCTCAGTTGCCGCCGCCAGTACAGCCGCAGTTCGTACCTCCCATTGCACCACTCAACTCACCCGCCGGTACGTCACCATCCCTCCGTTCCCTTTTCCCCCACGTCAAGCCGGCATGCATCACCTCTGTCATCTCGCACGATTTCGAGGCTTCGGATCTGTACAAACTTGACAAACGGGTCAAGGACACGGCGCCGGCGTACAACTTTAATGCGGCCGGTGTCCTCGAGATGAACACCTCGAAGAACAAGACTTACAAAGTCTTGAACTCGGTCACCCTCCCCCTCCACATTTATTTTGCCATCCTCGGCGCCCACCTGGCTGCCAAATCCGTGGCCCCTACCGTGTATTTCTGGCGATATATCAGTCACATTGAAACACTCGCGTTGGAGTACGAGTGGCCTGCGGTGCTCGAATACCACACACTTTTCTTCAACCAGCGGCAGGAGGAGATGCAAGCTGGGGTATACACCCACTGGGGCTCTCCCGACCCTGACCTCCTCTGTGTCCACGTCTACCCACACAAGAAAGCAATTCAGGCTGTCACGAAAACCGCTAAACGGCCCACCACTGCCACGAGTGGTGATGCGCCGTGCCGCAATTTCAACGCCGGGAAATGTGATAGCCCATGTGCATACAAACGGCCGCACATTTGCTCCTCCCCGGGCTGTGGGAAGGACCACCCCTCACGCAACACAAGTAGGGCCTCGGGCAGACGAACAGCCTCGTCTCGTCACCACCGCTGACTCATCACGGCCCACTCACTGACGACCCCGTCCTCCCCGACACACTCGCAACGGCCTCCTTACCTCATTTACCACACACCAACTTGTTCCCGGCGCTCGCGGCCCCGCCGCCACGCCCGAACACTGATGCACGCGTCAACACCGCTCCCGTTGATGCTTCCCCTGCGCCCACCGTATCTTCCGTTCTCAACGAGGACGCTTGGACTTTTTACCTACGCGATTACCCCGACAGAAAATTTGTATCATCATTAATCCACATAATTCGACATGGTGCAAATCTGGGTTTTACGGGTGATAAGACCACTACGCAATCATGCACAAACCTCAAGTCCGCCTTCGAGTCTGCTGCAACCACCTCCGCTCTGTCCGCAGACATCGCCGCGCAGGTCGCCAACGGGCGGACTGCCGGTCCATTTCTCGAGCCTCCGTTCGAGAATTTCCGTTGCTCACCTTTGGGCGCAGTAACTCGCAAGCGATCCTCGAAAGTTCGCCGCATACACCACCTGTCGTGGCCGCGGGGCAGCTCTGTCAACGATGGCATCCCTGACCAGGAGGCTTCCATATCGTATGACATGATTGACCGCGCTATCAGCGACATCATCACCGCTGGACGTGGCTCTCACCTCCTCAAACTCGACCTTGAGTCTGCCTTTCGCCATATCCCTGTGCGGCCCACAGACTGGCACTTGCTCGGCTTCACATGGGAGGAGGCCTTCTACCACGACGTCGTACTTGGCTTTGGCTGCCGCTCGGCACCATACATTTTCAATCTCTTCACAGAAGCGCTGCACTGGATTTGGATCACCACCTCCTCGCCCTCATCCGTCACTACCTCGACGACTTCCTCGGCATTTTCGCACCAAATGTACCCCTCACCCACGTTCACCAGGCTCTCGAGTGGGCTCTCGCCCTTGGCGAGCAGCTTGGTCTGCATTTCCAGCCATCAAAAATTGCAGGCCCAGCCACCACCCTTGATTTCCTCGGGATCGAACTTGACACCCTCCAGATGGAGGCTCGCCTACCCTCTGAGAAACTCACTCACCTCAAGGAGCTGCTCACGGAGTGGGGACACCGCACGCATGCGACCCTTCGTGACGTTGAGGAGCTCACAGGCTTCCTGCAGTTCGCCTCACAAGTCATCCCTACTGCTCGCGCTTTCCTCCGCGGGCTGTACGACTTTGAGTCCGAATTTACAACACCATTTTCCCGCCGTCGCCTTTCCAAGGCCGCTCGCCGTGACATCGCATGGTGGGCCACTTTTGCGATGGAATGGAACGGCATCCGTTTCATTGCCCCGCAACGCCGTGTCCTTCACATCTACACAGACGCCAGTGGTACCAAAGGTCTTGGGGGATTCTTTGGGGCCAACTGGTTCTCTGTCCGGTGCCCACGTCGCCATCGAACACACCACATCCAAGTCAAGGAGATGCTGGCTGTTGTTCACGCCATCCTGTGCTGGGGCGACGAGTTCCAGGGCACCCACATCGTTTTCCATGTTGACAACGAGGCTGTCCACAATGGAATGTCCAACCTTTCCATTCGATCCGCACCTACCATGACTCTCCTCCGCCATTTCCTCGCCCTTGCATGCCGGCTTGATTTTTCTTTTTCTTCTGTCTGGTTATCATCCAAAGAAAATGCGATCGCTGACGCTGCCTCCCGTTTTTCTTTCACACGCATGTTCGAACTCGCCCCCTTTCTCGACCAACAGCCGTCCTCGAAGTGCCTCCAGATTGGTGGTACGAACAGCACACCACTTTCCCAAAAACCGTTGCATTTTACCTATGGCACGGGCTCGCATCCAACACCCGCAAAACGTACACCACAGGCCAGCGTGGCTTCATCAATTTCTGCAGGCTCCACAGCCTGTACAACGACGATGGAGCAATCCTCCCCGCCACTCAACCCGCCATCATGGGCTACGTCGCCAGCCTCGCGGGCTGCGTGCAACCCAAAACCATCAAGGCCTACCTGTCAGCCGTTCGCTCCCTCCATGTCGATGCTGACCTCCCTTTCTCCGTCTGTGAGACGCCCATCGTGCAGCGCCTCATCCGCGGCATTAAGTGTTTCCACGGCGAGAAGGATCGCAAACCCGTCCAACCCATCACCCTTCCAATCCTCCTCGCAATACTCGTGCAGCTTCAACCCGGTGTTATTCCCGGCCACACCACACTTTATGCGGCCTACTGCCTCACGTACGCCGGCCTCCTTCGCTCAGGCGAGGTCACTGTCGGCGGCGGAAAGGACGCCTCTCTCAACCTTACCCGCGCTGCCATCCAATTCCTTCCTGATTTCGACAATGCCACACACATCAACCTCACCCTCCCTGGCTCCAAAAATGACCCCTTCCGCAAGGGCATCACCCTCACTATTGCAGCCGCACCCGGTAAACTCTCCTGCCCCGTCAGCGCCGTCAAACGGCTCTACACAGAGTTTCCGCGCGCCGGGAGCGCACCCCTCTTCGAAGGCTTGGACGGCAAGCCCCTCCAATACAAAGCCTTCGTCGGCAGACTTCGCACTGCACTTGCCGCTGCGGGATTCAATCCCGGTGATTTCGCTGGTCACAGCCTCCGCCGCGGCGCTGCCACGGAGGCCGCCGCAGCTGGGTACAATGACTACGAAATTCAATTACTCGGACGCTGGCGTAGCGACGCGTACAAGCTGTACATTGAAACCCCCATCGCAAGAATCCTCCACCTATCTCAACAACTCCACATGGCTCATCCCCACTCCGTCCCTTTCGAGCCTCCGGCCCTTCGCGACTACACACCCGTGGCTTGAGTCTGATCCATGATCAGCCCGAGCGCTTTAGGACCCAATATTCATTTGATCCCAATCACTCTCCATCTCTCCTCTCTCTCTCTCTCTCTCCACCTCGTCGCGCGAAGGAGCTAATGGAAGGGCAATATGGAGGTAGTGATGTGATTGCCCATCGTTAGCAAACAAGGCGGACGCGTCGCTTGCTTTGAGTCTTTGACGCGTCAAAGACTCAAAGCGTTCTCCTTTCACTCTTTCCTCTTCTGTCGTCGCTTTGTTCCTACTAGTATATATTGACCCTGCGAGCGCAGAGAAGACTTATCGTCTCACACTGCGCTCACAGGTAAGTTCCCCTTACTACTTCTCTCTCACTCATCGTCTCACACTGCGCTCGCAGTTATCTAGATCTCGTCGTCGCTCTCAATAATTTTACCCCACCCGCCGTCCCTATTTCATTCTACATATATTTCTCTACTCAGTATTTTACATGTCCCTCGTAGCTAGGCTTGAGTCTGATCCATGATCAGCCCGAGCGCTTTAGGACCCAATATTCATTTGATCCCAATCACTCTCCATCTCTCCTCTCTCTCTCTCTCTCCACCTCGTCGCGCGAAAGAGCAAAGACAGCATCGGCAACCGTGCCAGGC
Organism: Mycena galopus ATCC 62051; assembly: GCA_014925785.1. NCBI lineage: Eukaryota > Fungi > Basidiomycota > Agaricomycetes > Agaricales > Mycenaceae > Mycena > Mycena galopus. The sequence goes on along the minus strand of WIQG01000126.1, from coordinate 93,656 downwards.
TATCGTGGGAGAAGATCAAATCGATCTGATCTGTACAGCCACATCTGTCAAAGCGGCAACTTGGTGGAAAAGCTTTTTTACTCGGGTCTCTCTCAAATATCTTCCTGTTTTTCGCTTTCACGTCATCACAAAGGTCCAACATTCTTATTGGAGTCCTTCTTGACTTCCCGACGCACCTTTCAACTATGTCATGTCAATGGCCCTTCAGAGTCGTGCGCAGCATCGCGTTTGGGTGAATTAAACTCGCAGTCCCTTAGTACTAGAGCGACCGCCATATGCCCTCGCTCTTTTTTCTCGTCCATTTGGTCGACATTGCTCGTTTACGGTCACTCATGCACACGCACATTTTTCTTTTATTCTTAATGTCGACAGTGCAAACCAGCGTGCCTGCCTTGTTTGCGGAAAGGCTTCGGGTTGGAGGTCATCGCAGATATGCCTCCTGCTCCTCGTTTGCGCTTCGTACTTTGTTATAACGGGCTCGCACTCCGAATTCATGTCTCGAGCGGTCTGTTGCCTGCGCCCTGCAGGGTCTGTCCCTACCCCTCGGATCATAGTCTGTCCTCGGCCGTTCATCATTTGCGCCTCGTATTGCTAGCCGAGGTGCCCTATCATCCATACCTTGGTGTTGTTTCCCGTTAACGCCAAAATTAACTTCCCATGAGCGCACCGCACCGCCCGCTCATTGTGCCTCCGGCTCCGCCGATCAATTTGTGAGATTATCTCTTCCTTCCATCACTTCGGAATGCGATAAAGGATCGAGTCCTGCGTTGCTCTCTTCTTTGAACGAGCTCATACCCTTCGAGGTTATCCCGGGGCTTACGAGCTTCACCTCCTCAGTAACCCAAGTAGCGCTGGTCCAGCGCCAACCAGCAGAGACTGGCTGTCAGAGGTGCAATATACTCAACGAGGCTCAACTCAAGAATTGTTGCCCTATCTCGCCCGAAGTTTATCACTGGTGAGTGTCGCGTCGTCAGAAGTTTTCGATTCCACAGGCTATGGCTCCCAGTGGAATCTCTAAGTACATTGGTAGGTCCAAGTAACGGCGGCGAGAACATGCTGTCAAAGCTGGTTGCGACCGAAAGTTCAATTCGCAAATTCCCACGGTTTAATTCCCGTCGCGTACACTTATCACCACTCGGGTTCTGCTGCGACTTTTTGAATAATTCGAGTGGTTCTGCTTTCAGAGAAAGCCTCGTCCGACCAAAGTTTGTGCACAGGGGTCAAAGCGACAGATAAATTTGAAATTCTCGCACGTCCCTTTGAACCGAACGAAGACAGTTTCCGCCATTTTCGAGCCTCAGTATGAAAACGCCGTCACATTATATATATCTTGCTATAGTACTAAACAGATTGGGAATACGTTAAGAGGTCGAAGGATATATATATTACTGTGCCAAAGATCCTGCACCGAAACGCTCTTGGTAACACTCTTCTGCTGCCTTTATCGCGTCGTATTCAAGCAGGTAAGACTGTATTTCCTTAGCTGTCCAATATGTGAGTGGAGTTCCCACGTGTATACGACTTGACTTGACTTACATTTAACAAGGGTGAAACCTTTCGATATCTGCTTGACAGATTCGGCATTGACAAACTCCCCGCGCTCTTTTCGAAGACGGTAGTACGCCTCAAGCCTCGCTGGGATATCCTCGCGCCTAGTCCCAGCAGGAAGTAAACATCCGATCGACCCAGCGTCTTCAATGGCCGTTCCGGCGCCTTGACCGAGCAACGGCAGGGTGCCGTGCGAGGCGTCTCCGAGGAGAGCCGCGCGCCCGCGAACCCAGGTCGGTAGGTGCGGTAGTACCCGCAGCTTCCACTTGTAGATCGGGCTGTGAAGCGGTAGGTCCAAGATGTGCAGGAATTTGGGATCAAAGTCCTGGAACTTTGAGAGGAATTCTTCGTGTGTTGCAGTGGGAGTCCAGCCTACGTTTAATATTCAATGTGACTGTGGGTAGATAGTCGTTCCAAAGACTTACCCGCATTCTCGTCTGAAGCTGGGTAAAATGCCACGACATTGATGAGAGATCCATTCCGGCAAGGATAAATTAAAAACATTCTGAATGGCCCTCTTTCGCGATGACGGTGCGAGTACCAGTGACGCCGGCGTGAAGCCATTCAAGCTCGGGGATGTTCGGGAGGGTTGCCGCCTCAAGGACAACCCGGAAGCAGGACAGACCCGAATCTTGTCCATTCACGATGCTTCCCAGGATGTGGGCGCGAATGACGGACTGAGGACCGGTTAATGCTGTCCAAGAAAAGAAAACTGAATGCATACGTGGATTCCATCGGCCCCAATGATCACGTCGGCATGGACAACTTCGCCGCCCTGCAAAGTCACAGTGCCCTCCTCAACATCACCCGCGACGACCTTTGCTCCGAGGCGCAGTTTTGCGGGCGGGCCTTCGCCTTCGCCCGTCGCCATGCGCTTGAGTTCTTCGTATAGATCGCTTCGATGGCAGAGTAGTCCCTGTGCTCTATCAGCGGAGGCGCTCATCGGCGGCAGAATAAAACTTACGTTCTCAGTCATCGCAGGAACCTGCCAAGGATGGGGTGTACCCTCTCCGCCATGCGAGTCAAAGGTCAAACTCTGTAACAGGGAACTTTCAATACAGACTTGACTTCAAAAGGCGCAGAAACGTACTCCTTTCCAGGGAACACCCTTCAAGTTCTCACGAGAGACCCCGAGATGGTCAAGGACCCGTAAAGAATTGGCTTGCACACCCAAGGCGGCGCCGATTTCGGTTTTGATCTCTGAGGCTTCGAATATCTGAAAGCGAGGTCAGCGGAGCGACAGCAGTCGCAAAGGTAATGGACCGACCTGCACATTATGCCCATTTCTTCGGAATGCTACTGCGGCTGTGAGGCCGCCAATGCCTGCGCCGACTATGGATATGGTAAGAGGTTGGAAGGAGACGTTGGAAGCTGCCATTTTTCACTGAGCCTACCTTCCTTTGAGGCCCCCGTTATATACCTTTCATGCCCCGGACGTCACATAGCGCATAGACATTCTGCCCCGCATCCGTTTATCCAAAATGCCATTTATCCAGGGTTCACGTCAGCCTGCTGACTACGTACCTCCGTACTACTTCCGTCCAAGTCGTGGGAGGTCGTGGGAGCTCTTGCGAGCTCCTGGAGAACGGATTTAATTCAAGTCGCTGGGCACGGCAAGGAAAGGATGATTCCGAGACACCGGCATGGCCATTCTGTGAGAGCTGAGAATTCCAGAGATTCGCGAAAAGGCCTTGTTTACTTAGTTGCTTGGAGGAAACAAATCTCTCCGAAGCCAAGCTGGACAGATATGCCGGGGACCAGATTCGACGCCTGGTGTTCCGATTAGTCGCTGACGAAGGCTTTGCGATTTCCGAGTCGGTTCCGGCTTCAAGTAGTACAAACGAGAATGGCGAGCTTAAACTCAATGGTATAAAGGCAGAGATGTGGGGGCGGAAATGTTTTCGCGCGAAGGTGATCGCGCGGTTTCCCGTCTACAGTGTGTTGCGCGCTCGGGCACAAAACAATCGCCAAGGCGCGAGATGTCAGACAGTCGTGAAAATTAACTCGAAAGGCTATGTCATTGACAAGACAAGCTATGCATTGAATGAGTGTGTTGGTGTGCACTCACCAATAAAACAAGCTTTCCGAGTCGTCGCTCAGACATTTGTTCCCGTGCAATGTCTTCTCCGATTCCGCATTATCTACCGATTTGTGAATATCTTCTGGTAGCGTGTTCATACATATACATCGACAGCACGGGCGCTTAGCGTCTTCGACATCTATACTTACAACGCTTAGAATTTTATCAGAATCCCGTGAAACAAAACGAACTTGGAACGGAATCAAAGCTCGTCGCCTCCTCGCTTTGCGCGTTGCTTGGGCTCCTGGACATCCACCCTCCCTACAGCTTTGAAAGCGGCCAATATCTCTTCACGCTTGGCCTCTGAGACTTCCCACTCGTCCTTCGAGACGCTGACGACCTGTACGTCAGGCATCGCGCCAAGCTGGCCAACGTGCGCCACCGCCGGATGCAAAAGCCCGAGAGACGCAGGGGCTTGTAGATACGAAGACGAAGAAGGGAGGGTAACAGCCAGGTATGTGTTCACCGCGTAGTTGAGGTTGAGAGCCATGGTGGTCTGGTGCAAAGCTGCAATTACGCTAACACGGGTTCTCTAGCTCCGACCCACAATGTCTGATATACCCAGTCCAGGGCCCGAGACGCAAGCCCTCGCGTCTCAGGTCGGCGGTCATGCAGATGGCGTGGCCTCTGCCGCCGACGATACCCTCCTTATCAAAGTAGCTCTCCCGGTGGAACTTAAATTTTATCAGACAGTCGCGTCGGCTTCTGAGCCCGAGGTCGACGCACTGCGACCGTTCATTCCCAAATTCATTGGAACATTGTCGCTTGAGGGCGAGCTTGACACGGACAAGCCGCCGAGCGAAGGGAGCATCAACGTGAAGCCCATCGATGGCGGGAAGAAAGATAAGTGATATCTGCGCGGCTCGACAGCGGTGCTTATGCTGGCGCACAGTCCATTGTGCTGGAGAACCTCGCGTATCCGTTCCTGAAGCCCAATATCCTTGACATTAAACTGGGAACGGTCCTGTACGATCAGGACGCGTCGCCAGAGAAAGTCGCGCGTATGATCAAGACCGCAGAGACTACGACCACGCTCAAGACCGGCATGAGGCTGACGGGCTTTCAGGTCACTGGTGCTGCTGCATTCAAGCGCCAAGAATGCTCACGGAACGTGCAGGTATATAATAACCTGACAGGCGAGGCAGTGCACACTTCGAAAGCGTACGGCAAGTCCATCTCCGCCGCACAACTTCCCGAAGGTCTTGCGCGCTTTTTCCCAATTGCGACTGCAGAGGCCCCCGCACAGGGCCTGCCTGCGGCCCTTTTACTGCAGATCCTCGAGCTACTACGCGAGGATGTGCAGGACATATACGATACGTTCGCAGCGCTTGAAATCCGCATGGTCGGCGGGAGCCTGCTGATTCTGTACGAATCCGACGCTGTTCGCGCGAAAGAGGGCCTCGAGTGGCTCCTCAACGACGAAGACGAGGATGAGGACGATGGGACGATGAAGACGACGACGACGACGACGACGATCCCACCAAGCCCCCGAAACGGTACACACCATATGATGTCCGCCTCATTGACTTTGCGCACACGCGCTTTGTGCCTGGACAGGGTCCAGACGAGGGAGTCCTGCTCGGGTTTAGGACGATCCTTGCCCTCTTAGACGAGAGGATCGCGGTAGTAGGCGCATGTGTTTAGATATTAGTTCGAGTTCGAGGTCCGAGCGAAGCGACTTCACCAGCTGTTGATATCGCTTGCATGGTTCGGAAGCGTGGTCGACTTGAGGCAAGATGGAATCCGTCCCAGGACATCCCAACTCAGCAACTTCGCCGGGTTCTTCGAGCAGGCTGCACGGTAAGATAACGATGTTAATCGATTTCATTTTGCTCAACCATCATGTATCGTACACTACATCTTACAACAATAGTATCATATCTGAACAAGTCGCCAAGAAAATTGGCAGGGGACAATTACCCGAGTTCATTTACAGTAAATTTCCCGGAACCGTCTACGGCAGTTCACACCTTGTCGTCCGCGCCGGGGCCCGCGGGGAGATTCCTACGACCAGTGCGCATGGCGTGTTCGTGATGTGCGCGCGCGGCGGCGTTCCTGTGATTAAAGTTCATCAGTACTGAATCAAGGCGAACACGATGGCACCTACGGCTTGTTCAATGGGCTCTCCTCGCCCGTGTAGATGAACGCGTCGTAGAACAGCGATCCTGCCTGCGCGCCGAGGATGGGGGCGATAATTGGACACCAGAGCCTGTTTTTGCACATGGGTCAGCTAGGAAGACAGATGCAGATTGAGGGGATTGGATTCACCAGTATTGGCTGTAAAGATGGTGAATCAGTATAAGAAGCCTGCGTGAGAGCCAAGGCAGCATGGTACTGACTTTCGGAAGGTGTACACTTGCGATCCGTATCCGACCATGGAGGTAAGGAGCCTGGAGTTTAGCTCAGATCGATGCTCAGACGCGACGATGAAAATCGTACCGTGGACCGAGATCGCGCGCGGATTAATGGCGTAGCCGGTTTGCATGCCCAGTGACGCTCCTATGCCAGAATGAGGACAAAGAGGACCTTGAAGCGCGTCAGAATCTGAAAATGAAAAGTAACAAGGGCAGAAAGAACGGACAAGGGGAGCGAGACCGGCCGGAGGGGGGCAGTTTTTCTTGTCGTTGATGGCGAGCACGACGACCATCTGGGGAGAATCAGCACTTGATCCATGGAAGAGAGATTGAGGTACCAAAACGGCGGTACCGATGAACTCGTCGAAGAAGCAAGAGACCGCGGTCATGTAGTCCAACTTGGAAGCGAGTCAGGCCGGGATCAATTTAAGAGCCGAAAGATACGAACCGCGTAAGTTGAGAATCTAGGCCCAGGGTAAGCGGAGGATAAATTGAAATATGATGGACCCTTACAGACTGGCCGTTGCGAGGGTCCGAACATGGCGTCCGCCTTCGAAGAGATTCTTCGGGAAAATGAGCAGGGGTAGAAGAAACTGAAGAGCGATACCAACAATGGCGTGGAAGTAGTTGGCATAAACCAAAGCAGCCCCGACGAGACCGCCTAGCGTCTGTGCAGCGATGTAACCCTACTGCAGTGTGAGAGCGAGGAAGATAAAACAATGGTATCTCATACAGGGACTTTCTTCCAGGGGAATCCTCGAAACGTCGCGAGGGCTATAGTGACTGCAGGGTTGATATGCCCGCCTGTAGAGTATGAATAAAGAGTATTAAAAATGTGGAGCTACCCCTACCCGAGATCCCGCCAGAAACCCAGACGCCCATCGCAGTGCCTACCGCCCAGCCGAACTACGAGCGCCTCATTTAACTCCAAAACGTTGCAGAACCAAGACATTCCTTACATTGATAGAAAGGTAATCCTGACAACGGCGTCAGTCGACTTTCAGGAAAATTGTAGGATCATCTACTTACACCCTTTTGTGAGGGAGCGACGCCAGTGACCGAGGAAAGTACAACTTGGCAGTCGACGCCAGTCCCGAATATAATGAGGACGCAAACTCCTGTAATACGATGGTCAGAGCTCCGTCCATACCGGACGGCGAAGAATACTCACCCAAGAATTCCGCGACATACTCCCTCAGCGCTAACCTAACAGAAATTATGTTATGAATGACGCGCAGCCTGCAGGAAGAAAAGACAAACCGATACTTGGACCACGCATTAGGATGGACCGTAACAATGTCGTGGCCGGCATAGTCATCTATATGTTCCGTGAAGTGGACCTCGTCTTTGGATCCAGAGTCGTTAGACATGCCGTCGGGGGCTTTAGACATAGACATGAAAATAATTCAGAAGAAGCAGAGGGAGAAGATTATGGAGCCCGGTCCAAATTTATATCCGAGGAGCCTAGCCTGGGAGAAGGGGCCCCGGGAGAGCCGCTTTATAATTGTCAGCAAAATAACGTTCGAAATTGACCGCAAATGGCCATAACACGGGCATAGAAAACTGATCCCATGACCGCACAGCAGCGCCATGCTGAAACCATCAACAATAGAAGGGAAGGGATTGGGGAAACGAGGAGTCTTAGGCGTCACAACAATGCGGTCGCTAGAGGTCGGCTTTTGATCGCTAGACCAGATAATGCAGGCCTATGCGAATTCCGCTTGAGTTCGGGCGCAACACCGAGCATCGAGGTTTTGGTGCGGCTTCCCAGCATGGGCAGGAAGTTCGAAACGGCGATTCCAAATCGAGTGTGGGGTAAATGATGCGCCGATCAAATGATTTTTACACGACCAGGCCCGAAGTCCGAGGTGGATATTGGGCACCGCCTGACGCACTAGAAAAGCCCAGAACCAGGAGCGAGAAAATCCTCAAGTCCGCCAAACGATTTCATTTTCTAGGGAGACGGGTCAAAATTTTTAATGAAACACCGTAAACTCTCGTAAGAGTTCCCTCTTGCAGCTTTACGAAGCCCTAGATTGATACAAACGACGTACACCGGCTACCGGCTCTGCTTAGCCGGAGAGACAGACTTAACGATTGTTTGTGCCTAGCAGTGGGCGTTCGCATCAGCGACAAGTTCTTCGAAATTACATAGAGCTGACGAACCTGGTCTATGAACAGCTGACCGCCATCCCAGCCACCCTGCGCAGTATCGGAGATGCTCTCTACCAGCCTGCTGATAGTCTTGTCAATACTAAATCGTTCACCCGTGTACTTCCTCCATTTGATCAGATTCCGCAAAAGCTTCGTTCGACGATTGAGGAATCGCGTCCGGGCAGGAATGGAGGCAGGGTCAAAGGCCGCGGCGGCACCAGCTGACGAGGCCAATTTGTATTTCTCGACCAATGTTGTGCTGTCCGCAATTGCGGCTTCGAACACCGCGAGCACCGTCTTCAAAAGCACCTGCACGAATGATTAGTATGTGCAGAGTTAATTTTAGACATTTAGACTGTGTGACCAACCAGAAATTTGGCATTCCCTGGCTCGACACTGGCTTCTACTTCCTCTGACAGATCCACTATCCGGCGAACATGCGCATCAGAGTACGCATCGAGAACCCCTCCTTCCACGAGTTTACAGATACGCGGGATGACGGCTGTGGATATCATGGAGGCCACGAGATCTCCGTCGGGACCCAGCTCGTCTCCGTCGGGTCGGGAGTACTCGTACAGACCCTCATACCATTTGAAACTATCCAAGCTTTTGGGGTCCTAGATCCGCGCTAGGGTTAGGAATGGCCCGCCACATCAGAGCGCGAGACCCACCTTGATGAAGTCCCATCCGACTATCTCCAACCGGACCCAGAACTCCCAGACGCTCACTACGCCGAGGCCACCCCACGCGCCGACATAGCTGTCAGCATATTGTTCACGCCAAGCGCTCCATCGTCCTTTGCCAGGATCTCGAAATTCTTCGGCGCGAACATCAGAAAGCACTTGCCCGCGCGCTCCTCTAGTGAAGCCATCGCCTTCCCATATGACTGGAGGTCGGATGGAGGTAATGACGAATCCGTGGAATAGCCTTCTTCTTCGTCATACTCCTTCTGCGTCCATTCGTTATGATGTCGCCGCTGACGACGAGCAAGCCGCGCTGCTCTGCGGAGCGCCGGAGTAGGCTTCGGAACGACGCGGCCCAGTTCGTCGGTTTCTTCCGCTTCTGGTTCTCGGCTGATACCCATGAAGGTGCACACGTCGTCCTCGTCGTCCGCATTCCGCCGTTGCTTTGTCATATCGTGTCTTTCCTGCAAAAGAGAAATATGCTCTTCTTCCAGCTGTTCGAGGAGAGGATACTAGACGGCTCAAGATTAGCTACAACTCCGAGGAATAACAAATAAAATACCTTTTCATCCAAAAAGCCGGCGACGCCTTCGACCCATTCTTTGAACTGACCGAACCATGCTCGCTTGGCCTCTGCCTTTTCGACCATCTGCCGCATTTCCTTCTCGCGATCGTCCACCTCCGTGCGCTCCTGACCGAGATTTGTGAGAGCAGCGGTATTCGAGGCATGAGAAGTGGTCAACTGCGTTAGCTGTTGAGTTAGCCGCGCGAGGGCGGGCCCAGAGACGGCAGAGGAGTGGCTGGGGGTACTAAGAGAATATAAGCAAATGTGTAACATCGAGAAGACGAGGCACTTACTCGGTGCTGGTCTGTAGACCTCTTTTATTTTTGCAGCTGGAGAGGCATCTACAGGTGCCTGGGCACCCCGCCGAATCTGTTCCTGCTCCCACTCATCAGTTTCTTCATCGGTTTCCGCCCTATGTAAAATTCAGAGATTGCGTGCGAATTGGTGAGGGTTTCGACATACGCTTCATCAATGAGCTCCTTCATAGATTCTCTGCGTTTGCTCGCCTCTACTTTCCGCGATTTCTTGCCAAGCGCGATTCGCTCTTGTGCACTAGTATACTCCGCGTACTCTGAAATAACTTGAGCGACTGCACGAAAACATTGGGCAAAGAGGCTTACCGTCGTCGCCTTCTCCAAGCTCATCCTCTTCTCTCATCAACCGACTCTCAGGATGCGGGCCTCGAGACTCGTCTGACCGTTTGACGACAGACAAAGAAATAAAGTCGTCTTCAGTAGAGACACCCGTTTTTCGAAGGCGCTCCCGTCGCTCTCTTGCAACCTTTATTGATGACTCGGCCGGGATATCTGTTAGACGCGACTTTCAGTACGGGTCTGCACTGAGCGCGTCGAAACACACCGAAAGCCTCGCTCTCCACGCTCTGCATAGAGACGTCCGCAGACATGTCTCCAAAATCCACAGACATGTCTGCATCATACGGGTCGCTAGGAACCGGGGCGCGAGACGACGGCGTGCTGGCTTTAAGCTCGTTCAAATACGCCTTGTCATATGTCGGACCGCGGTGGGGTGATATGGACGCTTGATCCAAGTTTGAAAGCACATTATTTCTGCAGAAAGACGCGTTCCGTGAGGTATTCCACCCAGATAAATAATTTGCGTACGATGAGTGCGTGCCAAGCGACAGCCTCTGGCTGAGGTTAGACTTCTTTACCTTGAATACCTCGCCACCCGACTCCTTCCCCACAATTAGCATGGAATCCTTGGGAGCATTTAGGACGCAAACCTCGTCGTCGTCGGCCCCGAAACTGAGTCTCGACTTTGGTTTTGCGCGTTTTGCCTTGTTCTTTAGCCGGGTAGCCAGTGTGCTGGGGGATTCATTGGCAGTATCGTTACTCTCTGGTTCCGGGGAAGACTGCCTGGCTCGAGCAGGTTTGGACTTTCGTTTGAAGATCAGAGGTGAATCAGACATAAGTAGAAGTGATTTGTGCTTGCTATAATCAGAAGCCATCGCCGTCTGATGGACAGAAATTGCCTTTTACGGCCGCGAAGCGTTTTGATCTCGATCTGGAAATTGTCTTTGAAAGCTTGATACAAAATGGTGATTATAGAATGATATACAAATATTTATGGTGCAGGGAAATGTTGGTAAAGAACGAAGGTGGGTTGCGAATATTTTACAGAGATCGCCAATCAATCAAACATAACGGGGAGGATTTCTCCTTCTCTCTTCTTCCAAGCGTCTCTCTTCTTCTCGCAATGCTCGGTGTTCTGCCATTTTCTACAAGACCAATGAGTAAGCAAAGTCAGAAAAGAGATCAATCATGTGCATACTGCTTTCAAAGCCTCGGTGGCCTGCAAAATGGTGTTCAGGGTTACTTCAGATAATTCGACAACCTGGGAGAGTGAGGAAATGCATTGGAATGAATACCAAAACAAACACGTACGGTGTCCTCGGCATTTCGACTGAATTGTCTGACGCGCGCGCGCTCTTGTTCCCAGTCACGGTTATAAGACGCCGGGTAGTTCCCCACAGGTTCTGAGCCATTAGGAGGGGCTCTCTGGTCTGGATTGGGAACTGCAGGCACTGCGTGCCAGCGATTGTGAAAGCCTTGAGGGGACCCTTCGATCTCACGGTTGAACCGCTTGTGTGCTGTCCACCTTTACAGAAAAGTACAAAAATTAGGTACGTTGGAGGAAACGTCTAGATCGGTGTGAATACTAACCAGCTGCCAACACCAGCGCCGACTAGGAACCAGAGGAAGGGGCTTGGAGACATGGGAGGAGATACTCGACGAGTGGTGAGTTAGTAGATTGGAGATAGGGATGAGAGTTTCTCAAGCATTGCGGGGCTTTTAAAAGTTTTCGGAGTGTGATGAATCGCCTCGGCCGCAGCCAAGCCGTAGCTTGACGCTGCGACTACGGGAGATTACGAGAATTACATTACGGGGATCGACGCGTCCCCTCGGCCGGTCGCGTGATTATTACACGTGATCGTTACATGTCTTCCGCAGCGCCGTCCGCTCGTCCTCGGCCACGTCCTCGCGCACGCGTCAAACCGGCCGAGGCGGCCTCGTCGACCGATGGCTCCTCGTCGACTGTTCCAGTTGTCACTGTCGTGGATGACGACGCGATGTTCATACGAAAGCGCAACCCTGCCGCTTGGAAGAGATACGAGCAGGAGAGCAAAGGTCAGACCTATTGGTATCGAGGAATCGGAATAATCAATGTATGACTAGCGCCAGCCAAGCAGAAAGCTGCACATTCCGATAGTGAGCATGACAGCGACTCACCGCGCCCACGGAAACAGAAGAAAAAGAGTGGCGACACCGCACAAGCAAAGATCAATCGGTGAGCATAGTGCTCTCATTCGACGTGTCTAACGCCCACATGCGCGTAGTTTGATGTCCGAGACGTTATCAGACTCAGACGATTCTGGCTCCAATCCTGACATTGTAGTAGTCGGAAACGCGTCCACCCCCAAGAACAAACGCAAAAAAAGACGCAGTCGGTCGCGGTCTATAACTCCGCCTCCCCCTGTACCAATGCACCAAGTCCAAGCGGCAAAGGATATTGTGCGGTCAGTGTATCAGCTCCAACTGAATACACACGCTCAATCCTTTCAGGAAAATGCTTACTGCACAGACCATTCCTCGGACTCCGTCTCCGCCACCTGACGCCGATGAATCTACCGATACCATAATTCTAGATCCCGAACTTCAAGAAATCGTACGCAGGGCTGCATTACGCGCCCATCGGTCGTATTCTGAGCCAGCGGAATCTGAATCGACTGAGACGCTGGAGATCACTGTTAAGTGGATACCCCATCCGTTGAATGAGTCGGGTAAAAAGACGGAAGTGGTGTTCAAGTTAAACCGGGTAAGAACCTACCAACCTTATCGCAGCTCTTATTGACTAATTCGCGTAGACCGATAACTTCCGCGACTTGTTCGAAGCAGTGGCGGAGGAAGAATCCATCCTTGTTGAGAGCCTAGTAATGAGCTACAAAGGAGGGAAACTGTTCCCGACGGTCACGCCGGCGTCGCTCGACTTGTGGGGAGATGCAGAACTAGGTTGGTCTCGTCTTCTGTTCGCAGATCGGTGTAATAATTGGCCTCAGTGGCATGCGATCAAACGACATGGGATTATATGCGCGCCAATCCTGCCACATTTGCAAACCCAAGCCAAGTGACGGAGCTCTCAGACGACTCGGATGACGAACCCTCTGTTCACCCCAATACCCAAGAGTCCGACGCCGAATCGGACGCCGGGGGCGAGACCTTCAAACTCGTTCTCCAGTCTGCAGTCACGAAGAACATCACTGTCACGGTACGGCCGACCACGACGTGTGGTGCGATCGTGCAGGCCTTTTTGAAAAAGGCTGGTCTCGCGGACAAGTACCCTGGTCCGAGAAAGAGCCTCGGTGGGACTAGCAAGAAGGGGAAGAAGGCTCCCCAGGGCCCGGAACCCCAGCTAGTCATCGATGGAGACAAGATGGCCGCCCATGTTCCGATTGGGGACATGGACCTCGACGACGGGGACACGGTGGATGTGGCGGGACTATAGTTTAGACATTATGCGCGACTTGGCCTTTTGTGTATTTCTTCTGGGACATGTGCTGTACTATTAATAGTATTATGTATATTTCGGTTTACTGAATTGAAGCGAAGGCTAAGAAAACATGTCTACATGGGACCAACCTGCTAGAAATACAAAGAACTAGGACGTTATATAACACTGTCTTCAAGATTCTCCCGTCTCAGGATTTTCTTCAAGATCCTTCTCCGTTTTTCCTCTGGAAAATTTCCTCCTAGTCCTCCGAAGTGGCTGGACCTCGACCGACTCAGCAAGATGGAAGACGGACTGGAACGCTGATCGAATGCGCTCCCAAAAATTGAATCCAAACGCCGGTTGATAGGCAGCCTGCATGTCCCAACCATCCCATATGCACCAAGTAACCAAAAGTATAATGACGAGCGCAGCACCACCGACGATCGAACGCGCGACCGCGGCGTCTTGCACTCGCATGCATGCCACCATGAACGCGCCAAAGAAGAAAATCATCGACCACATGAACAGTGCAGAGGGCAGAGCAAAAGTGAGAGCCAGCAATTCCAGACCGAACACTTTGTTCGCACGGCGGTGTACGGACGCGGACTGCTCGAAGAGTTAGAGAGCAATCCAGGCAAGAATTGAGTAGGCGTACAATTTCATAGGTCATTGCACCGAATTGTGCACGGTTTTGGCGGACCAGAAGAAGGCCTAACACGATGGATCCAATACTGCACAATATCGAGAGGTAGCTCAGAATTTGCAGGGCCGAATGGCGATTGTCCGAGAGCGCATCGATACTTGAAATTGCCAGAAGGCCGACATTTGCGTTCATTATGATTGTGGACTAGCGAAGTAGCGTTAACCAATTATCAAAGCTGTTTGCGGTTACGTACGAGCCGGGTATATTCTTCCCATTCTCTGTTGAGCTTGTCTATGAATACCTTCCAAACCTTGGCAACGACCGTCTTGTCGGTGTACGCTTTCTAGGGACGAGTTGAAGCATAAACAGGAAGGTCGAAGCAAAAACGCACTTTCAAGGCTCGCAAATAGGTTTGCGGGGAGAAAAAGAGGATGAAAGAGATGGCACGGAATAAAATGGAAGGTCCAGACTTGACTGGGTCATAAACGGATTGATCCACGCTTAGGCGAGCACAGGGTAGACCATGAAAATTGAGGAAGCGGTCGTGAGCTGTGCGATAAATTAGGGCAACGATGAGCCCACAAACCACAATACGCACCAAAATGGGTCATCAACCTCGCTACGCGAATCGTCAATATTCTGTGCAATACAAGAATTCAAGTTCTCACCAAAAAAGGAGGCGGATCCTAGACCATCACCTACGGGCAAATTGAGAGGCGCCCTCAAGCAAAATAAGGGATACCTACATTGAAGGTCTTTGGATACAGCAAGCCAGTCTTTCAGCACATCGATGGACACGGAGACAGTCGATGTTAATGATGTTGATTCATCTGAGAAAGGATAAATGATAAACAATTCCGATAACAAAAATTTCTAGTACCTGCGATGCAGTGTATGAGTAGTCTTGAGTTTGTCAATATGGCGTTGAGTCAGTCCCAGGCTGTTGGGGAACATGCCACAGTGCCGGTAATACTGGTATTCCATTTCATGTCCTGAGTTTTTACGTTAATATGAATTTGTGAGTTGGGCGCTTGAAACCACCGCACTGAGCTGTTCCTTCTCTATAGGGCCTTGAATATAACTCCACGCCGTAAGGTAATGGGCTGACATCCGGTGCACCCAAAAAGGACATTGCTCCGAGTGATTCACCAAATAGTAGCCCCACCACCTCTCCTCGGCCTCAGGCTCGGTGGGCACTATGTCGATTACAATATCGATGAGGGAATCTGCCTTCTCGTTGCCTGAACTCCGAATCTCCTCCATGATCTGGTCCACGACTTGATTAATGCTCTGGAGGTTTTTTTCATCACAAATGTTTATATCGGTGAATATTCGCTGACGACGACGTTAGCTTTCGAGCGGGAAACGTTTCAAGGACATACACGTTCAGGATGACAAAAATAATGAGCGCCTTCAGGGTGAAGGTGCCTAATCCACCCGTCAGGTGGCTTATCTCTGCGTGTGCGTTCAGGGTCGAGACATGTCTGTCTGAGAAATGGCCTTACGGTGCAAAGGTCAAGGTGTGCGGCTCGATTTCGAGTGAACCGGATTCCGTTGACTGGTGAAAAAAAGATATCAAATTCCGAGTCTGCAGAGGCATGAAGGCGCCAACATAGTTTCCCGGTCATATCGCCTAAAGTCTTCCGGGAAAATGGGCCATATATTAAGCGGGGTGGGTTTATCGGTGAGTGTGGCGGAGCTGTCGACCGAATCGAAGGTGTTGGTGCGAGGTTGAACCGGCTTCGAGTCTTTCAAGACTGCCTCATAGCCCTCTGATAGCTCCATTTCCTTTGGTTCTACGCGCAGTCCCTCTTCAATAACAGCGGCGTCAAGAGCTATTTGAGTCGGCTGCGTCGAAGGTAGGATTTGATGAGTGTCTTCGGTCTTCAGTGGATAGTCAGGAAGGTGCAGAAATCCAGGATCGTCGCTTGCATCCACATAATTGCGCATCGTGCACGTCCGACCGGCCTGAAGCCGTAACATGAAAGACTTGATCACCAAAGGAAGTTTACCAAGTCTTTGTCTGCACAGAGTGTACAACCAGCGGAGGGTGGCGATCCAAGTACGTGCTTTCTGAACGAACGAAAGGCTGGGCATGAAGGTCAGGGAAGGAACGGCTGCCTCATGTCAGGAATACGATCGTGAATATACCCATGTCGAATAGCGGCAGTGTAACTTCTGCAGATCACATCATTGTCAACACGCCCGCCAATCGACAAGAGACGCCCGTGTTGAGGGCCTGGGGCGAATCCAGTCCGACAGCATCGCACAGTCAAAAAGTAGTAGGCTCCACAGTTTTCGACATTTTCAAGCCTGATTTTGTAGCATGACCAGTCCAAGAATACTTGGAGACAGCTGGAGAAGCCAATTTGCACAGCTTGAGTGTCTTGCTGTGTCTTGGTTAAATTCGAAGACAGGCTCAAGCATGGCGACGACTGCGGAGAGTGATCGCCTTGGGATTGTTAATCGTTCAAAAGAAATACTGAAGTTAATTAGAGATGCCATGTCTCGAAGCGCTTCAAAGTTCTATACTGACAAGAGCAATTCAAGAGCGCGGCATTAAAGAATCGCCGACAGCATCTCGTAGCACATTCAAATATGTACATAGTCCAATATTAGAACGAGCCTCGCAGTCCCTACAGGCCCAAAGCTGATCTCTTGCAGCATAACTGAGTCGGAGTCGAAAAAAGAAAAAGTTGCACAGCCCGAGTATGTTTTGATGAATTAAAGTTTAATGGAAAGCTAACAAGGCGATGCAGACAGCCCGAAGGCACAAGCGAGTACTCAACCATCGAGCCAAAGCCCAAATTTGAGATTAGGGGAGGAATTGGCGGTGTAGCGCTTGCAGCGCTGAATTTTGGTATCGGGGCCTACTAAAGAGCCAAGCTTAAGCCGAGGCGCCAATGAGGGAGCCAGTCAACGCTGGCTACCAACTAATGTGAAGGGTGGTGCGGAGTACGTGCGGGTAGAGCAAAGACATCCACTCAGGGAAATGTAAATCGATAAAACGTTTGTGTGAGTGCCTCACATCCGAAATACAGCAACGCCCCAATGATGTCACAGGCGAGCCTCCCATTTTCTCCCAGATGTCTTAGGTCATTGGGTCGAGGAAACGGAGACTCGGAATGGCGATTGAAAGCTGTTGATAGAAAGTTCGTTGGATTAATGTTTTCCCTTGAGCGTCTACTTGCGATTTCGAGAGCAGCTGGAGTGGTGCTTTGAATATACGGCGCAGGATTGGTGCCAGAGGATCAAATGCCTCGAGGCCTAACTTTGGCTAGACAATAAGCCTTATAAAAGCTGTGGATAGAAAGTTCGTTGGTTTAATGTTTTCCCTTGAGCGTCTACTTGCGATTTCAAGAGCAGCTGGAATGGTGCTTTGAATATAAGGCGCAGGACCGGTGATAGAGGATCAAATGCCCAGTGGAGGTCTAATTTTGACCAGACAATAAGCCTTATAAGCGCGTCTGCGGCGAGCAATTACAATAGCAGCACGCCCCAGTAGTCCTAGAGAACAGTAAGCCCCATTGTCTCAATATTTTTAATAAAGCTGATCCCTTGTAGCCATGACTGAATCGGAGTCAAAGAATACTACTGCCGAGGATTCAGAGTCAAAGAATACCGCCCAAGAGCAAGAAATCAGCCAAGTCGAACAACCTGAGTATGTCTTGACGAGTTCGAGTTCAAGAAAAAGCTGACACAAGTCCAAAAGCACGAGTGAGGACTTGCAAGCTGAGGAGCATGACGGCTGGGAGGCTCCCCAGCCCATCGAGTCGGATTCGGAGGAAGGCGATGGCAAGCCCGACCGTGCGCCGCAGAATCTTGGCGGTGCTGGCGCACCTCACACCCACAACAAGCCTAGGCCTGGCCCCAAAAGACCTGCCCAGCGGGACGGCGCGAAGGAGGACGAAGAATGACGAAGAAATTGTATGTAAATTGTTTTGATATCGCTTCGGCGCGCTCCTTTTTCAACTCCGCTTTGAACAAATAATACGATTATGTCTCACAAAGGAGGCTTGGATCTGTATCCACGTCGACGAGCTTGCTTCAGCCATGGATCTTCAAAATCGTACGAAACGAACGTGAAGAGCACACCGCCAGCCTTAGGCTTTCGAACTGGCAATCTGCACAGTGCATCGTCTGCTGCACTCCTCAGCCTGATTTTGGCCATTCTCCCCGTGCTGTTTCCCGAATGACATACTTCGTCGGCGTTCTTTTGAGCTCCTTTCCAGTCAAAGTGTACTACTATGCAATTGAAAGGATCTCTCGCTTTTTCTGTCGAATCTCACTGGTGAAACTGTATGCACACCTGAGCCCACAAACCTCACTGAGAAGCGAAGCGGTCCACGACCTAGTCTCCTTGAGGCAAAAGAAGTTCACAAGGAACACCCTTGTGAGTTCAGGATCCAGTATATTCGAATTGAAAGAATTGGGAACTACGTTTTTGCATTCTTCAAACCAGGCTTCTCCAATAATACCATAGCGAGTCTTAGCAGGGGAGTGCCTCCGAATCAGCATTGCACCAGCGGACGCAAAGCTAGTAGCATACATTCTTTATGAAATCGTCCAATATATCGTACACCAACACGTCCATAGTAAATGTAAAGCTATAAAAGTAAGGATAGTGTGTGTGCGCACGGAGGCTCTGCTCCAGCGATAGAAGTACCTAGATAATACAGTGTCTGAAGGTAAAGATTACATTTGAACAGATTAGTTGTGGCCACGCCAGCGAGTTAGCTCGCCTCGAGGATCTATCCTATCCATCCGCCATAATCGTACATAGACCGGTGAGTAAGATCGCGCACTCTAGAGTCTAGATCCGCAATTCAGCGCGCTACCACTTGCCCGCAAGCCGGCCGACGCCCCACACGACACCGCCGCCGCCGACGGGTAGTAGCAGCACCCACACGCCCACGTCCCACACCACGCGCTTGCGCCACTGTCTCCTCTGCAGCGCGCGCTCCTTACGTTGCAGCAGCTCGTCCGCCGCGGACGGCAGCGCCTGGTGCGCCTGGTGCGCGGGGGATTCCATGGGCATCTCGGGGGGCGGCACGACGATCGCGAGCGGGCGCTTGAAGAAGTGGATCGTGATGTGCACGAGCGCGGGGAGGAAGAATGTGCCCGCGCATGCGCACACGAGGAGCACGTCGCTCAGAACGCGCGCGACGCGCGTGGGGACGAGCGAGAGGGCCGCGACGAGCGTGAAGATGAGGTACTTCGAGAGCGGGATAGAGGATGTGGCGCGGCGGATGCGCTCCGAGATGGGGAGGGCGGGCGTAGTGACGAGCACGGAGGGGACGGCGAGCAGGAGGGTGAGGGCGTTGAACACCGCGATAGCTGGCTTGAGGGACAGCGCCGAGGGGTCCTGCATCTGCGTCAATTGGTTGAATAAGCCGGGGAAACGGGCCAAATAAAGATGCGTACGATAACGGTGTTCATGCGTGCGGTGAAGAAGATTAATGGGAGGGTGAACGCCACAGCGATGGCGACTGAGATAGTGGAAAGTGTTCTGAAGGAGTGGGCTGCGGAGCTCTTGGGGAGTCCACTTGGCGGGGAGCCGGCTTTCAGAGAGGCATAGAGAGGTAGCGTGGACGATGAGGTGAAGGCGAACGCCGTCGTGGCTGCAGCGCACTGAATAAAAATAGATGGATAAGAAGCAAGCGACACGCACTGATACCTTGCCAGAAGGTGCCCATTCTAAGCCAGCTGGGGTTAATTTCGAGGGTACCTTGCGCATGGGCGACGGCAACACAAAAGAACCAGATTATATAGGTGGCGATGGAGGCCCAGGTTGCATAGACGATGCGTTTTGAGGCTAGGGACGGTGCGGACACCAATGGCAGCAGTGCGAGTGCGAACACGACCGTTAAAATTGGACGCGGGGGAAAGCCCGCGTCTTCCGGGAGAAGCGGCAAGATGATGTGAACGGATTCTGCCAAAATGAATAACGGCATGCAAATAAAGAAATGGAAACTTACCACGGAGGTAGATGAAGGCGAGGAGGATTCGCAGGGTGCCCGTTCCACCCCGGACAATGGCACGAAGCCAGCCGCGTTGGCTCTCCTTCCCTCGGCCCCGGGCAAAGGTGGCCAAGATGATATCCTCCAGGTCGGCCTTGCGCGTGTAGCGTGCGAGCATGTACCATATCTGCCGCGAAAAAGCCGAAAGAACCGCAAATATAAGCAGCGGCGGTATCCCGTACTTGAGTGGAAGTTGTGTGTTTGGCAGGAATAGTGCACCGAGCTTGAGATACGGGGAAAGGAGGTAAAGAAAGACGAGGGACGGGGCCATCGGAGGACAATAAGGCCTCCGGATTTCGAAGTCTGGGCTGTCGGGAATGTCCTCGTCGTCCTCATTTTCGGACTACTGCTGTTTAATGCCGAGAATTTGAATGCTGTTCGTTTCACTCACTCCAAAGTCGAAGGGGGAGGACGGTTCCTCATCATCGTGCACGAGGATGAGGGACGTCGACGAGTTGAAGTTGGAGAGAATTGGTGAAGACTCCCCGGAGGAGCTCGCCGTCGAGAGGCGGCGAGGGGGATCCATGTAAGGGAGGAGGGCGGGAGGAGGGAGGGGGAGGAGGAGGTGGGAAGAGAAAGACGGGACAGGGTCGGGACATCGACTTGATCGGACCTTCGGAGGTATAATGCCGTGCGTCCGCAGCACGCCAATTTCGGCGTCGATCCCTTTCCATGCCAACTCCTAAATGCGACTTCAACTTGGATTTCTGCTTAGCGTGGTCACTGTGAAGCACGACAACTCGGAAGCTGCCAGAATCAAATGCCCATTTGGACTCTAACGCGTTAGTAGGCTCCAAGTCTTCGAGTCGCCCTTTATTGCTCGCTTCGCAAGTTGATGTCGAATGTACGCGACAAAGGCTGGACCGTTGATTTGTTTACCGTCGTCACCCTTTGAGGCTTTGGTTGATCCAGCGGGCAAACAAGCTACACGACATCTTGAAGGCTGCCAGAAGAGCCACGCAGTTGCCACAAGATCTCACTCGGAAACGGAGCCCTAGTGAAGCTCCACCACCGGCCAATGATCTGTATATCCCGAGATATAGTAGTCTCTAAAGGGTATGAGCTCGTTCGAAGGAGGAAGAGAGCTCGATCCTTTATCGCATTCCGAAGGATGGAAGAGGGAATGAAGAGAATCGCACAAATTGATTGGCGAACACAAGTGATTACCATCCATGAGCGCGCGGTGCGGTGCGCTCATGGGAAGTTAATTTTGGCGGACAACGCCAGACAACACTCAAGGTATAGGTGATAGGCACCTCGGCTAGCAATACGAGGCGCGGATTGGGCGCGGATGAACGGCCGAGGACAGACTGTGATACAACGGGTAGGGACAGACGTCGATCCTGCAGGGCGCAGGCACCAGACCGCGCGAGGCATGGATGGGAAGTGCGAGCCCGTTGTAACAAAGTATGAGGCGCATACGAGGAGCAGGAGGTATATCTGCGACCCGAAACCTTTCCGTAAACAACGCAGGCACGCAGGTTTGTTTGGGTTCACATCCAAGTTGGAAAATAATGTGTTGGTCCATTAAAGCGAAGATATTCGAGACAGAGTTCAACTTGCTTCGACAGATGTGGCTGTACAGGGTAGTCACGTGCTGCCAAGGTTAAAATCAGTAATAGTATACTAATACAAGGACCACTTCTCCCCGTGGCTCCCGTTTCTGTATTGAACTCGTAAACGACTCGTCTTCCTCAACCGCGGCTAATCGGAATCAAACTCGGGAGAAAGTCAGCACCCTCACGCGAAGCCTGCATAACTGGCAACTTTGGATAAACAGATGTATCCTTACTCGAGTCCTCCGAGTCTTAGGTGATGTCCAGCTCATGAAAGGTATATAACGGGGGGCTCGAAGCAAGGTAACTCAGTCAAAAATGGCAGCTTCCAACGTCTCCTTCCAACCTCTTACCATATCCATAGTCGGCGCAGGCATTGGCGGCCTCACCGCAGCAGTAGCGTTCAGAAGACACGGGCACCATGTGCAGGTCGGTCCATTACCTTTGGGACTGCCGTCGCTCCGCTGACCTCGCTTTCAGATATTCGAAGCGTCAGAAATCAAAACCGAAATCGGCGCCGCCTTGGGTGTGCAAGCCAATTCGTTACGGGTTCTTGACCATCTCGGGGTCTCGCGGGAGAACTTGAAGGGTGTTCCCTGGCAAGGGGTATGGTTCTACGGTTGTTGAAGTCACGTCTGTATGAATGTTCCTGGTTGCAGAATGTGACCTTTGACTCGCATGGCGGAGAGGGCACAACGCTCTCTTGGTTGGTTCCTGCGATGACCCAGAA
Organism: Mycena galopus ATCC 62051; assembly: GCA_014925785.1. Taxonomy (NCBI): domain Eukaryota; kingdom Fungi; phylum Basidiomycota; class Agaricomycetes; order Agaricales; family Mycenaceae; genus Mycena; species Mycena galopus. The sequence continues at coordinate 71,315 of WIQG01000126.1, read as the reverse complement.
CGTAGGTTTATTGTGCCGCCGATGAGGAGGGCCTCAGCTGATAGAGCACAGGGAATGTTCTGCCATCGGAGCGATCTTTACGAGGAACTCAAGCGCATGGCGACCAGCGAGGGCGAAGGGCCGCCCGCGAAACTGCGCCTCGGAGCGAAGGTCGTCACCTGTGATGTCGAAGAGGGCACCGTGACTTTACACGGCGGCGAAGTTGTCCGTGCCGACTTGATCCTTGGGGCCGATGGAATCCATGTATGTACCCAGTTATTTTTCCCTTGGCAGCACTAACCGGCCTTCAGTCTATCGTTCGCGACCACGTCCTGGGAAGCATCGTGAATGGACAAGATTCGGGTCTGTCCTGCTTCCGAGCTGTTCTCGAGGCGGCAACCCTCCCGAACATCCCCGAGCTTGAATGGCTTCACGGCGGCGTCACTGGCACTCGCATCGTTATCGCGAAGGAGGGGCCATTCAGAATGTTCATGATCTATCCTTGCCGGAATGGAACTCTCATCAGCCTCGTGGGATTTTACCCAGCTTCAAACGAGAATGCGGGTGAGTCGTTCGAAGCTATCCACATTTCACATAATAATAAAATATGGACTGCAGACTGGACTCCGGCTGCGACACGAGACGAATTCCTCGCGAAATTCCAGGACTTTGATCCCAAATTCCTGCACCTCCTGGACCTGCCGCTTCATAGCCCGATCTTCAAGTGGAAGCTGCGGGTACTGCCGCCCCTACCCACCTGGGTTCGTGGACGTGCGGCTCTTCTCGGAGACGCCTCGCACGGCACCCTGCCGCTGCTGGGCCAAGGCGCCGGAATGGCCATTGAAGACGCTGGGTCGATCGGATGTTTACTTCCTGCCGGGACTCGGCGCGAGGACATTCCAGCGAGGCTTGAGGCGTATTACGGTCTTCGAAAAGAGCGCGGGGAGTTTGTGAATACCGAATCTGTCGAGCAGATATCGAAAGGTTTCAGTCTTGTTACATGTCTGTCAACCCACTTTCACGCTGCAACTCTACTGACTTTCTATTGAACAGCTCAAGAAATACAGTCTTACCTCCTTGAATTCGACGCAATAAAGGCAGCGGAAGAGTGCTACCAAGAGCGTTTCGGTGGAGGAGCTTTGGCGCAGTAACATACCGCTGTTGAACATACATAATTTGTTTATCACAGCCAGATATAATCCGACGATGTTTTTCCACTGAACCAAGTCCCTACCTCATTCTAAAGGTGGCGGACACTCCCTTCGTTCGGTTCAAAGGCACAGGTGAGAATTTTAAAAACCTAGTGCCGGCTATTCATCGCTTTGAGCGCTGTGCACCAACTTTGGCGGGACGGGGCTTCCTTTGAAAGCAAAACCACTTGTCGCTTCCGAAAGCTCTTGCCTTCTAGCTAGGAAAATTCTACTAAAAGCCATCAGCTGTGGAATCAACCCTCACCAGGCACATACTTCAGGCGAAGTAGGACGACACTTCCTGACTCAAGCCTCCTTGAGTACGTACATTCTTTGCCGTGTAACCGACCATGCTCCGTGTTTACAAAAATGCAACCGTGGGAATCTATTGCTATTTTAGAGCTGTTCTGTCCTTTTGCCAGATTTGCCCACAGTCTCGTTAGATCGTTGGAGCTGTGAGAAAAATACGCCGCCAAGCGCACACTTCGGGGAATTGTGATAATCTTTGGTCGGAGTCGAGTTTTTCCGACGCACAAAGACGATCACGAGTGTTGAACAACGCATGCACACCAAAATGATTATCTCATGTACAGGTCATCTGCAGAACATCGCATTTGCTTCAGCATTTGGACTAACGGTGTACAAAGGTTAATCACTCACTGGCAATTCTCGGCGCAAATTTATATATCCATGGTTGGTTTAAAGTCGCGAGCAAGGCGATCCTCTATCTTTCGAATTTATTGTTCATATACTTAGCATGTTCTCGCTTCTCGCCGCCGCCGTTACTTTGACCTAACAGTGTACTTTCTACTTCAAGAGAGATTCCACTGGGAGCCATAGCCTGTGGAATGGAAAACTTCTGATGACGCACGCGACACTCACCAATGATAAACTTCGGCGAGATAGGGCAACAATTCTTGAGTTGAGCCTCGTTGAGTATATTGCACCTCTGACAGCCAGTCTCTGCTGGTTGGCGCTGGACCAGCGCTACTTGAGTTACTGAGGAGGTGAAGCTCCACCACTGGCCCATGATCTGTAAGTCCCGGGATAACCTCGAAGGGTATGAGCTCGTTCAAAGAAGAGAGCAACGCAGGACTCGATCCTTTATCGCATTCCGAAGTGATGGAAGATGGAAGGAAGAGATAATCTCACAAATTGATCGGCGGAGCCGGAGGCACAATGAGCGGGCGGTGCGGTGCGCTCATGGGAAGTTAATTTTGGCGTTAACGGGAAACAACACCAAGGTATGGATGATAGGGCACCTCGGCTAGCAATACGAGGCGCAAATGATGAACGGCCGAGGACAGACTATGATCCGAGGGGTAGGGACAGACCCTGCAGGGCGCAGGCAACAGACCGCTCGAGACATGAATTCGGAGTGCGAGCCCGTTATAACAAAGTACGAAGCGCAAACGAGGAGCAGGAGGCATATCTGCGATGACCGCCAACCCGAAGCCTTTCCGCAAACAAGGCAGGCACGCTGGTTTGCACTGTCGACATTAAGAATAAAAGAAAAATGTGCGTGTGCATGAGTGACCGTAAACGAGCAGTGTCGACCAAATGGACGAGAAAAAAGAGCGAGGGCATATGGCGGTCGCTCTAGTACTAAGGGACTGCGAGTTTAATTCACCCAAACGCGATGCTGCGCACGACTCTGAAGGGCCATTGACATGACACAGTTGAAAGGCGCGTCGGGAAGTCAAGAAGGACTCCAATAAGAATGTTGGACCTTTGTGATGACGTGAAAGCGAAAAACAGGAAGATATTTGAGAGAGACGCGAGTAAAAAAGCTTTTCCACCAAGTTGCCGCTTTGACAGATGTGGCTGTACAGATCAGATCGATTTGATCTTCTCCCACGATAGCCTGGCACGGTTGCCGATGGCCTGTCTTTGCTCTTAGACTAATTTCTTGGCTCATGCTACTTCTTTCTCTGAGCCTAACCCGCAGCCCCAGTCTCTCTATAGAACTCGGAAACGACTCGGATTCGCCTTCCTCAACGGCGGCTAATCGGAATCAAACTCAGGAACCTTGTCCCGCATCTGTCCGACGTGGTTTCGGATAGCACTTTATCCTTGGCTTTAAGTTTGTCCTTCAAGCAACAGATGAGCGCTTTGAGCGAATCTCGTGAATTCCAAGTTCCTCTTGACCGCGCTGGTGTCTCAACATCCTATTCTTGCCATGGTTTGGGTTGAATGTCACTGGAGCTCCCACGACTTGAGCGGAGGAAGGTGGAGGTAGTCAGCACTCTGACGCAAAGCCTGGATAATTGGCACCTTTGGATAAACGGATGAATACTCGAGTCTTCCGAGCCTTAGGTGATGTCCAGCTCATGAAAGGTATATAACGGGAGCCTCAAAGCAAGGTAGGCTCAGTGAAAAATGGCGGCTTCCAACACCTCCCAACCTCTTACCATATCCATAGTCGGCGCAGGCATTGGCGGCCTCACCGCAGCAGTAGCATTCAGAAGAAACGGGCACCATGTGCAGGTTGGTCCCTTACCTTTGCGACTGCCGTCGCTCCGCTGACCTCGCTTTCAGATATTCGAAGCCTCAGAGATCAAAACCGAAATCGGCGCCGCCTTGGGTGTGCAAGCTAATTCTTTACGGGTTCTTGACCATCTCGGGGTCTCGCGGGAGAACTTGAAGGGTGTTCCCTGGCAAGGGGTACGATTCTACGGTTGTTGAAGTCACGTCTGTATTGAATGTTCCTGCTTGCAGAGTGTGACCTTTGACTCGCATGGCGGAGAGGGCACAACGCGCTCTTGGCAGGTTCCTGCGATGACTGTGAACGTAAATTATATCCTGTTCCCAATCCACGCCTCAGCTAATAGCGCACAGGGATTACTCTGTCATCGGAGCGACCTGTACGAAGAACTCAAGCGCATGGCGACAGGCGAAGGCGAAGGCCCGCCCGCAAGACTGCGCCTCGGAGCAAAGGTCATCGCGGGTGATGTTGAGGAGGGCACCGTGACTTTGCAGGGCGGCGAAGTTGTCCATGCCGACTTGATTATTGGGGCCGATGGAATCCACGTATGCATTCTGTTTTCTTTTCTTGAGCAGCACTAACTGGTCCTCAGTCCGTCATTCGCGCCCACATCCTGGGAAGCATTGTGAACGGACAAGATTCGGGTCTGTCTTGCTTCCGGGTTGTTCTTGAGGCGGCGATCCTCCCGAACATCCCCGAGCTTGAATGGCTTCATGCCGGCGTCACTGGCACTCGCACCGTCATAGCGGAGGAGGGGCCATTCCGAATGTTCTTAATCTATCCCTGCCGGAACGGGTCCCTCATCAACGTCGTGGCATTTTACCCAGCTTCAAACGAGAATGCGGGTAAGTCTTTGGAACGACTATCTACCCACAGTCACATTGAACATTAAACGTAGGCTGGACTCCCACTGCAACACACGAAGAATTCCTCTCAAAGTTCCAGGACTTTGATCCCAAATTCCTGCACATCTTGGACCTACCGCTCCACAGCCCGATCTACAAGTGGAAGCTGCGGGTACTACCGCACCTACCGACCTGGGTTCGTGGACGCGCGGCTCTCCTCGGAGACGCCTCGCACGGCACCCTGCCGCTGCTGGGGCAAGGCGCCGGAACGGCCATTGAAGATGCTGGGTCCATCGGATGTTTACTTCCTGCCGGGACTCGGCGCGAGGACATTCCAGCGAGGCTTGAGGCGTATTACGGTCTTCGAAAAGAGCGTGGGGAGTTTGTGAACGCCGAATCTGTCAAGCAGATATCGAAAGGTTTCAGCCTTGTTGAATGTAAGTCGTGCCACTTGCACATGGGAACTCCGCTCACATATTGAACAGCTAAGGAAATACAGTCCTACCTCCTTGAATACGACGCAATAAAGGCAGCGGAAGCGTGTTACCAAGAACGTTTCGGTGAAGGTTCTTTGGCGCTTTAACATACTACTTTGAACATACATAATTTGTTTATTACTATACAGCCAGATATAATCCGACGGGGTTTTTCCACTGAACCAAGTCCCTACTTCATTCTAAAGATGGCGGACGTTCCCTTCGTTCGGTCAAAGGCACAGGTGAGAATTTAAAAAATCTAGTGCCGGTTATTCATCGCTTTGATCGCTGTGCACCAACTTTGGCGGGACGAGGCTTCTTTTGAAAGCAGAATCACTCGTCTCTTCCGAAAGATCTTGCATCTTGCTTTCCAGACTTTTTCGTGACTACTACTTCTGGCTCGGGCAATTCCGCTAAAAGCCATCAACGGTGGAATGGAAAGCTTCTCACGACGCACGCAACGCTCACCAAGCACACACTTCAGGCAAAGTAGGACGACACTTCCCAACTCAAGTGCGTACATTCTTTACCGTGTAACCGACTATGCATTCCGTGTTTAACAAAAGTGCAACCGTGGGAATCTATTGCTATTTTTAAGCTGTTCCGTCCTTTTGCCAGATTTGCACGGTATCGTTAGATCGCTGTGAGAAAAATACGCCGCCAAGCGCATACTTCGGGGAATTGTGATAATCTTTGTTGGGAGTCGAGTTTTTCCGACGCACAAAGACGATCACGAGTGTTGAACAACGCATGCACACCAAAATGATTATCTCATGTATAGGTCGTCTCCAGAACATCGCATTCGCTTCAGGATTTGGACTAACAGCGTACAAAGGTTAACCGCTCACTTGCAATTCTCCGCGAAAATTTATATATCCATGGTTGGTTTAAAGCCGCGAGCAAGGCGATCCTCTATTGGCCCCCATCTTTCAAATTGATTGTTCATACAGCAGACGGCGGCCGCCACGGGTCGCCGGAACGATGGCGAAGAAGAAGTTCTGAAAGGCAAATTCGCGAAGCCAAGTACCCGGGCTGCCACCGGAGTGCCGTGGCGATATAAAACCTCTTCCGCGGGGCAAGAGACATTCATCTTCCACCAGAGAGCAAGCCATGCAATTTTGGGCATTTCTATCTTTGCTGACTGCCGTGGGGGCTGTGGTGGTTCCCGCCTCCGAACACCCTCACTCGTCGCTCCCCCTCGACACTGTTCCCCAAGGAAAGAATATCACCATCAATGGCGTCTTGACTTATGTCTCCCTGCCGAAGGAAAAATTCGATCCAACCATCGCTGTCCTGATGCTTACCGGTGGGTGGCTTCCGCTGTCTTCTCCATGACTTGAAGCAAATTTTGGGATAGATGTATTTGGCCTACCGTCTCCTGATAATCTTGTGTGTGAATTTCATCTGCTGAAACTTTTCTTTTTCAACAAATGGTTCCTAGGTACTGGTGGGTCCAGTGACCATCCTTCATTTTGGCCTGCATAGTCAAAGTCAATTTAGGCGGATCAATGGGCTGCGGCGGGATTCCAGACCTATGCTCCGGATTATCTCAATGGCGACGCACTTCCGACAGACGGCGACGTCACTACATGGCTGGTTAACCACACCGAAACTCAAACCACACCTCCCCTCCTCGCTGTGGTCAGAGCACTCAAATCGCGTGGCGTCACGCAAATCGCCACAACTGGGTACTGCTTCGGCGGTAAGCTTATTAACGTTCTACTTGCCGTTCGCCAAGTAAATTCGAGCCCCAGGTATCTACACCGTCCGCCTGGTTCAAAACAATACTATTGCGGTTGGGACGACGGCCCATCCTTCATTTCTGAACGTTCCGGCCGACTTCGAGCTCGTGAAAGCGGAGTCGCACGTCCCTATCGAAATCAACAATGCAGAGTTGGATACAGGATTTACTCCGGCTCTTGCTCTCGAGACAGATGGCGTGTTGGGCGACGGGCAGTATCCCCCTGGCTATTTCAGACGGCAGTTCGATGGTGTCGGGCACGGATTCGCTGTAAGCGTCAAATTGTTTCATTTCCAAGTGAATAATCGAAACAAAATGGCCGCAGGTTCGAGCAAATGCGGTGAGCACATCAGCATCTATCAATAACGGAATTACTCATACTTGAAATACTGAAAGTCGGACCCAGTGGCGGTTGCAGCCAAGCAAGGAGCGTTTGATACTTCTCTGGCATTCATCAAGAAGCATTTGAACTAGAAAGGATACCGTAGTGGTGGTGGACGTCGAAATATATTCCAAACTCAAAGCCGGAAAATGTTCGACTTGTCAGACGACAAAGGAAAACGATCTTCAGGCTTTGACGGCTTCGACATGCCTGTATAACTGAGATGAGTGGTGGTTTACCTTAATGAACAACGAACATGAATTGATAAAAAACGTTTGTGTGAGCGCCTCACCTCGCGAAATACGCAACGCCCCAATGATGTTACAGGCGAGCCTCCCATTTTCTCCCAGAGGTCTAAGGTCATCGGGTCAAGGAAACGGGAGCTCGGGTGGCAGTTGGAAGCTGTTGGTGGAAAGTCCGTCGGATCAATTTTTTCCCTCGAGCGTCTACTTGTTTTGAGCAGCTGGAATGGTGCTTTGAATATACGGCGCAGGATTGGTGATAGGATCAAATGCCTCGAGGTCTAATTTTGACCAGATAATAAGCCTTTTAAGCGCGGCGAGCAAATACCACAGCACGCCCCAGCAGTCCGAGAGAACAGTAAGCCCCGTTGTCTCAATACTTTTAATAAAGCTGAATCCTTGCAGCCATGACTGAATCGGAGTCAAAGAATAATACTACCCAGGATCCAGAGTCAAAGAATACCGCCCAAGAGCAAGAAATCAGCCAAGTCGAACAACCTGAGTATGTCTTGACGAGTTCGTGTTCAAGAAAAAGCTGATAGAGGTCCAAAAGCACGAGTGAGGACTTGCAAGCTGAGGAGCATGACGGCTGGGAGGCTCCCCAGCCCATCGAGTCGGATTCGGAGGAAGGCGATGACAAGCCCGACCGTGCGCCGCAGAATCTTGGCGGTGCTGGCGTACTACCTCACACCCACAGCAAGCCTAAACCTGGACCCAAAAAGCCTAAACCTGGCCCCAAAAAGCCTAAACCTGGCCCCAAGAGACCTGCCCAGCGGGACGGTGCGAAGGAGGACGAAGAATGACGAAGAAATTGTATGTAAATTGTTTTGACATCGCTTCGGCGCGCTCCCTTTTTCAACCTCCGCTTTGAACAAATAACACGATTACTATGTCTCGCAAAGGTCCACATCGACGGCTTTCTCCAGCCATGGATCTTCAAAATCGTGCGAAAACGTGAAGAGCACACCGCCAGCCTCAGGCTTTCGAACTGGCAATCTTCATCGACGTCTGCTGCACTCCTCAGCTTGATTTTGGCCATTCTCCCCGTGCATGACATACTTCGTCGGCGTTCTTTTGAGCTCCTTTCCAGTCAAAGTGTATTACGATTCAATTGAAATCCGTTCGACATTTGAGCCATTTGAGCGCCAACCTCTCAGGATCTCTCGCTTTTTCTACTGGTGAAACTGCATGCACACCAGGGCCCACAAACCTCACTGAGAAGCGAAGCGGTCCACGACCTAGTCTCCCTGAGGCAAAAGAAGTTCACAAGGAACACCCTTGTGAGTTCAGGATACAGTATATTCGAATTGAAAGAATTGAGAACTACAGTTTTTGCATTCTTCAAACCACGCTTCTCCAATAATACCATAGCGAGTCTTAGCAGGGGAGTGGGTGACTTCCCGTAAGACAAATCTGTATTTTTCAGATACTTCGCGGTGCCAATGATGGGAAGTATGGGAAGAAAAACTAATCTGTATTCATGTCGACTACCCGTAAGACACTCCAGCAACACTTTCACGGAACAATCCCGAAGGCTCCGTCAAGCAACATCATCACGGGTCGCTCACGTCGCGCATCATTGGAGAAGCCGGTCTTGGTCAGAGGAGCGCTCACAAAGACTTGTATATGGAGGTAGAAAACTCCTTCTCTCAGTCCCCTCAATACCATGCTCCTCAAAATAAAAATAAGAGAAAAAAATATGGAGGTACGCGACAGCGCAGCGCCGCCACTAGCATGTGAATTTGAGGCAGCATAGATAGATGGATAAGCATGTTATGCTTGCCTGAGGGTGCTGAACAAAGCCAGTGGTTCGTTGATGTACGAGGAGAGAGAAGAGAGTGGAGGGAAAGGTGATATGATAATGACGCGAGCCTTGAGGCTCGCGCCGTGATCGGATATTTCCATTTTCGGTTTGTTCCAACAAATTTTGTTCTGTTCGGGGGTCAGGACCCCCCGAACAAATACTCGAGTATACGAGGGTCAGATGGAGTGTAAGCGAGATCTAGTGCCGATGGGGTCCTGATGGGAGCGCCGGCATCCCGGCAAACGACGAAAGTATGTGATTTTACACAGATTTGTCTTACGGGAAGTCACCCAGTGCCTCCGAATCAGCATTGCACCATCGGACGCAAAGCTGGTAGTATACATTCTTTATGAAATCGTGCAATATATCGTACACCAACACGTTCATAGTAAATATAAAGGTAAAAGCAAGGATAGTGTATGTGCGCACGGAGGCTCTGCTCCAGCGATAGAAGTAGCTAGATAATACAGTGTCTGAAGATAAAGGTACATTTGAACAGATTAGTTGTGGCAGGCGAGGAGGACTCGCAGGGTGCCCGTTCCGCCGCGGACAATGGCACGAAGCCAGCCGCGTTGGATCTCCTTCCCTCGGCCCCGGGAAAAGGTGGCCAAGATGATATCCTCCAGGTCGGCCTTGCGCGTGTAGCGTGCGAGCATGTACCATATCTGTCGCGAAAAAGCCGAAAGAACCGCAAATATAAGGAGCGGCGGTATCCCGTACTTGAGTGGAAGTTGTGTGTTTGGCAGGAATAATGCACCGAGCTTGAGATACGGGGGAAGGAGGTAAAGAAAGACGAGAGACGGGGCCATCGGAGGACAATAAGGCCTCCGTATTTCGAAGTCTGGGCTGTCGGGAATGTCCTCGTCGTCCTCATTATCGTGCTACTGCTGCTTACTGCCGAGAATTTGAATGCTGTTCGTTTCACTCCAAAGTCGAAGGGGGAGGACGATTCCTCATCGTGCACAAGGATGAGGGATGTCGACGAGTTGAAGTTGGAGAGAATCGGTGAAGACTCCCCGGAGGAGCTCGCCGTCGAGAGGCGGCGAGGGGATCCATGTAAGAGAAGAGGGCGGGAGGAGGGCAGGGGAGGAGGTGGGAAGAGAAAGACAGGATTCGACTTGATCGGACCTTCGGAGGAATAATGCCGTGCGTCCGCAGCACGCCGATCGTGGCGTCGATCCCCTTTCCATTCCAAAAGGCCCTCCGGGCAGCCCTGGGACCGGGCTCTGCATCCTGATCGCCCTCGCCTTTCCCAGCTTTCACTGACCTGCGCCACCACTTTCGCTGACGACAAGTTGTTCCTTTCGGGCCGTTACGCTATCGACAATTTCGAGTATAAATCCGCTTCGCTAGCAATCGCCATTACTGATGTTACTATGAACTCGTTCAAGATGGGCTCTGCATCCTGATCGTCCTTCGCCACCACTTTTCAACCGGTTTTCCCGACAAGTTCTTTCTTACGCGACGTTATGCTATTCACAATTTCGAGTATACATCGGCTTCGCTCGTACCCGCAGTTACTGTTCTTAATATGAAGTCGTTCAAGTCACCACATCTACCACCACCCCATCCAAGCCGACGACCCGACGTTAAATTTTTCAACTCTGTCCCTCACCCACTCGACCTCGCGCTCTGTCAACACCGCATCCGTTGTGTAGCACACGTCGATGCAAAGTGTCTCGGTTTTCCTACTTTCCAACAACTTTTTCAAGTCTGAGAATTGCACGTTCCGGAGGCGCACACACTGCAACCCGTTCCAGAACGCACTCGACTCGTCGATGGATTCCCAGCAATCCCCCGCAGAACCCGACAGATCGAGACAGGTTGCGTGGTGGCTCTGACTGTAGACAGCGGGAGTCTGAAAACCCGAGACGAGAGCGCCGTTATATTTTACATTAATTTGCATCTGTTAATGCAACAGTTAATGCAACAAATAATCAAAGGTACTGGAAAGAAAAATTCTGAAACTCTGCACCCGTGCCATTTGCCTTGTTTTTCGGCCCGCACACCATGGGTCCAATCCTCCACTTGTCCCCTGCCTTGGCCTGGGCCTTTCCCTCGACGTCGACATTGAACCCACGGACCTCTCTGATTTTTACGAGATCCGCTGCGGCAGGCTCTTGCACGGTGGACGCAAGGTGTTGGCTCACTGTAAGCAATGGACCTTCGCGGACAATCTTCATGTACAACGCGTAGGGCGAATCCCCGAGAGTCGAAGTAGAGTGCGCGGCGGGAGCGATGGCCCAGTCGGACCAAGGCGAGGTTACGACGGCCCTGAGAAGTTCAGCGACGCGACGCCGAAAAAAACGAAATCCCTCACCCGATGTATTCCTCACCAGTCTCCACCTCAACTCCGGCCTTGATCCAATCACCTTTCACGTCGCTGTCGTTTCCGGCGAGTAGCATCAGGCACCCGTGGTCAAATTGTGTCCCCCACTCTCCCCGGATCCACACGCTCGCGGAGAAGTCGCGCGTCGCGTCAATAGTTAGACCGAAGAATGCGCCGGTGCGGCTCTCGACCGGCTCAGGAGGCGGGACTCTCCACCAATCTGTTTCGGGGAGAGCTCGGATTGAGACTTTCCTGCCGTCGTTAGAGATCGTGTGAGATGCAGCAGGGGGGTTGAGGACGAAATTGTCGTTGTGGAAAGACTGGATCGGGGATTGATCTCCGCCCATGTCGATAATTCTAGGAAATCCAACTCAGGGGTGGTGGAGGAGTTCACGTAGAGCTGCGGGGAGAAATCGGCTCGGAGAACCTGCGGCTCAAATAGAAGCCGGACTCGTGAGACGCGTTCGCAGGGATCCCGAGAATAGAATAAGAAGGCCTATAAATCGCAGCGAAAACTTTCGCTTTGAAAAACCTTTGAGGTGTGGACAAGTCAAGGACACGTCGAGGATTTGATGAGCACAAGAGGTGAGCGATCATAAAGTCGCTGACACAGACCTCCCAAAGTCGCCGCACGTGAAACTGGGGGGGGGGGGGGGTACGTCATCTTTTTTACCGAGGAAAGAGAAGAAAGGGATAATTCGGTAGCACCGGACCGAAACAAAATTTGCTGATGTCATCTTATCTCCGTGCCGAAGCATGCCGATTGAAATCACAAAATGAACGAAACATGTAGCGTGTTCGTTTCTGGGAGAAATAAAATATTCTGAGTACGTAGATAGATGTATTATATGTAAAAATGGGGGGTCCTGCCAATTTTCAACGTTATCGGGCCAGATTTGAAGTCATAGTAAAAAGTCCAGGAACGGGACCATGAAAAGTCGTCGGCGATTGCCGCTTACCCGATTTGGGGGGGTTGTCAAAGAGGTCTGTGTCTGATCGACAATGATCGCCTACCTCTTGGATGAGCACTGCCGGCCATGTTTGGCCATTACTACTTATCCTCCCCCACCGGCCCGGACATACCAAAACACGGACAAATAAGAATTTCTCGCGCAATACTGAACCGTTTCCCATGATTTTTGGTTTCATATGAGCTGTATCATATGCCCTAAAGATTCTATACCTCGAAACCGTCAGGGTCTGCGTGGTTCCCAATTAGCAGTCCCCGAGAAATGGGGAGTGGTGTAATTTTCGGTGATTTTCGGTATTTTAGAGCTCTATAGAGCGACTTATCATGCTATATATTAGCAATAATACATCTCAAGATGAATACATATTGGGTGACTTCCTGTAAGCATTTTTAATTCGAGTTGAATTTCTGGACAATTTCCGCCGAGATGCCGGGGTGCGATCAGGACCCCATCGGACTCAGATCTCGCTTAGACCCTCGAATAGAACATGGTTATCCGGAATCTAGACGAGGGGTAGGTACCCCTCTTCTAAAGTTTTCAAGTCGAAAATAAACCGGATTAGGAAGGTGCCCGTGTGGCTGTGACTGCCCACTTTACTTCCGCTCTGCTCACACGCCCGCTCTCTTTGTGCTCATACTCTCTCCCGCCTCCATACCTTTTCCTCTGAAGATGCTCCGCACTCGCTGCTCAACCATGCTCCACTAGCGACACATTCCCCACCAACAAATCAATGGACAGGCCGACATTTGTACTTCTCTTCAAGCACTTTGAAATATGGCGCTACCTGGCGCTACAGCGTGTTTTTGAGCGCACGATGGTGCGCGGTGGACACATGGAAAGTCCAGGTACCATCTCTGCTGCCTCCCATCCAACAATGTCTCAGTGTTAGCCGTCTTGTTTTCCTACAAGCGACCTGCTCTCCGAACAATTCCGACACCAATCGCACTCCCAATGATTTGTATTGGCTACTGGCCATGTGCAAACCTCGCACTCGATGTCTTGAAGACCGACTTTCGCCGACGAGGGAGGAGATTAAAAGGCTTGGAGCAAATTTGGTGCAGTACGCTCACCGGTGCACTTTAAATCTTGTTCTTGACTTTATCTCACAGAAACATGTCGGACCAACCCCCTCCTCGTACACCGTTCACACCTCTCTATACCCCAGAACTCAGTCGTGACGCTAACGGTACCATTGTGTACCGGGATGCTCAAGGCCGCTGGTTTCCTTACAACGGACCTGTTCCGGTACGTGCTCCTGAATGTACCAATTAGATTCATACTCAATAACAAGTAGACCCAGCAGGGAGTGCAAGAGCGCCCCACACCCCAGCCTAGCCACGCTCCTGTGGTATATGTGACCTTTGATCACACTTTTATCCTCTGCTGATTTCTCCTAGAACGACCTGAGCCGGGGAGGACCCAGCTCTCCTATCGAGCATGCATTTGCACGTCAGGTACGTGCTTCTTTTCATCTTCATATTTTCATTTGCTCATATTCCTCAGCCGGAATATCAGTTTACGCTGCGCCCTGTCCAAAACGGCACCTCGGCGGCCCCAATTCCCATCGACCCTGCCCTACTGCCCTTGCCTGGCGGCCCCGATCTCGACCTGAGGGATGGTCCGACCATCGCCAATGCCATCGGCCTCAAACGTGCCGAGAAGGTCACTGGTAGCCGCCGCAAGGGCAAGGAGCGCGCAGATCCAAAGGGGAAGAAGAGGCAACGTGCCTCCTCCGTCTCCGACAATGATAGCGAGCCAGTCGCGAAACGCGGGCGTCCGCACGGATCCGCAAACTACGGCAAGGACGACGTTCGCAAGATGTTCGACCTCGTTGCGGAATTGCTTCCCGTGGGCCAGAAGGGTTGGAAGGAGGTGGAACGGCGCTACAACAAGTGGGCAAAGCAGAATGGAAGGGCAGAACGACCGCCAAAGGCTCTCGAGAACAAGTACAAGCAGGTGCGTAATTAATATAATCGAATTTGCGTACAACGTTGACATGTTCTCAGTACCTGAGGCAGAAGAAACCCACCGGCAGTGCATCCTGCCCACCCGAGGTCAAGCGCGCGCATGAGATCGAAGACCTCATCAACCAGCGCGTCGGTACCCGCGAGTTGAGCGACTCCGAGTTTGACGACCGGTCCGAGAACGACTCGTCGAACGACGACATCGAGGTCGTCGAACGCACCGCGATTGCCCGCCGTGCACCCACTCCACCTCTTCCACGCAAATCTCGGGCGAGAGGCACCGATCTCGCCAATAAACTCGCCAACGCCTTTGATCCAGAGGTGCAACGCGACCGTGACGAGGCGCACGCCCGCCGCTCATTTGAAAACACCCAGATCCTCACCCTATCCCAGCAACTTCGTGACGAGAGAGCGATCACCGAAAATCTGCGCAGCGAGAACACCGTCCTCCGGAACCGGATCCACGATGTCGAGCGTGCGCTGGAGCGAGCGGAACTGCGTAACAAGATGATGGGTTTTTCTGGTGGTCACCGGGGCCGCTCTCCTCGCCGTCCTCGCCGTCCTCGTCCTCTCAGCTATCGCTCGCACAAGCGCGATCCTGGCGTTGAGCGGGTGGGTGGCAAAATTCGCTGTGAGACCAAATATCCCGATGGCGGCGCGATGACTTACTGGATCTCAGATCCATCAACCGACAATTACGACGAGGATGATGAAGAGGAGAACCAAAACCCCTGGGACACCTTCGATGTCCCGCGTCACTCTCATTCCCACTACACGGGCTTCCACCGCCCCATCAGCCGCCGTCGCACTCCTTCTGCCGGCCCCTCTCGCCGTCGTACCAGCCGCCGCCGCACCCCCACTCCCGGCCCTTCTCGCCTCCCAGCACTTCTTCCTTCTCCCTCCCCACCGCCAGCGCGCATTGCTGTTCCCCATCCGGAAAATACAATTGACACTCGTGTACCCGTGTCGTCGGTTACTGGCCATGCAGTGGAATTGGTTGTGACCCCTCAATGCGGCCCTGCCGTTGCGCTCGTCATTAGTCCCACAAAACAGTCCAATGCATTCAATGGGAACAAATAGCTACTCTTTACGATACCCTGCTCGCACGTCCGTCAGGCTCTTGTCGCTCCCTACCTACAGTCTTTACATGTCCTTGATACCTTCCAGTAGCCCAACCCAGTGATCCATTGTGGTTTATAGTCAAAAAATCTATTCGTACTCGGGGAAAGTATGAAAGCGTGAAACACGGTCAACACGACATTGCTCCGAGAACAGCATGTTCTCAAAGTTTGTCCACACTTCCTCGTCCTCCTTGTTCTGCCTCCATAGCGGCATGTACACCGTACGGATCTGATTGTGGCCCACATGCTGGGTGCGCAGATTATGCAGGCGCACACAAATCTCCAAAAGATTCCCTCGCGCATCTTGGTCACCAATGTCCAAGGGAAGCCGGAGCCTCCCAAAAGAGCCTTGCAGGCTGCGCATCCCCCACTCGACCGTTTGGCGGTATGAGAGTAATTCCCGATCGAACACCAATTTCTCCTCAATCTGTGCCGTGGTCCCCCGCACAGCCTGCCCAGTCTTGATTGGTGCACAGATTTTCCCCTCAATTTGAGCGGAACTGCGCGGGAACGCTGTATCAGCAACCAAATAAAATCCTTCCGGTGTTCGTGTACAAAGTTTCTCGTAAATGGGAAGCGCCACCCGGGAGTCGTGCCAGCTTCCCGGTG
Organism: Mycena galopus ATCC 62051; assembly: GCA_014925785.1. Taxonomy (NCBI): domain Eukaryota; kingdom Fungi; phylum Basidiomycota; class Agaricomycetes; order Agaricales; family Mycenaceae; genus Mycena; species Mycena galopus. The sequence continues at coordinate 55,177 of WIQG01000126.1, read as the reverse complement.
CATTGAGCTTCGCTGCGATGATTAGACCTGAATAAGGCGTTAATCGTGCACGCAGTGATTGAAAGAAGAACATGACGCGCCTTTGGGCGCAAAAACAAGCACCTGGCTTATGTAGTGCTCACATAGCCATCCATTGTACGTAGCATTCTCAAGTTCTTCATCATCGGCTGTCCCAACACCAAGATTGAGTCCATCAATGCTTGCAAAGGCTCCAGCGAGGCGGGGATGCCGCTCAACGATAAGGTCGCTGAGTGCTTGAAACTCGTCCGAAGTACTCGGCCACTTGATTTTTGCATCAGGCATGGTGCGCAGGACTGCGAGGAGAATTCCGAGCCCAAAGGTAATGTATCGTGAGACCGTTGTGGGGATGAGCGCGAAGATCTGTTGTAGGCTGATCTCACGCATGGTGGAATTTAAATAATGAAGAACAAGCCCAAGTGCGCCTGCTGCATCGAGGGATCGGGCACCCGGACGCGGTTTTCCCGTAGGGTGAACATCGGCGCGTGGAACGGGAGTCGAATACCACGCAGTGCCGAAACCTGCGTCGATGATGCTGGTAAAGGTATTGACATCAAAGCCCATCGTAGTAATGAATGCTCGATCACTGCGGCTGGCGTGAAGAACCTGCCAAGGGGCGTCGAATCTGGGATTTGGAAGAAGCTGTGGTCGACAGAGATACAGCCGACTTTGCTGTCTGCGTTCTGCGCGAAGGATACGTGCTTCCTCTGCTCCAAGCCAAATTATGGCTGCAGCAGAGGCCGCCATCTCCCAATCTTCTTCGGCATTGTCCTCCTCCATCTTGGACTGTGTTTGCAGGAAGAAAGACGCGTCGATGTCCATTGACGGTCGAGTTAGGAAGCAAGAGCAATACGGACGTGTTATTTGTTCCTTGTTTTGCGCGTGTGCTTACATGGATACCCTCCGAATATAATTTTGTGGCTTACGGGAATCACACTTGAATAAAATATCCTCAACTTTCCATTGCCGACATCATTGGCACCCCTCAGAAATTCAGCTCGAATTAAAAATGCTTACGGGAAGTCACCCATTGTCCAAGTCCCCATGTAAAATTTCAGGCCTCCAGGTGTATCTCACGGTGCATCAAAAAGATGTGAGCTTTGAGCCAATTTTGATTCAACTTTGGGTTGAATTCGGGGAGTCTTGCCACCTCTCTAGGACTCGATTTAACCCGTCTTGGTGCACAGACGTAGAGCACACATGCAAGATTCATCCTACAAAGTTTCGGCTTGCTGCGATAAAAGGGGCAATCAAGGTAAGGGCGGCAATCCGTGATACCTACTACTCGGACACTCAGACCTGTCAGAGAAATTGGCCTCGTGCAAGCAGTTGTGAACCGATTCACAAGATTCATTTTGTTCATCCTACATATTTTCCAAATTGAAAGCGATCTGGCAACTCAGATTGATACAACTGGACCTGTGAGTAAAGATATTCATGTATTTTCCTTAAGTGTCCGAGTACTAGGGGAAGGATAGTATTTGGTTCGCAGGAGACCTATCTACGTTTTTTCTTCGCCTTCATTCACTAAAAGTAGGAGACAGATTTGTAGGAAATATTCCAAAGAATAGTGGTGTCATGCTAAATTGTTTATATTTGCCCTGTAGCCCCAGAATATGGTGGAATTTGCCAGGAATTGCGAAATTTGTGCAGGAATGAAGCCATAGTGAAATATTCAGCATGACATGATTGTGGTCTAATCAGATTCACACACATTTGTCTGCGAAACCTAAGAGATTTGAGGCAAATTGAAGGAGCTGATACATTTTGCGTGGCGGCTTGTCAAGCTAGATCTAGAGGGACACACCTCCTGGATGACTCAAATATTCTAGGGAGGGTATAGTGTGAACTAGATACTGCAGTGTAGTTGTACGGCGGCGCGACGAAAAAGAATGAGGATGCAGAAGGCGAGGAAGAGCGGAGGAGATCTGTGTTGTGGTGTCACGTACGCGACAGAGATCGAGGTAAGGGCACCCAAAAAGCGCCGACTATGCTACATATCCGCTTTCTCGTCTGTCTTGCCTCTTACTCAGGCACCTCGTGCCTCGCCTGCCAGCAAGGTTGCTGCATCGAGGGCATTGATTCCGAAGCTATCTCCACAAAGTCGTACCATCCATTTAGACGGTAGGTGGAAATGTGGTCTATGCCATCGCGTACGTCGACCTGGACTTCGTTGTTTATAATTATAGGGAGGACATTCAAGTCGGAGAGGCTCGTGGACGCTTGCGCACGAGGAGCGACGGGTATTTCAGGAATGGCACGGATTACTAAGTTGGGCTTGCGAGGATGGAGGAGGTGGGAGAAAACGTAACGATTCATCGAACATGTTGGCCCATTACATGAATGGGTCTGCAGAGCGTGCAGCAGTGCAGGCTTGCTTCCGTCGACGCGCAGGGAATTGCAGCGTGCAATGGTTTGTAGATGACATAGATTGAAATGGTGAAACATGCTTACGAACGATGGCATATCGGAAGATGTACAGATGATGTGGCCTGCGGACGAGGCATAGCTGGTGTGCATGGCTTCAAGTGGACCAACGGCAGCGAACTCATAGCGTCTGTTAAGGATGTAGGTCGAGACAGAACCCGCCACCTCGTCATGAGGTTGGTTCTCATATACTACTGCAAGTTCAGAGTGTACTTGACAGTGCACCGTGCGGGATCTTTCCAGCTTCTTGAATACAAAGGTGGAGTTGTAACCCACACAGGTGGGGGTGCATCAATGTGCGTCTATGGTAGAGACTAGCGCAGACCTTCTCTTGGACACATCGAGTTTATGTGATCCAGCAATTTCAGTGAGCCTCGCTGAATCGAAAAAACGAAATTGTGCGATGAGAGTGGATATGTCAGTACATGTCGTCCCAATGCAACCACTTGGGACAGCGGCTCTTTGCGACTGCACTTTGACACATTGATAGTCTTTGTTAAGACTTTGAGTTGTAAGGAACACAACACCGTCGCCGGCAAGCAGCAAGGGATCCTCAGTCAAGCGTAGTGGCAGCTTTAAAAGGGAGGGCGGAGTCACAGTAGACCCGTACCCAGCGGTGAAGGAGTTCGAGATGTTATCAGTATGTGAGCGATTCTCGTCGTGCGTTAAGTTATCATATGGGGTTTTCGTTGAACGGGTGTTTTCAGTAAGTGAATGGATTTCATGGTGAACAGATGTTTGGTAGTGGTTCATCATAGAGTCCGCGACTGTAGCACCGTCGACGTTCCCAGGCGCAGGGGAGCCTGACACAGAGAGGTGAGGTAGTGTCGCGACGTGCGGAAAGAGACGTACCGAGGCTAGTGGCGGGCCTGCCGGTAGCGTGCCGAGGGCGGGACGATGGGTGAAGGTCATCTTCTGAGGAGAATGAGGAGTGGACGGTTTAAAAACGCCGACAATACCGTTCCCATCGCGCTGTCTACGTTTGCCAAGGACCTTTTCTGAAGGAACGGCCTGTTGCAGGTCTGATACGGCATCGCATGAGCGAGGATCACAAGAAAAGTGAGCGCTTACCAGGCCACGAAGAGGCATTGCCGAAATCGTGGAAAGTGCGATGAGTTTCGGTAGTGTGGCCGGAAGGTAACATGATGTGGGGAGAGTCAATCAAAGGAGGAGCGCCACGGGGGAGCGGAGGCTCCTCTTCCTCATGAACAGTAGGTGCCAGAGACATAAAAAAGCAGGAGGAGGTCGAGTACGTGGGACAAAGGCAAGAGATAAGTTTCAAAGGGGCTTGGTAATCCACGATCGGGGAGGCAATTGATGCAAGGCGAGTACTCGGTTTCGGTGAGCGCGGTGGGAGTATGGGTATCACCGGATTGGTAATCCACGATCAGGGAGGCGGTTGATGCAAGGCGAGACTTGCTTACTTTCCGCCTCAAACGTAAGCTCCGAATTAGGAAAGTATTTTCGGCACATCGGCATGAACTCGACCTTCCATTGCTACAAGTCCTTGTCGGCGCAAACCTGTGAGGTTCTACAGCTCAATGGGAATTTTTTATGGGGCTGCACAGGTTTATTGTATGAAATGATGTTTTTGATTTAGGGATAGTCTCTAAATACATGAATTATGGATAAAGTACACAGGGAAATGGTGATGGGCGGTGCTGGTGAGCAAGCCAGGAGGGAGCGAGCAACGGTGCGGCCGCGGACGCTACACAAGCTTGTCAAGATGGCATGGGGCGCCGTGTGTCAGGGGAACCCCCAAGTCATGCCAGTCACGCCCTCGTTGGCACATCCTGTGTGACCAAGCCCGGGATCATTGCCAATCACTCCGATCACGTGTGAATGGCTAGTTCTATTTTAGTCCGCACCTAGCGTGGGAATCCTTAGTCTTTCTTCTCTTCGGATTCTCCCTCGCTAGGTGCGTATATTAATTACCTCCTTGTATTACTAGTTCTGTATTGATGACCTTCGGATTCTCCCTCGCTAGACTCTAAGCTCGGCTAGACCTCGAGGTTGCCCTTACAGCAGAAGAAAGACTCTACGGGATTAACTGGTCAAGATTGGGACCTTTGGCGTAGACTCAGACTCGGACCACTTCGCCAGTGCTCCAGCCTCCCCAAGGTCCAATCTTGCCCCCTCCTCCCCTGCTGCTGCCGACACTGCCATGCCCGACGAGACTGCTGCCCAGGTCACCGGTGTTCACACTGCTGACCAGGCCGCCCGTCGACTTGCTGACGTCGAGGTCACGCTGGCTCGCCTCACCAATCTGGTAGAAAAACTCTCTAGCGCCAACTCTACCGCTGCCCCGACCCCTGGTGGTACACCTCCGGCCGGTGGTCCAGCCCTGTTTGCCGACACCCAACCGGCTTCAAAATCGGTCTTACGACCGAACCCTCCGTTCGTCTTCGACGGCGACCGACGTCAAGGTCGGGTGTTCCTCCATGCCGTCAAGACCTACACTCGGCTCCTCCCCGAGGCCTTCCTTGTCAACGGGGTTACCTCTGAGGAGAAAGCCGTACGCTTCGCCCTGTCCTATATGGCGAAGGACTCGGCCCAGAAATGGGCAGAGTGCCAGTCGGAGAAGCTCCCCTTCCCCTTTCCGACTTGGGCCAGCTTTGTCGACGAGTTCCGACTCCGATTCGTCGAGGAGAACGAGCAGGACCACGCTCTCCTCAAGCTCGAGTCTCGCGGGTACTACATGGGCACCCGTGATGTCTGGGCCTACACCGACGACTTCGAGGACCTCTTCGACATTGCCGGTATCCTCGACGACCTGGTCAAGGTTACGAAGTACCGCTCTGGCCTGGACCCGCAGGTCAACATGGCCATCACCACCTCTGCGAACCCCCCATCCCTGCGTGACTACACTGGCTGGCGCAGCCGGGCCTACCGTCAGTACGAAAGTCTGACCCAAGGCCGCACGATCTCAGGTCAAGGTCGTGCCCCAGTGCCGTCGCCCGTAGCTCGCCCTCGTGGTGGTGTCCTCCCTGCGGTTCCCCCTGCCCCGAGGCCTGCCCAGCCTCCGAGGGTCGCCCCTCCGCCGCTCCCCCCGGCAGTCCCCATGGATGTCGACCGAGCCCGGGCACGCACCTCTCTCCCTCGCACGTGTTATCGGTGCGGGGCTGCCGGTCATCTCGCTCGGGATTGTACTGCCCCCGCCGATGTCCGCTCCACCGATGTCATCGACGAGGTCATCCGCCAACTCGGTGATGACCTCCTCGACGAGCTGGTCGCCCGACTCCGGACCTCCGATGACCTCCCTGCTGAGCCACAGGTCAACGAGGTCCCACCGGTGGATTTTCCCCTTCGCGGCGAGTGACTGGTGTGCCCTCGTTCGCGTCCTTAAATCGTTTCTCCTGTTTGTATGAAGAGAATGCCAATGTATCGGATTCTGCAGCTGACACGAAAGACACACCTGACTTGGCTGTTGACCAGCCGGTCACACCTGACCCGGCCGTTGACCAGCCCACCCCTTCGCCGGCGAAGCTCTGCTTACCTCGTGGACGTCGACCTGCTTGGGAACACCGGCTCCCCAAGCGGTATACCATCCAGGCCACTCCTGGCGGGAACTCCCTCCACCTGCCCCTGGAGATTGAGTCGGTCGACAGCGCAGTCAAGCTGTCACTGAAGGGCCTCCTTGACTGTGGTGCGACCTCTGAGTTCATCGACTCAGAGTACGTTATTTCGCGCCAGATCCCCACTCGTCGACTCTCCCAACCGATCCCAGTCTTCAATGTCGATGGCTCACCAAATGAGGCTGGCGCTATCCGCGAGGTCGCTGATGTCGTCCTGAGGTACAAGGGCCACTCGGAACGGGTCCAGCTCGCCGTCACTCGTCTTGGCAAGCAGCACCTCATCCTTGGCTACACCTGGCTTCGGAAGCATAACCCCGAGGTTGACTGGGACACCGGTGAAGTCAAGATGAGCCGCTGCCCTACTAGCTGTAGCACCTGCCGTGATGAGCTTCGTGCTCAACGCCGCATCGCGAGAGTCTCCACCGCGATCCTACGGCAGCTTCGCGAAGGTCCCCTGCCTTCCACGGGCGACGACGACGATGACGACCTGGACGATGACGATGAGTGTCCCGGGCTCAGCCCAGACCCCGACTGCGAAGACGACGAAGACCTAGAGGACGGCGACCGCCTCTTCTATACCGTGTTCTCCCCGCCGTCGGAAGAGATCCGTGCTGGCAGCACCGTCTCCCAACGGCTCGCGGAGGCCTTTGCTCGGAACTCAGCCCCTACGACAGACTCGGTGCCATCGTGGGTCGCTGACTTCGCAGACATCTTCGACAAGGATGCCTTCGACTCCTTGCCGGACCGTCGATCCTGGGACCACGCTATCGAGCTCGTTCCTGATGCCAAGCCTGCCAACTGCAAGGTCTACCTATAAAAGCTTTTTTCGATGCAAAATATAAGGTTGAGGTGCAAGCGTTGAGGTTGAGCACAGATAGCAGGTTGAGCACTGAGGTTACATGATTTTGACAGGTTGAGCACTGAGGTTAAATGATTTTAGCAGGTTGAGCTTGTAGATCTGAGGTTATAATTGGTGATTGAGAGGTTGAGCATGCAGTACGAGATTATGGACATAAAGCCCTGAGGTTGCAGTTTGAGGTTGAGAATGAGAATTATGAGGTTTGGGACGAGATCTGCTAGGTTTAGTACGAGACTTGAGTAGTTGAGCATGCAGAACGACAATTCAGAGAATTATCATTTTTTGGCATTCTATCATGGTTTGACCATGGTCCAACCATGGTTCAATCATGGTCAAATGCAATCAAAATCATGTTATTCCAGCCAATGGCAGCATTTTCCTTCATTTGACCACCATTAACTGCAGTCATCCTTGATCTGCCATCAGCAACTACGATCATTCTTGATCTGCCACCTGTCATCCATAGTTTACCATTATTAACTGCAGTTTAGTATTGTTCCACATGATTTCTGTCGATTTCCAATCGACATTCAAAATACATCAGGGTATAATACATGAACATGAGCAAGTGCTTGGCTCCAAAGTAATATAATATCACCATCTTTAGCACTTCCAATGAGATGTGCAAATGAGTTACACTAAGTGGACAAAAAGAATGATCAATGGGTTTTCGGTCATAACTTGGCGACCACGTAAGACTCAGACCCAAACTAAGATGCCAAGTTGTTGAGAGAGCATGCGCCGACATTTTTTGTCTATTGATCGTATCAAAATATTTTGATGCGCCGTTAGCAGAGGCCAAATACCGAAAACGGTGATTTCCAGTTCAATCAAGGATTTTTTTGAAGGAAATAAATCACCCAGATTTTAGCCTGAAGTATGTAGATGACTTTACCAACTTGAATGATTTAAAATATACAGGCTATAACTCGCTACAGGGCCTGCAAAATGGCCAAAAACAGCCAAAAATGCTAAAAATGACCCAAAATAACCACTTTGTGGGCCCTATAGTGAGTTATAGCCTGTATATTTTTGCATCATTCAACTTGGTGAACTCATCTACATACCTCAGGCTACAACCAGAGTGATTTAGATTTTCTTCAAAAAATCCTTGATTGAGCTGAAAATCACCGTTTTCGGTATTTGGCCTCTGCTGATGGCGCATCAAAATATTTTGATACGATCAATAGACAAAAAATGTCGGCGCATGCTCTCTCAACAACTTGGCATCTTAGTTTGGGTCTGAATCTTACGTGGTCGCCAAGTTATGACTGAAAACCCATCGGTCATTCTTTTTGTCCACTTAGTGTATACAAATCAGTCGCCTCCTCTTCTGTGAGAGTTCCCACAGCTGTACAATGACCTGACTGAGATCAGGAGGGGTTCCAATGTGGCCTACCTAAGAGCTTGAGCCTTCTGTGGTAGAATTGTTCTGGGCCTGTGAGTGGAGGATATTATTGTTGCAAAGGCCCTGCCAGTCGATTCCATACACCTCCAATTTGTCTTCGCCGAGATCCTCTTCTTCCTGAGGAAGCTGATCTCCGTGAACACTATTGACATACATATCAAAAACAAACATGTCAGTGGGGCACCGATTAGCCCCATTCCGAATCTGAATGCGGTGCTGGTTCCACGACTTGGCAAAGAAAGTAAGTTGAGTATTGATTGTGCCGAGGAAAAGGAGATGTAAAAGCCAGATATGAGCAACATTGTTGATGTCAAGCCCATACTGAACTTCTAGCCAGGTAAAATGATCGCCCCATGTTGCACTGACCTGGGCTGTGACATCAATCCAGAGTCGCTCAATGCGAACATTATGAATGCTTCTAAAGAGTAAAAATCAGTCCAGAAACAAAAAGCAGTTGTGGATTGAGCTACCGTCCCCATATATAAGAGCCTCTGTGAGTCCCACAGTGGTTTTCCATCCAGGCAGCGACATATAGATTTTCTGCACCATGGTCTCTGCGCATCCGAGATGGGACACCATACACATTTGCAGCATTCAATGCCCCAGCAAATCAGACCTAGCCCCAGAAACATGAAAAAATCAATATGCTAAAGGAACGAAAAAACTCACCATGCTGGCCATCATGGTGCCAGAGGGAATTCGGACCAAGGATACAATAGTCACATCAACGGATACAGATGCGCTCAAATATCCGCCACACTGGGTCAATGCGAAGCAGGGACTGGCAAATTTGCTCAATTGCAACGTGATGGCCGAGTTGATGAAGCATTCCATTGAGCATGCTAAGGCCTGCCCGCCGGTAATGAGTCCGCAAGCGGAGGAGAAGCATATCCAGGTCATCATCAGAGATGTCAGACATAGGGCCAGTAAAAGAAGCTGTTGGCTGAGATGAAGCTGCTAACTCTTCAACCTCGGCAGGGAAGTCGCCAGATGGAATGGGAAGATCAGGATCAAGAACATCATTGTTTGTGGGATCAGCATTGGTGGAAGCAGAAAGGGCATCGGGTTGGTAGAAAGGACTTTGCTGTGGCTTGGCAATGCCATACTCAAGGAGAGCATTCCGAGCAGTGGTTCTCCCAATGCTGATGCCTGCAGTGGGTCGCTGACCATAGGCCCATTGGAGAAAATCTGGATTGATATGAATGCGAGGACGACCAGGCCCACCCGAATGAATGGTCTGTACAATGACTGGCCTTCCATGGTGTGATGCATCAACAGCCTCTTGGTACTCAAGCTGAATATCAATTCACATCGCAGCTAGACTTGTTTCCAGAGTTGCAAACTCTTCAGGTGGAAAGATAGCTTGATTCTACATCATATTGAAGAAATTGCTCATCCATGGTTGAAACACTCGCCTCAGCTACCATGTTTGCAAATTCATCAATATCATCACCAAGTCGCTCGATGACAATCGCATCAGTATGACTTCCAACCGAATCACTGACTGCATTCTGAAAGCGTTGGTAGTGGGTTCGGAAAGCATTTAGCAGCACTTCCTGAGCAAATGGAGCCAGTTGTAGAATGTCCATAAGCGACAAGCGAGACAAGCTTGTTACTGGTGACTGTGACTGGCTGTCACACTCCTTCGCTTCTGCCACATGGCTGAGGCTCTGGCAGCCTCTTTGCCAGGTATTTCACATGGGCCAATCAAGTTATTAATCTTATCAATTTCTTAGCTTTGAAAGTCAGTTCCCATGTTGTTGTGAAAAAGCATGGTGTCCCTGACATTAGCATGCGTTCACTGGCATCTCTTTCCCTCCATCTTTCCTCGTGGAGCATGGGAAATCCCTATCAACAACCATCTCAGCTTTAATTACATGCCTTCGGTCCCATCTCGCCTGCCCTCTTGTCACTCGTCATATTAACCCCACAATTTTGGCAATTTTACAAGGCTTGCATCCTCTCGCTGCAAACATTGAGATGTCAACGAGCCGAACCCTTGATTTTGCTGAAGAAACCTTTCGGGACTTCCAAAATGGGTTCAGGGAACTGGGTGGTCTGTTGAATGTTTCTGGTGTTCTCCCTTCACCCGAGTTCAATGATGCTGTCAATGTACTTGCGACAACTGGGGATGGACCCGGGCAAATATTCTTTGAGAGATGGGCTGACATGGCTGTTCTTCCCTGACCACATTTTTTTGTGATATTTACAATCACAGAAGCTGCACTCCTTCATTCTATTCCACTCCCACAAATTGAACTCCCTCCTGGGTTTCTCTCCCTCTTATCATCTGATTCCACTGGACTCAACACTCCAGTCTTGTCTCACTTGCCATCAAGGCTATCGTCAGCTTCAGGCTTGCCTTCTCGGTCCTCGAGGTGAGAATCACGTGTCCCCTCTCCATACCCCCAACAAACCAGTCCCCCTTTCAAGGACAATGGGATTCTGATTATGGATATAAATAAAGTGCCTAATTCTAAGAAGATGCGCTGGACAGATGTAATGTCAAAGCACATGTTATTGAATGTGCATGGGAGATTAAGGAGGTGTTCCAGGCTGAGGCGTGTTGTAGATTAAATGGGGAGGGCAAAATTAGAGAGAGGAAATAGAGTACGATTGCAAGCACTGTTGGTAAGAAGGCTGCTTTAGAGCAATCAGATACTCTAGCAGGTAAATACTACATACAGGCTTGTATACTACTGAGAAATGTATCTAGAATATTCTACTTGTATCTGCTTAGACTGTTCGTTAGTAATATCCTTATCAATCAATGCCGATGGCCGAGCTGCCATTAATAATCCCAATAAGGCACATACTTTCAACCAGTTGACCAAAGAGAGGGGAGATGGTTTCCCCTTTCACTTCCACTGTGTTGCAATAGGTTTGGCATTAACCAGCCAGTTGACAAGCGACCTCCTCCCGAAGGCACAGTATGGAATACACCAATTCCCCTAAGCGACACATTATGGTGTTCCCCCGCTCAAAGTCCTCTTGTTGGGGATCCCACCACATAATGGAGATTTCCTGCCAAGCACCCCTTTTCGTGATGGCCTCCAAGTGGTGAAATTTGGGGGTATATTGTTGTGGCCACAAAGTTAGGTCATCTTCACCATAGCACATGTCTGAATACAGTCAGCATTAGTCGTGAAATATGTTTCGGCCGCAATGTGAATGGTGGCACCTACCATTGTGCCTGCCATTTGGATTGCGGTTCCTCAGCAAGTTAAAAGACATTTTGAGAAAACAAAAAGAGCTAGACTTGAAAGTCCAGCACACTCCAGACTTGGAGTCTGGTTGCTGAGTGCAGTGGGTTTGTAGGCAGAATGATGCTAAGTAGAGTAGAAGCGAGAGTTGAGTCAGAGTTGTTGACCAAGGAGATCACATGGGTATGCTGACTAAGTCAAAAAAATTATTTGAGAATAGGTGCACACTAAGCCTAATTGATACAGCATATAATTGAATTTGTATTTAACTGTGTAACTGTGAAGGTGATGAGTCAATTGTGGTCAATGAAGACAAAGTCATTGTAGAGGGAAGGTTAGAAAAAATGAAAAAAGCAGTCTGGTCCAAAATGCCCAAAGTAATATAATAAAGTGCTACAGGTGGGGATTGAACATGCAACCTTCCAAACGTGAAGTCTAACCTTGCTCAGTGTTAAACGACAGCAGAATTTCCAGCTGCACCATCAGGGCAATAAACATGGGATACTGAGATCATCTAGTCATTGGATAGGGCTCAAATGTGCAAATCGTCTCAAGCAGGAAGCAACTCAAGTTTATCTTCAGAAACCAAAACTTAGCTTAAACTGAACTGTTAGCACAGCCAAAAGTAAGTAGTGACTTGGAATTCAGCAAATTGTATGACAAGATATTTGCTATGACAGAAAAAGTGGCTAGACATTAGTAATGTAGTTATTAAGTCGTAGTGATTAAAGTTTGAGCAACCTTCAGGTGAGTATCAGTAATGTAATGTCAGAGTTGTAGTGATCAAGGTCAAACCGAACCAAGCACAGCCAAAAATAATTAACAGCTTGGAAATTATGTGGCAAAACAATTGCAATGAGAGTGAAATATAATTCAGCTGTGTATTAGTAATGTAATTATGGATTCATAGTAATTAAAGGTGAATTAAAAAGCATATTCCAAATAATTGCAACAGGAGGAAAATATAATTCAACTGGGTATCAGTGATGTAGTGATGGAGTTGTAATGATCATCAAGATAACTTCAGTAGAAGTTGTCTGGATGTTACATAAATTCAGGCAAGTAGCAGACAAAAGAAAGATAGGTGCATATTTGCAAAGAGTGGGATTTGGCCTGAGTTGGATGATAATCAAGGGGTGCAAAGACATCAGTAGACTTGGCCTGCCTACCAGCTATATACTCTGTGTCGTTGATGTTGTGACTGTCAGCACAAACCATGGTTAACCATGGTTGACTGATGGCAAACTATGGTATGTTGATGGGAAACTGTGGTATGCTGATGGGAAACCACAGTATGCTGATGGGAAACCATGGTATGTCAATGGTGAGCCAAATGGGGAAATCAAAGTGCAACCTGAAACCTGAACCTCAACGAAAAAGGTTTGCCACCATCAGTGGCAACCTGGAAGCTCAATCTCATTGTACAACCTCAATATGTCAGATGTGCAACCTCATACCTCAAACTCAATAATTTACCAAAACCTCAGTTGCTAACCTCAACCTCAAGTTACATGTTGCACCAACCTCGTACCTTCTACCTGTAAAATATGGTTCTAAACCTCATTTCTGAAGCTCATAATTTACAGCGATAAAAGATGTCATATCTACCCCATCTCCCCCCTCGAACAGAAGGAGCTTGACGCCTTCATCGAAGAGGGGTTGGCCACTGGCAGGATCCGGCCGTCGAAGTCCCCAATGGCGTCGCCGGTCTTCTTTGTCAAGAAGAAGGACGGTGGACTTCGGTTTGTCCAGGACTACCGGGCACTGAACGCAATGACCGTAAAGAACCGGTACCCCCTCCCTTTGATCAACGACCTCATTAACCGGTTGAAGGGAGCCCGGTTCTTCACGAAACTTGATGTCCGCTGGGGCTTCAACAACGTTCGGATCCGCGAGGGCGACGAGTGGAAGGCTGCCTTCCGTACTAATCGGGGACTCTTCGAGCCACTGGTAATGTACTTCGGCCTTACCAACTCGCCAGCGACGTTCCAGACCATGATGAACGATATCTTCCAAGACCTCATCCTGTCTGGGGATGTCATGGTCTACCTCAACGACATCCTCATCGCGCACTCCGACCTCACACGTCACCGTGAGGTTGTCCGCGAGGTGCTCCAACGGTTGCGAGAGCATCGGTTGTACCTCCGGCCAGAGAAGTGCGAGTTCGAGAGGTCATCGATTGAGTACCTCGGGGTCATCATCTCCCACAACCATGTCGAGATGGACCCAGTGAAGGTCGCTGGTGTTGCGGCTTGGCCGTCACCGACCAACAAGAAGGACGTGCAGCAGTTCCTTGGCTTCACAAACTTCTACCGACGCTTCATCAAGGGGTTCTCAGATGTCGCCCGCCCTCTCTTCGACCTCACCAAGAAGGGCGTCGCCTGGGCCTGGACCGCTGCCGCAGCCGCCGCATTCCAAGCCCTCAAGGATGCGGTGACTGCGGAGCCCGTCCTGGTCCTTCCAGACGAATCTCGCCATTGGCGACTGGAGGCGGACAGCTCTGACTATGCCACCGGGGCAGTCCTATCCCAGCTTGGTGACGATGGCAAGTGGCATCCAGTAGCCTTCTACTCCAAGAGCTTGAATGACGTCCAACGTAACTACGAGATCCACGACAAGGAAATGCTCGCGATCGTCCGAGCCCTCGAGGAATGGCGGCATTTCCTCGAAGGCACGCAGCATCCTGTCGAGATCTGGACTGACCACAAGAACTTGGAGTACTTCAGGAAGGCGCAGAACCTCAATCGACGGCAGGCACGATGGTCCCTGTACTTGTCCCGATTTGACTTCACACTGCACCACCAGCCCGGCCGTCTGATGGGTCGCCCAGATGCCCTGTCCCGCCGTCCTGACCACGGCGTCTCAGCAGACAACCAGGATGTCACCCTCCTACGCCCGGACTTGTTCCACGTCCGTGCCATGGAGGGTGTTGCTGTCGCTGGCCCCGAGGTCTCCCTCCTCCGCGATGTCCGCGAAGCCCTCGCTGGCGAGCCCGACTTCGAGGACCCCGTGGCTGTTGTTGCCCGTGAGCTCCTCAAGGTCCGTGGCGCCCGCTCGTCTCGCTCAGCTGAGTGGCGTATCGTCGATGGTCTCCTTCACTTTCGAGGAAAGATTTATAAAAGCTTTTTTCGATGCAAAATATAAGGTTGAGGTGCAAGCGTTGAGGTTGAGCACAGATAGCAGGTGGAGCACTGAGGTTACATGATTTTGACAGGTTGAGCACTGAGGTTACATGATTTCAGCAGGTTGAGCTTGTAGATCTGAGGTTATAATTAGTGATTGGGAGGTTGAGCATGCAGTACGAGATTATGGACATAAAGCCCTGAGGTTGCAGTTTGAGGTTGAGAACGAGAATTGTGAGGTTTGGGACGAGATCTGCTAGGTTTAGTACGAGACTTGAGTAGTTGAGCATGCAGAACGACAATTCAGAGAATTATCATTTTTTGGCATTCTATCATGGTCAAACCATGGTCCAACCATGGTTCAATCATGGTCAAATGCAATCAAAATCATGTTATTCCAGCCAATGGCAGCATTTTCCTTCATTTGACCACCATTAACTGCAGTCATCCTTGATTTGCCATCAACAACTGCGATCATTCTTGATCTGCCACCTGTCATGTATAGTTTAACATTATTAACTGCAGTTTAGTATCGTTTCACATGATTTCTGTCGATTTCCAATCAAAATTCAAAATACATCAGGGTATAATACACGAACATGAGCAAGTGCTTGGCTCCAAAGTAATATAATATCAGCATCTTCAGCACTTCCAATGAGATGTGAAAATGAGTTATACAAATCAGTCGCCTCCTCTTCTGTGAGAGTTCCCACAGGAGGCTGTACAATGACCTGGCTGAGATCAGGAGGGGGTCCAGTGTGGCCTACCCAAGAGCTTGAGCCTTCTGTGGTAGAATTGTTCTGGGCCTGTGAGTGGAGGATATTATTGTCGCGAAGGCCCTGCCAGTTGATTCCATACACCTCCAATTTGTCTTTGCCGAGATCCTCTTCTTCCTGAGGAAGCTGATCTCCGCGAACACCATTGACATACATATCACAAACAAACATGTCAGTGGGGGACCGATTAGCTCCATTCCGAATCTGAATGTGGTGCTGGTTCCACAACTCGGCAAAGAAAGTAAGTTGGGTATTGATTGTGCCGAGGAGATGTAAAAGCCAGATATGAGCGACATTGTTGATGTCAAGCCCATACCGAACTTCTAGCCGGATAAAATGATCGCCCCATGCTGCACTGACCTGGGCTGTGACATCGACCCAGAGTCGCTCAATGCGAGCATTATGAACACTTCTAAAGAGTAGAAATCGGTCCAGAAACAAAAAGCAGTTGTGGATTGAGCTATTGTCCCCATATATAAGAGCCTCTGCGAGTCCCACAGTGGTTTTCCATCCAGGCAGCAACATATGGATTTTCTGCACCATGGTCCCCGCGCATCCGAGATGGGACACCATACACATTTGCAGCATTCAGAAATAGCTCCAAAACTGTATCAGCTGCATTGTTGTCGCTCACCTGCAGGCCTGTGATAAGGTGTGAATACCCATCAATGAAGCCATGGATAACAATGCCCCAGTGAATCAGACCTAGCCCCAGAAACATGAAAAAATCAATATGCTAAAGGAAAGGAAAACTCAGCATGCTGGCCATCATGGTGCCAGAGGGAATTCGGACCAAGGACACGATAGTCACGTCGATGGATACAGATGCGCTCAAATATCCGCCGCACTGGGTCAATGCAAAGCAGGGACTGGCGAATCCGCTCAATTGCAACGCGATGGCCGAGTCAACAAAGCACATGCCAATGGCCGAGCTGCCATTAATAATCCCAATAAGGCACATACTTTCAACCAGTTGACCAAAGAGAGGGGAGATGGTTTCCCCTTTCACTTCCACTGTGATGCAATAGGTTTGGCATTGACCAGCCAGTTGACAAGCGGCCTCCTCCAGAAGGCACAGTATGGATTACACCAATTTCCCTAAGCTGCACATTATGGTGTTCCCCCGCTCAAAGTCCTCTTGTTGGGGATCCCACCACATAATGGAGATTTCCTGCCAAGCACCCCTTTTCACAATGGCCTCCAAGTGGTGAAATTTAGAGGTATATTGTTGTGGCCACAAAGTTGGGTCATCTTCACCATAGCGCATGTCTGAATGTCCCACAATAAAATAAATTGGCATATTCTGGAAATTCATCTTTGCGGAATCACATGCCATCGAAAAATTGCCATCGTAGCATGAACGTACTTGAAAAATGAAGGGTACTCACATTTTATTTCATGGGAATCCATTGAGATTTGGGCTTGCAATGCTTGCCGCAAGCCGGCCATTTTGGGTGAAAATAAGTGAAAAGTGGCCAAAAATGGTCAAAATGGCCGACTTGCAGTGGGCATTGCAAGACCAAATCCGAAGGGATTCCAATAAAATAAAATGTAAGTATCCTTCATTTTTCAAGTACTTTCATGCTACGATGACAATTTTTCGATGGCATGTGATTCCGCAAAGTTGAATTTTCAGAATATGCCAATTCATTTTATTGTGAGACATCGAGACCGGTATAGTATGGTTTAAACTGTTCATACGAGCTTTACATCGCTCAACACTGATGCAACAATTTTGTTTGAGGAGATTCAACCCGGAAATGGGCCCAAACAACCGTGCTCATTTCGCCGCCACTGTACCATTGTGCCTGCCATTTGGATTGTGGTTCCTCAGCAAGTTAACAGACATGTTGAGAAAACAAAAAGAGCTAGACTTGAAAGTCCAGCACACTCCAGACTTGGAGTCTGGTTGCTGAGTGCAGTGGGTTTGTAGGCAAAGTGATGCTAAGTAGAGTAGAAGCGAGAGTTGAGTCAGAGTTGTTGACCAAAGAGATCACATGGGTATGCTGACTAAGTCAAAAAAATTATTTGAGAATAGGTGCGCACTAAGCCTAATTGATACAGCATATAATTGAACTTGTATTTAACTGTGTAACTGTGAAGGTGATGAGTCAATTGTGGTCAATGAAGACAAAGTCATTGTAGAGGGAAGGTTAGAAAAAATGAAAAAAGCAGTCTGGTCCAAAATGGCGAAAGTAATATAATAAAGTGCTACAAGTGGGGATTGAACATGCAACCTTCCAAACGTGAAGTCTAACCTTGCTCAGTGTTAAACGACAGCTGAATTTCCAGCTGCACCATCAGGGCAATAAGTATGTCACACTGAGATCATCTATTTATTGGATAGGGCTCAAATGTGCAAATCGTCTCAAGTAGGAAGCAACTCAAGTTTATCTTCAGAAACCAAAACTTAGCTTAAACTGAACTGTTAGCACAGCCAAAAGTAAGTAGTGACTTGGAATTCAGCAAATTGTATGACAAGATATTTGCTATGACAGAAAAAGTGGCTAGACATTAGTAATGTAGTTATCAAGCCGTAGTGATTAAAGTTTGAGCAACCTTCAGGTGAGTATCAGTAATGTAATATCAGAGTTGTAGTGATCAAGGTCAAACCAAACCAAAGCACAGCCAAAAATAATTAACAGCTTGGAGATTATGTGGCAAAACAATTGCAAGGAGAGTGAAATATAATTCAGCTGTGTATTAGTAATTTAATTATGGATTCATAGTAATTAAAGGTGAATTAAAAAGCATAGTCAAAATAATTGCAACTGGGGGAAAATATAATTCAACTGGGTATCGATGATGTAGTGATGGAGTTGTAATGATCATCAAGATAACTTCAGTAGTTACATAAATTCAGGCAAGTAGCAGACAATAGAAAGATAGGTGCATAGTTGCAAAGAGTGGGATTTGGCCTGAGTTGGACGATAATCTGGGGGTGCAAAGACATCAGTAGACTTGGCCTGCTTACCAGCTATATACTCTGTGTCGTTGATGTTGTGACTAGCAGCACAAACCATGGTTAACCATGGTTGAGTGATGGTAAACTATGGTATGTTGATGGGAAACTGTGGTATGCTGATGGGAAACCACAGTATGCTGATGGGAAACCATGGTATGTCAATGGTGAGCCAAATGGGGAAATCAAAGTGCGACTTGAAACCTGAACCTCAACAAAAAAGGTTTGCCACCATCAGTGGCAACCTCGAAGCTCAATCTCATTGTACAACCTCGATATGTCAGATGTGCAACCTCATACCTCAAACTCAATAATTTACCAAAACCTCAGTTGCTAACCTCAACCTTAAGTCACATGTTGCACCAACCTCGTACCTTCTACCTGTAAAATATGGTTCTGAACCTCATTTGTGAAGCTCATAATTTACAGCGATAAAAGATGTCATAAAGATTGTTGTCCCCCGCGACAAAGACCTTCGGCGGCGTGTCATGCAGCAGCACCATGACACACGAGTCGCCGGCCACGCCGGCCGGTTCAAGACATTGGAGTTGATCTCCCGGAACTACTGGTGGCCCCAGATGTCCCGACATGTCGGCCGGTACGTGGCGACTTGTGACTTGTGCTGCCGCACCAAGGCCCTCCGGAAGCTCCCTCATGGTGAACTCCACCCGACAGAGGTCCCGGCTGAACGCTGGGACACTGTCTCAGTAGACTTCATCGTCGAGCTTCCAGATGCCCATGGTTACGACGCGGTCATGGTGGTCTGTGACGTCCTCGGTAAGCGTGCCCACTTCAACGAGTGCCACACCGGCCTCGGTGCAGTGGGCGCTGCACGGCTGTACTACCGGAATGTGTGGAAGCATCACGGCACACCCCGTAAGTACATCTCCGACCGAGGACCCCAATTCGTTGCGGAGTTCACCCGTGAGCTGTGGCGACTCATTGGCATCGAGCCCGCGACCTCGACAGCCTACCACCCGCAGACTGATGGCCAGACCGAGCGTGTCAACCAGGAGCTCGAACAGTTTGTACGTATCTTCACAAACTACAAGCAAGACGACTGGGACGAGCTCCTGCCCGCCGCTGAATTCGCATACAACAACCACGTTCACTCCTCCACCCAGCAGGTCCCCTTCATGACTGACACTGGTCGGCTCCCTCGGATGGGGTTCGAGCCGAGCGGTGTGCGCTCGCGTCTGGAGAACGTGAACGAATTCCGTGACCGGATTGCCGAGGGGGTCGCCGAGGCTCAAGCCGCGCTCGTCAAGGCGAAGGACGAGTACAAGCGCTACTATGATCGCCGCCGTGTCGCAGCGCCGGAGATCAAGGTAGGAGACCAGGTCTGGCTTGACGCGTCGGATATCCAGACGACCCGCCCATCCCGGAAGTTCTCGCACCGCCGTCTTGGCCCGTTCAAGGTTGTCAAGGTGGTCGGCCGTGGTGCATACAAGCTCGAGTTACCGCCACGGTACTCTCAGCTCCACCCTGTCTTCCCAGTGGTCAAGCTCGAGCTCGTCGAGCCCGATTCCTTTGCTGGTCGACTGCGGAATGACGAGCCTCCGCCAGTCTTGGATGACCCAGGCGATGTGCAGTGGGAGGTTGAAGAGATCCTCGAGGCGAAGCATCGTTACGGCAAGCTCTGGTACTTCGTCAAGTGGAAGGGCTATGGCGAGAAGGATAACAAGTGGGTCAAGCATTCAGATATGTTTGCCGACGAGGCTGTCGCCGACTACTACCGACGCTATCCTAATGCCCCACGACACATTGCTGCTTCCACCTTTGACTCGATTCCATTCCGCTCAGTCAACATTCGGTCTCTGCGTCGAGGCGCCGCAGTCCAAGGGGGGGGTGATGTCAGGGGAACCCCCAAGTCATGCCAGTCACGCCCTCGTTGGCACATCCTGTGTGACCAAGCCCGGGATCATTGCCAATCACTCTGATCACGTGTGAATGGCTAGTTCTATTTTAGTCCGCACCTAGCGTGGGAATCCTTAGTCTTTCTTCTCTTCGGATTCTCCCTCGCTAGGTGCGTATATTAATTACCTCCTTGTATTACTAGTTCTGTATTGATGACCTTCGGATTCTCCCTCGCTAGACTCTAAGCTCGGCTAGACCTCGAGGTTGCCCTTACACCGTGTTTCAGAGAGACACAGCGGGATTTGCACTCGGCATAGCGCGCGAGGGGACGACGCAGCTCACCCTGGTCAGGCCCTCGCCCGCCCTCGGAAACCATACGAGGTGTGGGCTTATTCCATGGTAGTGTTCGTGCAACGGGAGCAAGCTTGCGGCGGGCGCAAATGGAGAGAAGAGGAGCAGGGCGTCGTGACGAGGTGGTGGGGAGACAAGAAAGAGTGGCTGACCACATTGACAGCATCGATCAATGCTTGATGGCATTGCCGTGCTGCCGAAAAAACCTTCCTAATTGGGTGCTTAAGTTTGAGGCGGAAAGTTAGGAGTGCAAGGCGAGTACTCGGTTTTGGCGGGGCGAAGGGCGGTTCGGTTATCACCGGGATTCGTAATCCATGATCGGGGGGTGATCGATGCAGTCGCAGTACTTTTTTCGGAGACCTAGGACTGTTCCAGTCCCAGGAATACCAACTCCTAAATGCGACTTCAACTTGGATTTCTGCTTAGCGTGGTCACTGTGAAGCACGACAACTCGGAAGCTGCCAGAATCAAATGCCCATTTGGACTCCAACGTTAGTAGGCTCCAAGTCTTCGAGTCGCCCTTTATTGCTAGCATCGTCAACGGTCAAGTTGACGCGACAAAGGCTGGACCCTTGATTTGTTTAGCCGTCGTCACCCTTTGAGGTTTTGACTGATCCAGCGGGAAAACGAGCTACACGACACCTTGAAGGCTGCCAGAAGAGCCACGCAATTGTCACAAGATCACTCGGAAACGGAGCCCTGGTGAAGCTCCACCACTGGCCAATGATTTGTATATCCCGAGAGACGGCATAGCGCTCGCTTTAAGGGACTGCGAGTTTGATTAGAAGATGGGCTGCGCATGAGGGGCCGCGACACGGTTGAAAGACGCGTCGGCAAGTCAAGAAGAATTCCAATAAGTGTTGGACCATTAAAGCGAAGATATTCGAGACAGACCCGAATCAAATTTGGCGGCGTTGTACATTCCGGTGCAAAGCACCCAGTAAAAGAGATTGAAAGCTAGCCTCGGGGTGACCGTCGGAGGTCCCATCCCAAACATGCATCAGCTGATACGCCAGACCAGAGACGGGACTTTAGACCAGAGAGTCTGTTGTTGTCGGGGTCGGTGAATACGACTGTGAAATCCATGAGCCCGGCGATACAACGTTCCCGAGTATGAGAAAACGAATCCCACGTTGGCCCGGGGTACGTAGCGAGATTGAGAAGAGCTGAGAATATGCTGACACTTGAATTGAGCCTGTAACGCCTCCACCCGGGTGCGCATTTGCTTCTCCGCCGTATTGAGTTGCAAACCGAGCTGGTTAACGGGATCAGCGAAATTCGGGAGAGCGGATTGGGAGCGACCTTGACCAGTATGCCATCCATGTCCGCGTCGTAGTCCCGCCCGCCCGAGAGGCGAGAATTCTGCAAGCTCCTGGACGTTAGCAGTCAAAACCCCGTCGGTCTTCCATTCGAGACTGGACCCTTGCACGGGGAACGCCGGGTCTTGGGGAAAGAGGCGAATCAAGTTGGCATCACCCTGCTGCCTGAATTCGAGCTCGGGGTCCCAAGTGGTGCACTTGGTGCGACTGAGATGCGTACAGAGAGCTGAGACCACGCTGCCGACTGCGTCGCCGAGGGAACGAATATAAGCCGCAGAGTCACTCGAGCTGAGCTCCGCGTGGTCGTCGCAGAACCGCCGCTAGGCGTAGTAGGCGCTCGGGGAGTGTTACATTCAGCTATTATACAATGGTGTTTCGGACAGGGTTGGTTGATGGCGGCCCAGAAATCGCGCGTAAGCGCCTCGGCCAACGAGCCATCGCGGACATAGAAAGCAGGGGGAGACGCCTCAGGGCCACTGCCCGTGTGGGGTGAGGACCCGGTACTCTGGCGTTTTTGGTTTCGGTTGGGAATGCGCACGCTTGTATTTGAAGCCCCGACCGAAAGGTCCGCGACGGACGTAGTCCGAATCCTCCGATGAGTCGCTATCATGCCGGTGGGATCCAGAAGGCGGGCCACCGCCCCAAGCGTGATGCTCCGAGTTCGATGGCCCTGGATTGCCACTTGAGATTCGCATTAGGACAGTTTCCGGCGAGATTCAGGAAATCATACAAGTACTTACAATTGGGGGCGTGCGTGGACGGCAAAGGAAGGCCCATGGGACACAGAGAGTTGCTGAAAGGGGTTTAGGGGGAACGGGTGATTTGGCTGAGAGGTTGCTGTCGGTCTGGCACAACATATTGCTGAGTATGACCCCACGACAACGGAGGGGAGTGCGGATGGGGGGGGATTGGCTGAGGGTGGGGGTCATAAGGGCAAACGACTGCTGGAGGTGCTGATGGGTGAACGGTTGCTCAAGGTTCTGCGGGGTAAACGATTGGTGAGGGTGCTGCTGGGTAAATGACGGAGGGTGCTGCGGGGTAAACGGAGGAGGGTAAACGGCTGCATGAGTTGGTAGCCGGTGGATAGTGGAGGGTAGCGGCTACGCTGAGGGAACCGTCTGAATGCCACTGAGAGGAATGGCTGGCCTATTGTACGATATGGCGAAAGGGGAGATCGTGGCAGGCACGCGGAGCTCTCCAGCTGCGTCGACGCGTCCGCCGCCTCGCGCTGCGTGTCGCTCTCACCTTCGCCTCTGCATCGGCCTCTCGTCGGCGACGCGCTCGCCGACCCCCCTCTCGGCCACGGCGACAACATCTGGCGCTCTCTCCCAAGCACCGGGCTTCCCACCAAGTCCTCCGCCGTGTCAACTGTCAGCGCGCGCTGCCGTTCCCTCTCCGTCTAGTTCTGCATGCTCTGCAGCTCACCGCGACCGACTGCGACTGGCTGGCGCCGTTCCCAGGGAGCGTCTGTGTCCTCTGCCTTGCAGCCCGCGCCATCGCCGCCTCGCGCGAGCTGCTCGACGCAACCTCTACTGGGTTCGATGCGCCAGCCCATGCAGGGCGCAGCATCGTCTGCATGCTCCTTTTCTCTTGCCCCTGGCGCATCGCGCGCTCGCGCCGCCGCTGGTCCCTCGCGCACTTGGCGCCGGATCTACTGGCGCGGTGGAACAGAAACTACTGGACACTTGAGGCTTGAAGTATCGTAAACCTGCGCACAGAGCGACTGATGAGAAGTCTTTTCTAGTACAGGACAAGGTCTCAGTCAAACGCGTCGAGCAAGCTGGCGGACGCAAGAAGCAGCATAGTACGGCTCACCGGCCCGCTCTCAAGACACGCATCACCGCACAACAACTTGCTTTCAACGTTCGGTTCTTTATTCAGTTATTGCTGGATTCAATTTCAGCGCAACGAATCCATCTTGCTTCTCCCATTCGGTTGCGGTAAATTCGTCGTACTCCCCGGCAGCTTATAGGTTTGCGCTCGCGGTGTTGAACCATCGATTTGGATTTTATTCGTGTTGAGTAAAACGACGCTTGACACAGTTGGATCTACAGCTACCAGTTGCGTCTTTGACCAGCCACTGACGTCGACTGCGCCTCGCACGCCCGTCCACCGGTACGCATCCGTCTAATCGAGCCCCTCGATCTCCTTCGCCCGCCATCAATGCACAGTCCTCCCCGCTACTTCTCCAAGCCTGCGATTGCGATTTCGGAGCTCCTATTGCCTCTCCTTCCCTCGCCTTCCCTTTGACGGTTTCATAAAATCGACGCTCGCTTCCAAATTAACTGCTGAATAGGCCGATGAATGAGCGACCTCCAAAGAAACGTGTGTGTTCCGTCTCTCGGTCCAATCCCCATCTGACCCATATCTTGCAGTGTCGCGTCCAACTTCGCGATATAATCCACTTACGCCGACACACTAAATCCGCGATGTGCCGAAATTCAAAGCCCCGGCTGCAGCGTCTCCAACTCGACCTGCAATACACTCGCGTCGGTGCCCATTGCGAGACACATCATCGTTTCTCAGTGTGTCATCCGCGTCTCCGACTTTGGCATTCTAACTTATTCGCGTTCATCACCGGCTGCAGCTGTCAAGTCACGAATTAGCTCGCAACGAGGTGGACAAGAAAACATGAGCTCCAAAAGTCAATAGCAGGGGCGTGCATAAGTGGATAGAACTCGTGAATATATCTTTCCCTTTCGCCTCTCCTCGACTCTCCCCTGGCGGCTTGCGAATCGCAAATTAGGCACAAGTCAAACACTCGTGGTCCCGAGCTATGGGAGGTGTATTGAATCGTATGTATTCATTCAAATCGTTGTTCTGGCCAAATACACGCGCCCGCGCTCCTCTCAGCCCGCTGCGCCTGCGAAGTCAACCGAGCTACGTTGTATGGGTCTTGTTTTGGGGTGACAGGCCCTGGGCTGTCGTCCCTCGCTTATTCTGGAATAAAGCCCGCGCCGCGCCGCCACTTGCGGTGAGGCGCGTGTCGAAGCGCGGGACGCGCGTGCGTCCGCGTAGACGAGGTTCTGCGAACGCGTTTCAGGCTCTCTCGAGACGGCGAGCAAATTTGTTGTCGTCAACAGAGCCAAGCTGCACTATCGTCTTTTTTTCTCGTTCTTGTCTTGGTCATCTGCGCTGCGCGTGTCGAGGGGCAGCACGGAGCCGGTAGACCAAGGCGCAGCTCTCTGGGTCGAGCATACGGGTGTTGCGGCGGTATTATCGGACGGATGGCGTTCTGGCGCGGGCGTCGGGCGCCGCGGGAGGGTGCGCGAGTTGCGAATTTGGGAGGTACCCTGATGCTTCCGCGCCGTATTTTGGAGATGACGAATCCCTGGCGCAATGCTTCCGTGCTACGTGGTGACACGATTTGTATCGCGGCCCGAAATCCTGACAGTGCGTATGGAAGCTTCTACGTTTAGTGCTACGCAGAGTCGGCCTGCATTTCTTTCTTTTTGCGTTTTCTTTGTCTCAAACTCCAACCAATCGCCAATGAATCGGAGATGCAGCAATCGAAACTACGCTGAACCGTCGCTAGACTGCACAAAGCAACTTGGTTACTATATATGGAAGTCCGGAAAGTGCCGCCGGTATATAACCGATGTCGTGATTGGCTTGACCTCGCTCTTGCCTCGTGCCTCACTCGTCCACATCCTCCAATGCCAGATCACCCTAGCACAAGCAATCCCAGTCGTAGGCCTCCCCTAGTCACAGCAATATAGTACTGATGTTCCGGAACCCTAGGTGCGAAGTTCAGAAATAATGTTGTTGAGACTGCGAAAGCTGCAGTTGGTGCAGCTGCCAGTGCCTTGAACATTGCAGCATCTGCAACACAGAATGTGCCATATCTCGGTGCCATTTCAACAGCACTTGTCGAAATATCAAAAATCATTGATGTGTGTGTGCCAACAATTACAAGGCTGCATATTTCTGATGTTGTGAACATAGGAGGTTGAGGTCTGCAAGTCCACCTGGGAAGATGTTGGGGAGAAGATTCACCAAATCCAGAAAATTGTTGATGATTTTCAAAGATACCTTGAGCAGCATGGAGGAGATGAACTCGAAGGAAAGATCATGAAGGATTTCAAGGACTTTGATAAGTACATAATTTATCTGCTTCCTGAATTTAGGAACCAATATCTAAACAGATGTCTTATGAATGTCTTATGAATGTGATTGTGACCATGGACAAGTGCAAGACAACTTCATCCTTCACTCGCTTTGTGAAGTGTTCCAAGCTTACAGCTGCAGCACAAAAATGTCAAAAAGACATTGACAAGGCTCTGCAGCTCTTTCAGGTGAGTTTTCACATAGCACCTTGAACTTTGCAGCTTCTTAGTTGTTTGACTTAGACCAACCTTCAAATTGACTTGTGGAAGCGTCAAAAGGACATGCAGAACTCTCAGAATGACTCACAGAAGTTAATTCAAGAAATACATGTTGTTGTGACCAATGTTTGTGCTCCACTATAGTATACAGTATGTTTTCTGACTCTTTACAATAGCCCTCTCAGATTCCTCAACCTAACCCCACTGTGTATGTATTTTCATTTTAAATTTTGAATATAGCTAACACAGTTGTAGTTCCACTCATGTTCTCCCCACTGCTTCTCACATATTCTGTGGACGTGAAGAAGAGGTCAATCAAGTTGTCAACCTTATTCTCAATCATGGACCAGCCCATGTGGCCATTGTAGGTGCTGGAGGAATTGGGAAAACATCTATTGCCTTGCACTCAATTCATCATTCTGATGTAAAGGAACATTTCCAGCAAGAGCAATTTTTCCTCTCCTGTGAGGCCATCTCCACAGCTGACAGTCTTGCTCTGGAACTTCTCAAGCTTTTTGGAGTGTCTGTTGACACTAGCAGCTCTAGGTTGCCTGACACAGGCAGCTCTAGGTCACCGTCAGATAATCTGACACTCCACATGCGATCCATGAAATCAAAATGTCTTCTCTGCCTAGACAATTTTGAAACACCATGGGATTCAGACAAGGACCATGTGGAATCACTTCTTCGCAATATAGCTGTTCCAGACCTCACATTGGTCATCACAAGCCGTGATATAGACCGACCTCGGGGTATCAAATGGGCTGTTCTCAATGTCAAGACCCTGGCTCCTGATGCTGCTATTGAAACTTGGGATGCTATCAGTGATGGGCACAACCAATTCTCTGTTCAACTGATGGAAGCTGTTGATAATCTTCCACTTGCTGTTACACTGCTTGCTCAGCTTGCCCAAATTGAGTCATCAGAGGAACTTTGGAACTGCTGGGAAGCAAACTCCACAAAGCTTGTTACTTCAGATGGGACTAGGCATCGGCTCAATAGTCTTGAGTTTTCTATTGAGCTATCCTTGAAAAGTCCCCGTATTGAGAAATACAAGGGTGCTCTGGACTTCTTTGCTGTTTTGTGCATGTTACCTCAAGGCATGTCAAAAGGGCGGATAACAGAGTTTAAAACAACAGTTGCAAATGATTTACCAGAACTTGATGACATCATTACAGTTCTGAAACAGTGTTCACTTGCTTACACTCGTGATGGCTTTCTATGTGTTCTGTCACCTATCCGTCAATGCATTCTATCTCATCCAGAATTATCAACTCCTCTTTCAAAAAATCTCTTCGGCCAAATGGCTGAGGTCTACTTTGAACTTATCCCTAACAACCCAGATGGTTTTGTGGCATCTAGTGTGATGAAAAACATACAGTTGGAAATTGGCAATATTCGTGCAGTTCTGGATATTTCTATTACAGAAGATCCCTACATTGTGGGCAAAACAATCCAGTTCTGCCAGGTTAGCCAAAGGTTAGGTGCAGATGAAACAAGACTTCTCTTGAAAGCTACATCTACTGTACCATTTCGACCAAGTGTTCGGCCCATGTCACGCGTCACCGCAAGTGTTCATTTCACCAAGTGTTCAAATGGCGGCGGCGTCTGTCACCATGTCGCAAGTGTTCATTTTGGCAAAATGTTCACCGGAGCCCATATGGAGTCCAAGAAGCTGGAAAATTTCGCGTAAATCGGACTTGGCGCTACTGGACCGCTTCCCGTACGACTGAAGCTCGCTTCCGTTGCATTGCCAAGTCAAAGTCCAACGGCATCTCACAAAAAGAAGAAAAAATGACACTCAGTATTTTTTTGTGTACGAGATCTGCGCATACAGTTGGTTTGGAATCCTTCCTCACCCATAAAATAACTGAAGCACCACCCATTGACAAATATGAATGGATTGAACAAGGCAAGGCCATGGCCGACGCACCTCCCATCCACGCCACACTCACCCAATCAGCCGCCGAGGATGAAATGACAGCAGTGATCCCGGTTCAGGAGGAAACGTTCCTCCAGCAAGACGTCTACGATGACTGCGACATCCCTCTGGATGTAGTTTCCGGTCTAGTCAGTGGGGATTCCTGTTTAGGCAATCTCACGGTGGGCGATGACGGGCGTTTGACTCGTGCGGGGGATACGGAAAAGTCAGATCCTGAGCTGGAGAATGCTGATGTTGCTCCTGCTGCTCTCGGGCGTGGGCAACACAAGAATGTTGCAAATACTCGGTACGGCGCTGCGTTGTGGAGAAGCATTAGATATTTTTTCGTACAAAATTTCGGCCAAAATTACAGTAGCTTAAAATCGGTTTTTACGCCTTTTCCTGTGTTCGAAAAACTTAGTGTTCATAACCCAAGTGTCACCGTCACTGGGACCGAAAGTGTTCAGTTCAGGAGGGCATGTCACGCGTCACTTGAACACTCGGTCGAAATGGTACAGTATTGCAGACAAGTACAATCCAATTCTGCAGGGTGTCTGTTACCATCAACAAGGTGTCATTGACCTCAAGTTCAATAGACTGCTAGATGCAGAGAGAGCCTGTTTGTCTGCTCTTGATATTTACAAGAAGCTGAATGACAGGTTGAGTCAAGCTGGAGCTCTACGAAACTTGGGAGTAGTTTACACAAATATCACTCAGCAAGGAGACACCGAACAAAGCCTTCAGTCCTCTCTTGAGCTTCAAAAGCAGGCTGGGGTAAAGACTGGGAGAACACTCTACACAAGATCTGATCGACAGAATGATGCAGAGCAAGCCTTTCAGACTGCTTCTGAACTTTACAAAGAAATTGACGACAACTCAAGCCAGGCTGATGTTATGTTGGAACTAGGAAGACTCTATAGGAATCTTGGTCAATTTGAAAATGCCAAACAAACAATAGAGTCTGCTCTTGGCCTTCACAAAGAAAGTGATGGCAGCTACAGTCAAGCTGAAGATCTTTTACTTCTGGGAGAAATCTATTTGCGACTTGATCAACTTCAGGATGCTGAAAAAGCCCTTCAGTCAGCTCTCCATATTTACAAAAAGATTGATGATGAGCATGGTCAGGCTAATACTCTTGCTCAGTTGGGAGAGTGGTATTTGGGACAAAATCAACTTGAGAAAGCAGAGCAAGCCCTTCAGTCAGCCTTGCACTTTCATGAGGCACTCAATGAGATACAGCGCCAGGCTTATGATCACCGGCGACTTGGAAAGATGTACATTCAGCTTGATTGCCTGGAGGATGCTGAACAAGCTCTTCAGGCTGCACATGATCTTCACAAAGAGATTGGTGACAAGGTTGGTCAAGCGTGGGATCTGCACACACTAGGACTATTGTATTCAAGACTCAATCAACTCCAGGAGGCTCAACAAGCTTTCCAGTCTGCTATTGACCTCTACAAAGAGGTTGGTCAGGTTGTTGGTCAGGCTCATAATCATTGGAACCTCGGAAAGCTCTATCTGAGACTTGGTCAACTTTCAGAGGCTAAACAAGCTTTTCAGTCCTCTCTTGCTCTTTACACAGAGATTGATGACCAGCCTGGTCAGGTATATAATCATCAGCAACTAGGAGATATCTACATCCAGTTTGATCAGCTTGAATATGCTGAGCACGCTTTTCAGTCTGCTCTCAATCTTCACACTGAAGTTGGTTACCGGTTTGGTCAGATCTGCAGTGGCTTGAAACTCATGCAGACCTACTTCCACCTTGGTCAACTCGAGGATGCTGAGCAAGCTCTTCAGGCTGTGTTAGACCTCCGCAAGCTTGATCATGATGAGGGTCACGCGGAGGATCTGCAGGCCTTAAGGGAGTTCCACATGCTACTCAAACAAAAGCAAGTTTCGAGCCTTGAAGGTGAGCATTATTCAAAATAAACGATGATCATAATAAACGAGCCTTTGGATATAGTGAGACTTATAATGACAGACGAGGTCATGGATCAAAAGTATGAGTTGGAGTATACAGCTCACTAGTATTTTGTTTCGCAACTACACCTTTGTACATTGTCTAGGATTTCTGTATGTACGCGCTCAAGAATTATCTATAGCAATAAAGGTCACAATAGAGGCGCACGCAAGCGATACAACAACATGGATTGGATAATTTAGTCCAAACAAGAGGGTAAAAGGATATGTAGGACATAACAGAACAGAACGGGAAAAAAATCAAAAAATCAAAAGATCGTGAGGGCGTCGTTGTCAAGAAGCAGACTAAAATAATGATACAACACAAAGGAAGGTGGGCGCGCTTTTATTGATTATTGAATATTGATTATTGAGTTGCGAGGGGGCCGGCCGGCGCGCCGTGAAGTAGCGAGCCAGGTGCGAAGACGTCGTTACGATCTGGCGCGCTGAGGAGCGGCGCTGTAACGAGCGTCGGTTGTGCGGCGCGTTGGGGGGTGTTGGACGACGTCGTCTTGCGCGTGCCGGATCGCGAGAGCCCGCTGGCGCCGGCGGACGCGGAGTTCCCGGCTGGCGCTTTTGGATTGAAGAGTACGTTGCGTTCCTGGTACAGAACATACGACTGCGCGCACCACATCAGCACGGAACAGAGTATAAGGCAGGGAGAAGGACGTACGCGAGCAAGGAGGATCTTCTCGATCCACTTTTCTCCGTCCTTGGGGTTGCACGCAAAGATGTGCATGTAGTCGGCGGTGTTTTCAAAGAACGATAGATTGTCGGTGGACTTCACGGCGAAGACAAAGGGTTTGGGGGCCTTATGCAGGCGAGTGACGGTATACGCGTCAAAGTTAGACAGCGAGCAGAGGAAGACCTCGTCCTTGTTCTGCGCGCATCATTAGCATGTTATCTATTTCAAGCGCAATCAACTTACGCTCTCCCGCTTCGACAAATACAGGCTGTGTTCCCGCAGCCTTAGGTATCGTTTCGTCCACTTGCCGCGCTTCATCTCCCAGTCGACGAACCCAGAATACACCGGCGAGCTGGACGGGATGTTCTGTACAACAGTCAGTGAGCTGCGACCCCCACAAAAGCAGGCGAACAGACGCACGGAACGGCTCAGGATCGGCGCCAGCGGCGTCAGCTTGATTATAAACGTGTTGACCATTTTGTCCTTGTTCCACGACGCCTGCACGTCCGAGAGCAGCTCAAAGCTCCGTATTGGGCGCTCTACATCATCCATCCGCGTCAGCAGAGCCGTTCAAATTCACAGAAAGCGCCGAACACTCACCCATCCCGAAATCCTGCGCGACTTCCCATACCATCCACCCACCGGTGCCGACCCAGCCCTTGAGGGTCCCCTGTTCCTCCACCATCGCCAACACCTGCTTCGCGCTCGTCGTCGGCCCAATATCAACCATATTGAACCGCTGCATGTCGCCGACGAACACGCGCGTGAGCGTCCCATTCGACTTTGACGGGGCGTGCCGGTGTGCCTGCGGTGGAGTCTCCCCGGATGTGCGCGGGGGAAGCGGCATGATCTCGCCCGACGGGCGCGACTTGGTGAGTTTATTACCCGCGGTGGGAAGGGCGGCGCTGGGCAGCGCGGGCGACGGTGGTGGCGGCTCCGAGAGGAACGCAGGCATCGTGAGGCCACGTTCCCTCGGTGCGCGCCCCGCTTCGTGCTCCACGTCGGCAGGGCGGTGTGTCGTGGCACTGCGGCGCACCGGCGCGCTCGCACTGGCGCTTGGGAGCGGGACGTCCTCGCTCTGGCTGTGGTGCACCCTCGCAGAATCCTCCGCAGGCCGGCGCGTCGTGTTGCTCCTCCGGACTCGCCCCTCCGCGGGATCCTGCGGCAGGAGCTCCTCGCTCTGGTTGTGATGTACCCTCGCAGAATCCTCCGCAGGCCGGCGCGTCGTGTTGCTCCTCCGGACCCGCCCCTCCGCAGGATCCTGCGGCAAGAGCTCCTCGACCTGGCTATGGTGCGTCGACTCGTCCGCAGGCCGGCGTGTCGTGTGGCTGCTCCTCACCCTCGCCTCCGCGTCCTTGGGCAGCGGCGCCGCCTCCTCCCTCACCGCACCCGCGGTCGCCGGCCGACGGAACGACCGCATCGGCCGCAGCGCCCTCGTCCCCTCCGGCAGCACCTGGTGCCTCGTCGGCGGCGACGCACTCGCCGACACTCCCCTCGGCGACGGCGACAACATCTGACGTTCCCTCCCAAGCACCGGGCTTCCTACCAAGTCCCCTGCCGTATTAACCGTCAGCGTGCGCTGCCTCTCCCGCTCCGTCTGGCTCTGCATGCTCTGCAGCTTCTTCGTCAGATCGTCCACCGCAACCGACTGCGACTGGCTGGCGCCGTTCCCAGGGAGCGTCTGTGTCCTTTGCCTTGCAGCCCGTGCCATCGCCGCCTCCGCCTGCCGCGCCGCCTCGCGCGAGCTGCTCGACGCAACCTCCACTGGGTTCGATGCGCCAGCCCCTGCAGGGCGCAGCGTCGTCTGCCTGCTCCTTGCCTCTTCCCCCTTGCGCACCGCGCGCTCGCGCCGCCGTTGGTCCCGCTCCTCGCGCACCTTGCGCCGGATCGTCCGCTGCGCAGTCAGCGCGGACGGAATGCGTTGCGCGAGCGGCACGTCGTCGTCGTCGTCCGAGCCGTCCGCGCCGTTGTTCGCCGGCGTCCCGCTCCCGCTTGCACTGGCGTTGTTGGTCCTGGGACGCGGCTCATTGCCGTAGTAGTCGTCCTCGCTCTCGGAGTCGTCGTCTTCTTCGTCCGAGGACGACGACGGGGTGGAAAACGCCGACGCGCGCGCGTTGTTGCGCCGATCGTCCCCGTCCCCGTCGTCTCCACCTGCCCATCCACCTCCCCCGTAGCTCCCATAGTACCCCTCGTCCCCGCCTCTTCCGCCGCCCGTCGAGCGTGACCGTCCGCCGTTCCCGCCCCCGCCCCCACTGCTGCTATACCCCCTCCCCGCACTCGAGCTCGAACGCCCCTCCCATCCACTCGCATCCACCATCTCCCCCTCCCCACCCTCCCCCACAAATCTCGCCTTCCCCTCCCCATCTACCCCAGTCCCATTCCCATCCACCCAATGCGCCACATCCCTCGCCCTCGGCCGCTGCGCACTCGCCCTTATCGTCCCCGCGCTCGTCCCCGCCGCATTCTCATCCTCCTCAGGCGCAAGTCTCGCGGGGAACACAAACGCGCTGCTGCCCCGATCGCCAGAGAACCCCCCGCGCCCGCCCGCGCCGCTGAGCCCGCGCGTGGACGCCGCATCGTCGTACTTGCGCGTAGGCGAAAACTCGAGGTCGAGGCTCGCGAGCTCGTCGTCCGAGTACGCGGGCGTGGAGGAGAAAGACGTGGATGCGCTCGGGGGGCCCGAGCCAGACGCACTTGCGGGACCAGAGGACGTGGACGCAGACGCGTACGTGTATCCCTCCGCCGGGGACGCGCCACCGTGCCCGTTATACACATCACTGTTCCCATTCTCGTAGTACACCCCGTCGAAATCCGACCCGTCGTATTCATACTCGCTGGCGGACGCAGAGGCGGAGCGAGAGCGCCGCTCGTGCGGCATCCAGCCAAAGTCAAAGTCGCGTGCGGTCTGCGTGGGGCGAATTGATTAGATTAGATTAGCGCGAGTTGCACCGAAAGGAAAGGAGCGGCAACCCACCTCAGACAACACCACCGAGCTCTCGCTGCTCGCCGCGCTCGTCGCGCACGGGGTCGAATACGGCGGGGAGTGGCACGCATCGTACGCGCGACGGTCGCGTTCCGGCGAGCGGGCCGAGTCGGGGGAGGCGTAGCCCTCTGGCGACAATGCGTAGTCCCGGGGCGGAGACGCATAGCCTTGGGGCGGGGACGACGCATACGTGTATGTGTATCCCTCCGCTGGCGAGTACACGTACTCCTCCTCCGCGGAGAAGTACCGCTCCGGCGAGCGCGACCGCGGGGAGCTCGTATACGCGGCGTGCAAGTACGATGGGGAGGACGGCGACGCAAACCCCGCATACGGGTCATACTCGCCCTCGCCCTCACCCACCGACAGCCGCTCGTGCCCAACCTGAGGGGCCATCGAGAACGCGCTGCTGCTGCGGTTGCCCTCCATCCCCATCCCCATCCCCACGTCGAGTTCGAGGTTGATAGAAAACGCACTCGCGCTGCCGCTGGAACGGTCGTACGCGAGCCGCACATCGCTAAGGTCGCTGAGGTGGGAGTCGAAGCTCGCGTCGGCGTCGGCATCATCGTCCATCTCCCCATCCTCGTTGCCGTCGAACGCGTCGTCATCAATCTCCATATCCCCCAGCTGGATATCCACGCCAATACCTGCAGGGCGAACAAGGTCAGCAATTATGATCGGGTTGGGTTGGTCGAAAATAAGCAAGGAAAGTAAAATAAAGTGGGGAAGCAAATCAGGACGGATAGCGAGCAGCGAGCAGCGACGCCCCCGCCCGCCCGCTCGGACCACCACCTCCCGCGCCTCGCTTCGCCCCCGCGTCGTTTCGAACCGAAACCCAATTCAACCCCCAAACCCCACTGCCACAACAGAACAACAACAAGAACGCCCGCAATAAGAACAAGAACATGAACGAAAAAATAAACGCCAAAGAAAGACAAAGACAGAAAAAAAGAAAAGAACAAAGGTGCCGTCCTGCCTCCCTCCCTCCCCCCCAAAAATAACAAAAAAACAAAAAAAAAAAAAGCCAAAGCAAACGCAAAGTTCGTGAAGGACGCAAGAAAAGAAAGGCACACTCACCATCAACCCACACCCCCATCCCCTCCATCAGCGCCGCGTCCCCCCCGTCCAGGCTCAGCTGTGTCTCGCCTCCCTTTCCCTTGCCCCCTCCCCCTCCCCCTTCTCTTATCCCCGCCGCTATCCCCATCCCCCCCTCTCTTATCCCCTCCCTTATCCCCACCCCCATCCCCATACCCCCGACTCCAACACCACCAGCGGCCGAACCGATCCCCACCGCCGCCGCGTGCCCTAGCACCGACCCGCGCGCATCCGGCGACGCAGGCGCAAAGCGCAACACGTCCCCCACGAGCGACGACTTGCGGAAGCGCCGGCGCAGCAGGCGCGTGTTGTCCGCGTCCGCGTCCGCCGCGGCGTCAGAAGCGGGGGCGTCTTGAACTTCCGTGGAGGGGAACGCCACCGCGCCGAGTTCCATTTCCATTTCCAGTTCCAGGTCCACCGCGTCGACTTGCTCTGCTGCGTCCCCGTCGTCTTCGTCCCCCTCCTCCTCCTCCGCCACACTCGCCGCCCGACTCCTCCCCGCACCCCCGCTCAAACTCCCCCCCCTACTCCTACTCCCACTCACGCTCGGGCCCCGACTCCACGCCATCGGTATCGCTATCGGCCGCGCCCCACCCCGACTCAACCTCCGACTCGTATTCCGCTCTAACGCCTTCTCCGGCGCCTCGGCACGGGCATCGTGAGAGTCATCGGACGCGTCAGCGAGGATCCCCTCAAAGCGTGCGGCGAGGTCGCGCGCAAACGCGAGGTCCTCGTCCTCGTCCGCGTTGTCGGCGTCGGCGTCGTCGTCTGCAGCGGGGTCCTGGTCCTGGTCCTCGGTGGGGGCGGCGGCGGCGTGATCCTGAACTTGGGCCGCAAGCGGCGGCAGCACGCCCTCGCGCGGGGAGGTCGCGTGCGCCTGCACGGACGCAGTAACCGTAACCGTATCGAGGGCAGGCGACGTCGCGGGGGCCGCCGGGCTCGTCGGCGCGGTCTACGTATCCAAAAATAAATCATAGATTAGATTGAATTTCAAATAATCGCACCTGCGGCTGCGCGTCGCCGTTGATATTCGTCGGGGTCGGCGTCGTCGAGAGTTGGCTCTGGCTCGCGGGGGTGGGGGTGGTGGAGAGGTCGGCCGCGGTCGCGGTCGCGTTTGGTGGGTTTGAATTCGAATCGTGTTTGGAGGGTATGGGTATTGGGACGGACGCGGACGCGGGGGGCGATGGCGAGAGGGGAGACGTGACGGTGGGTGTTGTGGCGAGCGGACTCTCGGGCGTCGGCGTCGTGGAGAGCTCCACAGGATCGTGTTTCCCGGGTACAGGAAGAATCGGAATCGGAATCGGAATCGTTGCTGTCGTATCGGCGGAGGCGTTCAGCGCAGGCATCGGCGGCATCGGCTCCGCGCTCGACGCGCTCGCAGGGCTGGCGGTGAACGCGTCCGTGTCGAGGTCCCACGGCTCAAAGGGCAGCCCCGCGCCGACGCGGCCGCGGCGGACCTGGAGCGTGCAAAATATAAGTAGATAGATCATAGTCAGCATTCACTACGTCCAAGTAAAAGTAACAATAAGGCACAGGAACGCACCTTGTGCGGGACCACGACGCTCATCTGCGCGAGGGTGTGCAGACTCGGGAGGGACGGGCGCGGCTTGAACGCGGGCTTGTGGTGCGCGGGGGTCGTGTTCGCGGGGGTCGTGTACGCGTGCGAGACCGCGCGCGCCAGGACGGGCGCGGGGAGTGGCACCGCGTGCTCCGCGAGCGGCGACGTCGGGCCTTGCGCGGGTGCGTCCACGCTTGAATCCAGAGGCGGTAGAGGCGGCGGGGGTTGTGGCGGGCCATGGGTCAAGTCCGCAAACGGGTCATCGTCGAGCAAGAACGTGTCCGTGTCAAAGGTCGGCGCCACAAACGAGCGCGGTAACGTCTTGAATTTCTTGTTGTTGCTCTCCTTGTCCTTCACGTTCGCGTTCACGGGCGGCGGCTCGAAGGCGATGGCGTTGTTGAAGATTGCCTGGATCGAAAGGCGGCGTTTCTTCATATGGCGCCTGCTGCTTCGGTTTGCAGTGTGCGGACGTCGTGTGGGAGGAGGCGGAGGGGGAAATGCAAAAGTCGTGGACATGTTTCTGTGATTTGGATTTCACGGCACCAGTACCGTGTGTTTCCTTCCGTAACTAAGTCAAATCCGAAAAAACGATGCTTTGAAATGCCGGTTTGAGGCACAGGGAAGGCTCGATCGCAAGCCCAAGCTGTCTGGTTGCGACCCTGGGTGGGCTGGAAGTGTGTTGGATGGATGGAGGAGACCTGAAGAGGCTGCTTGACGCGACGAAAGCCTCGTTGGCACGAACGAGTAAACAACGACTGCGGCTGCCGGTGA
This sequence comes from Mycena galopus ATCC 62051, assembly GCA_014925785.1. NCBI lineage: Eukaryota > Fungi > Basidiomycota > Agaricomycetes > Agaricales > Mycenaceae > Mycena > Mycena galopus. Next base: position 18,003 of record WIQG01000126.1, on the reverse strand, counting down.
TTGCCGCTCCATCTCGCGATGACGCCCACTGCTCGTGCCAAAGTCAACTTCAACTTCAAAGACGCTTCTTGCCAAGCGCTGGTCCCCACTTCACTTCACTCTATCGCCGCCCCGTCGCACGCTGGTCCCCGAACATATACCCATTTCCGCAATACCGCATCAAAACGTGCTCGGGCCCGGCCTCCGTCTCGTCCGCGCACCGCCCTCATGCTTACCTGCTCGTCCTATACTGCTACTACGCGTCTGAACCCACCTACTGGTGTGGCATCAACACCAAGGCAACAAAATCAGAAAGTACCGGAACGTTCACATAGCCAAGTACAGGGTACGCATTTATTAACTTTGTCGGCGACCGAACGCCGGGACGCTTCCGAGTCTCTTCAAGTTCCCAAGCAACATCCGCGTCCCGCAGCATATGCCACCTACACTGACAGCAAGATCCAACCTACCACCGCCGCCCCACGTCGCACTCCGACCCAATCCGACCTCTGAACACACTAAACGCTTATTTATCGCACTCCCTCCGGCGCTGACTCTGAATCTATCTTACGAACCTCCGCGTCGACTTGACAATGACACCGCGTAGCGATCGTTCCTGTTGATCGATGATCGGTAACATTCATTCCGCTTCCGTTCGCTCTCGTGTCCAGTGTCCACCGTCAAACTAGTCTGTGTTTTGATGGGAGGTCGCCATGGGCGGTCAAATCACGGAGATAGATCAGGCACGTGATGCCCAAACAAGCTCGCCACAACGGCGACGCGCCTTTCGTATAAACGCGTAGATGACTGTCATATGGCGGTTTTTACAGCTATATTTCTTTTGGATTTCATTTCTTCCATTTTCACATCACCGAGGGGTTTGCTTCGGTCTGAAAAACTTTGCTTGAAGTATAGTACTTTTCTGCCCATGCACAGCTACCAAAGGGACGGGTCTCCCGCGCTGACGGTGATTGTGCACGTACATATTTATTCAAGTGCTGCCATTTCTCGCAGCTAATCATTAGCCTTGAACTTTTGAAGCCTGCATGCAGAGGGCCATCGCCAACAATCAGGATTTCTCAGATTTCTTGTGGTTTGTTGATGCGTTTGGAAAAATCCCGTGACAGAGCTGCGTGATTGATGCTGTCAAGAAGGTGTCCCAATTAGGGTACTCCTTCCTTTTTGGTCACGGAAAGTGCCGAACCTTGACCCCCAGTGAGAAACCCGTCTTGGGATATCTTGGGATATCTTGGCCTGTAGTGATCTCAGCAGAATCCAGGATATCCCGGCACCAGCCACCAGGAATATGGCACTTTTCCTTGGGATATCTTGGGTTTTGGTGGGCCACCATTTATGTGCGCAAAATTGATTTCAATATTATTTTATTTGCAATAATAATACATCCACTGCCCCGCCGTCACCCGCGCGTGCGCCAGCCGTCTGCGCGTCCTCCAACGCCGTGACCCGACCCTCCGATATCTCGCGAACATGAAAAGGCCCCCGTTGCGTTTTCTCCCGCGCACCTGCCGCTGCACACCCACGATCGACGAGCTTAGATGCACGCGCCCTCGTCGTCCGACAGAAGGGTCGTCGCGCAGCGCGGGGTTGTCGATTTCGTATACATACGCAAAGGCCCATCTGCACCAAATCAGTATAAGTTACTTCCACGGAAGCAAATAAAAAAGCGCGACTCACCAAGCCGAGCTGGATGTACCGCTGACATGGGCATTTCCTGTCGCACTAAGTCGACGTGTCAGTTGACATGCAATGAAAATAGGGTCGATATTGTTGTTCTTGCTGCAGCTCTCGGCTTTGGCGAGAAGGCACCGGTAAGAATCTGAGATGGGTATAACCAGAGGACAGGTGACGTGGCCAGCCGAAGATGCAGCCAAACAGAGGCATCAACGGACTTAGTGAGGAATTGGCTTTGTCTGACGTCATTAATATTTCATTGTCTGCAGCGAAGAATGGGAAAATTGACTGGATCAAGATATCCCAAGATGGTTTTTTTGGGACCCAGCATAACTCAAGATTTCGCAGGATATCCCAAGATATCCCAAGACGGGTTTCTCACTGGGCTTGACCGCCCATCTCAAACGCGCGACTGAAATCAGACCCTATTTTAAAACTTTTCCCACTCACTCCTAAAAAGGAAAGTTTGTCATTGGGTCTGACTACGGGAGACTACCGTCAAACGCTAAACGCCAACTACTTGGACCTCTTGTTCCCACCGCCCACCGCCAATGACCTCAACTGCTTCCATCCTCACGGCGTTTTAAATTCCAAAAAAAACGCCTCGGACTCGGACTCGGACTCAGTCGGTCCAAGCGGCACACACCCGACCGACGTCCCCGCTCTGGCGGCGCGGTGGCTGCAACGAACCACCTTCCAGAATATCAACACCCACAATCACCGCGCAAACGGATATTAAATCTTCTTTCCCGCTCCAGCGCTACCGCGAACGATGATGAAATTGCCGACGCAGCACCTACGTCAATCGCGGGGCCCGTCCATTCATATCCCTGTGTGTTTCTCCTTCTGTTTCTGGTGTTTCTGTTTCTGTTTCAGCTTTCGAAGATTTCCAATTCCAATTCCAATCTGAATTCGCGCAATGACGTCGCCCGACGCGGAAGCATATGTATCGTCGCTAGACGCGAAAACCCACATCAAGTCCAACTCAAGTTCAAGTTCAAGTTCACTTCAACCCCAGCCCCAGCTGCAGACTCGCAAGTCGCGCGCATTATTATTCGTTTCAAAAAAAAAATTGGGGGCTTTTCAAACTCCAACACGGTTTTTTGCTGTTCAACTAACTCAACGTGTCAGGTGAGCACGGACCTATTCACTTCAATTCGTAAGCGCTCAACTCGTGGCCACTCATAGGGGAATTTTCCCTGATTTTCCCTTTCCACTTCCGCATCCGCATCCGCATCCGCATCCGTACCCCATGGGTGATTTTCACACAGTGGAGCTGAGCCGCCGTACTATTACTTATGGCTCTTTTTTCTTCTTCTTCTTCTTTGGTTCTCATTGAGAAAACGAACGACTCGGATTTGGTTTCAAAAATAAAGAGTAAAGACAACGGACTACTGGGATGCCCCTACAATGCATGCTCGAGTCTGGTTTGTTTGCAAAATCATTTCTGGCTGCACTTTCGAAGACTATTCATTGACACAGGAATATCCTCTACCCTAACCTCTACTTTAACCAACCAACCAGACGATGACGCCGACGACGCGCAGTGGTAGACCAAAAGCCCAACTTCAAGCCTCTCCCGATAAGTCGCGTTTCAAGTCGTCAAGCCAACTCAACTCGTGGATCTCGGAACCAATTCCAGGTAGCGTTGCTATAGGATGATCTTCCTACGTACGTCAAGTCCTTGGTCTTCGTGAATGAATCCGTTAGCCGTTATATGTATGTATGTACTCCTCGTCCTCGACGACGTCAACAACTTGAATTCAAATCATCCATCTTAGCTTGACGCAGAACAAGCTCTGTCCGTCCCGAAGAAAATGCAAAATCAATCTTCACCCATCGAGCTCCGTAGCAATAATCGATCGAGGGGTGTCAATGGTTGAAACTCTCGATCTCCACTGGTGCAGATCACGGTCAAAGCGACAAATAGCCGCGGTCGACTCCGTTGTCGCTCAATGTGGGTGCAGCCGACGATTGCCCGCCTCGGCCTCGTATTCCGAGTCATCCCATGCGATGATTTTTGGCCAGCCCCTGGGCGTCCGACTTTAACTCACCCCGCGCGAGCCGCTCCGCATTCCGCGCTACCCGTTCCGATTGCAGAATGGTACCAGTATTTATACAAGGGTGTACGAGAAGAGGTACAGAAAATCGGAAGCCAGTTGACATTGGTTACGGATAAAATGACTGTTGCTGTACGTCGCATCCATTCCAACTGTATGGCAGCTTTGGCTAAAAATTGTAAAGTCCAATAAAATGCGCGATCCCGTCGGTTCGGCAGGTTGAATAAAAGGAAAGGTTGAGTATTACGAGGCGGCGCAGGGGCGATGTAGAGCAGGCGACGCATAGAACGGACCCAAACCGAATTTCACCTGTACACGGAGGCGGCAGACCGAGCTCGATGTCCAAGAAATTGCGCGATTGAGTCGGGTTTGGGCACGGAGATGAACAGGAAAATTTTCCAAAGAAGCCGCCGGCGGAGTGATGAAGGGAACAATGGGCAGTGAAGAAGAGAACACTGGATCTCTGCCGTCGTCGATGAAGAAAAGATGGGAAGAATAAAATGACATAACTCTAAGCTCTAAGGCTTAAGGCCTTGGGCCTTGGGCGATCACTGGACTCACCCTCACAGTGCTCGAAATCGAATCGTGTTCATCGCGTCCCCAGCCAAGAACCAGTATCATCATGACCATGCCCACCCCGCCCGTGAGCACCCCCTCCCCATCCGCATCCACGTCATTCACACCATTCACGCCGCCCGGCGCGTCATTCACGCTCCGCCCTCCCGCCCCGGGCGACCTCGCGCACATCACCGCCCGCCACGGCGCGCTTTACGCCGCCGAATTCGGCTACCCCCTCCGCTTCGAGGCGCTCGTCGCGCGCATCTGCGCCGACTTTGTCGAGAGCTTCGACCCCGCGCGGGAGCGGTGCTGGATCGTGGAGGAGACGCAGAGCGGTGCGTTCCTTGGGTGGGTGATGCTTGTCAGGGACAGGCCCGGGCCCGATGGGGCCGGCGCGTCGGGCGACACGGACGCAGCGAAGCTCCGCGTCCTACTCGTGGAGCCGCGCGCGCGCGGGATGGGCGTCGGCAAGCGGCTCGTAGACGAGTGCGTGCGTTTCGCGCGCACGGCGGGATACCGCCGAGTCGTGCTCTCGACGAATACCTCGTTGTTGTCTGCGCGGCGGTTATACGCGGCGGCAGGGTTTGAGCTGGTCAAAGCAGAGGAACAGGAGGGCCTTGGGGTCAAGGTGGCGGGAGAGGTGTGGGAGCTGCACTTGGGTGAACTTGAGGCGTAGATGTCTGCAGAAAATGGGGTGATGGAGTTCTGATGGATGGATGATGAAAAGGTCGAGGAGAACATCAAATAGAGAGCAACTTGGTGAGATTCAAGTTGAGATTCATTCATGTACACCATACGCAACACTGAACTGGCGACAGAGACAAAGGCTATAATTCATCAAATTCCAAAAGAAACTGTCCCACGGTTGATTTAGCTTTCTCAAGTGTCTCTCGTCGTTCTACCGTCTCCCGCAGTTTGACGTGCTATCCTAGAATAACGTACGGCGCCCAGTCGGAATAATCGTAGCAGCATGAACCTGAACCGTGGGAGTTACATTCCCCATTGAATGACACATCGGACAAAGCAGCAAATAGTCAACATCAATTTCTAAGAGGGGGGCTTGAAGGCTGCAAGCGGCAGGTGCCGAACGCGGAAGCATATATCGACCGCCTAGTCGCTTGACGGACGAAAGAACGAAAACCCACATCAAGTTTATGTCAGTTCAACTCAGGCTCGGACTCGCAAGTCGCATTATTATTCGTTTGAATGTTCCGAGTCCAACGTGGTTAGTCTCAGCGCAAACTCAATCTCAACGTGTCATAGGCGGACTTGCTGAGCACGGAACCAATTCAATTCAATCCGGACTGTAGTAACCTCACAACTCGTGGCTACTTATAGAGGGATTTTCGCTTTCCAATTCTCGGCTCGTGGCGTTGGGACCAAAACCAACAAACATTTATTCTAAGTCCCCCTATATAAGTAGAGGAAGATAGTTGAAATCGTTTGTGCGTGCTTTGGGCCTCCAGAGCTTTTGCGATGGAAATGCGCGCGTGCAATGGACCCAGCGTATGACGAGAGTTCGACTTCAACTCGGCATCCTCGTTCGCACACACGGGATCGCTCATACTTACCTGCTCTTCCTAGTACTGAACCCACCTACTGGTGTGGCATCAAAACCAAGGCAACAAAATCAGAAAGACTGGAACAAAGCCAAGTACAGGGTACGCATTTATTAAGTTGGTCGGCGACCGGACGCCGGGACGCTTCCGAGTCTCTTCAAGTTCCCAAGCAACATCCGCGTCCCGCAGCATATGCCACCTACCTACACTGACAGTAAGATCCAACCTACCACCGCCGCCCCACGTCGCACTCCGACCCAATCCGACCTCTGAGCACACTAAACGCTTATTTATCGCACTCCCCCCGGCGCTGACTTTGGATCTATCTTACGACCCTCCGCGTCGACTTGACAATGACACCGCGTAGCGATCGTTCCTGTTGATCGATGATCGGTAACACTCATTCCGCTTCCGTTCGCTCTCGTGTCCACTGTAGTTGCAAAAATTTCGCCTTTGCCCCTAAGCCTTTTTGGGACGATTACCCTTTTGGGAACTCCAGCCGAAGGACGGCAGTCAGAGTGGCGCCGAAATGCCGTGTCAGTTTCAAAAACTACTAAGTCGAGCGTACAAAGATACAAAACTAGCGTGGGGTATAGGTAGGAGGGTGAAAGAGAGGAAGATATGAGGGAAGGGGTAAGAGGTAGAGGTAGATATACATGGTTAGGTAGGCAAGTATTTGGATCTAATCTAGTGAACGCGCGGGTGCGCGACGCCTCCGTGATGCGCGAGGACGAGGTGTGGGCGGAAATCCGGGTGCGCGAGCTCGAGAGCCATGGGAACGGCGGCGGCGTCGAGCGCGGCTGCGGACAAGTCGGGAGGAGCGGGCAATTGGCGTAGCATATAGAACGGGCTGTCTGGAATGAGGCGACGCTCGCTCACAATCTCCACCTCCCCGTCATCCTCGCGGTGTTTTGCAAGCGCCCGACAGTTGGCGACGATTTGCATTTCCGGTGATGGCGAGCGGCGGCGCTTGCTGTTACCGACGGCAGGGCGCTACTGCGAGAGGACTGAAGGGGACGGGGAGTTGAGAGCGATCTTCTGAGAGAACGCGAGGTCACGGTCATCTTGAGAGGCATTGGTGAGGAAGGAGTGGCGTGAGAGCCGCCAGCCAGGCAACCCACTGCTGCTCAGCGGCGAGTGGCTGCCTCGAGGTGGCGGAACGGTGCATTGAGCTTGTGCGAGGCTTCATCGATGTGCGCATTGAGGATGGCCCGCCCATCGAAGAGCCAGAGTCGGCGTCCATGGCGAGGTCGATGGAGAGTTTGGGGTGTGGTCTCGTGGGACGCATTCGCGAAATGTCGTTGCGGGAGGTGCTGCCCAGGGGAGCGGAGGAGACAAGTACAGTGACACTGAGTGTCTTGCATGAGGCCCTAGGCTTGAATTGGCAGTGCTTCAGGCAGTAATGATTTTTGCAATAAGCGTTCGCGGATTTGTGGCAGTCGGTGCAGGCGACGTGAGGAGCGTTCGTACGGGTGCTTGGAGGTGAAGGTCGCAGGACGAGAGTACCAGTCGCGTGGCGAGTGTTTGAAACAACGTCCGCAGACCAGAGTTTGAAGCGCGGCCCATGGGTTTGTTATGCCACTAGAACAGGCTAGTCAGAAACGGCGAGACACAGAAACATGCATACACGCACGGCCGAGAAGGATTGGGTTCGTGAGAGCGTGGTTGCGAAAGAGCATGGTGGACAGGGAGGGTATTGCACGGAGGAGATGGTGGAAGTGTGGTGACGAGGAGGGGCTTCGACGAATGCCGCTGATGCCAACTTTCGGCCGGGCCAACCCAAAAAGGAAGCCGTCCCAAAAAGGCTCAGGGGCAAAGGCGAAAAGTATCGAGTGGTCCACTGTCAGGTTACTTAAACGCTAAACGCCAACTACTTGGTCCCTCTTGTTCCCACCGCCCACCGCCCGTGACCTCAACTGCTTCTATCCTCACGGCGTTTTAAATTCAAAAAAAAACGCCTCGGACTCGGACTCGGACTCAGTCCGTCAAAGCGGGACACTCCCGACCGACGTGCCCGCTCCGGCGGCTCCAACGAACCACCTTCCAGAATATCAACACCGCACCACAGAGTCCACAATCACCGCCAAACGGAAAGAAGATTTAATATCCCGCTCCAGCGCTGGCCGCCGCAAACGATGATGAAATTGCCGACGCAGCACCTACGTCAATCGCGGGGCCCTTTCTTGTTCTGTTTCTGTTTCAGCTTTCGAAGATTTCCAATTCCAATCTGAATTCGCGCAATGACGTCGCCCGACGCGGAAGCATATGTCGTCCTTGACGCGAAAACCCACATCAAGTTCAAATTCAACTCAAGTCCAAGTTCAAGTTCATCTTCGCCTCAGCCCCAGACTCGCAAGTCGCATCATTATTCGTTTCCCAAAAAAAAATTGGGGCTTTTCAAAAGTCCAACGCGGTTTTTTGCTGTTCAACTAACTCAACGTGTCAGGTGAGCACGGAACCTATTCACTGCGTAAGCGCTCAACTCGTGGCTGCTTATAGGGGGATTTTCCCTGATTTTCCCCTTCCACTTCCGCATCCGCATCAGCATCCGTACGACTCAAACTCGTGGCTGGCGTGGGGGATTTTCGCACAGTGGAGCTGAGCCGCCGTACTACTTATGGTTCTTTTTTCTTCTTCTTTGGTTCTCATCAAGAAAACGAACGAAAATCAAGAGTCAAGACAACGGACAACGGACTATGCCCCTACAATGCATGCTCGAGTCTTGTTTGTTTGCCAATTCATTTCTGTGCTGCACTTTTGATTGAAACAGGCGCCAATATCCTCTACCTAACCTCTGCCCTAACCAACCAACCAGACGACGACGGCGCACAGTGGGAGCCCAAAAGCCCAACTTCAAGCTCCCGAAAAGTCGCGTTTCAAGTTGTTACTGGCTATAGGACAGGAGATCTCGGAACCAATTCCACGTAGCGTTGCTAAGGATGATCTTCGTAGGTCTTCGTATCCGTCCTCGCTCGTGATCGAATCCGTTCGCCGTTATATATACGTATGTATGTATGTGCTCCTCCTCGTCCTCGACGGCGTCAACAAATTCAAATCATCCATCTCAGAACAAGCTCCGTCCCGAAGAAAATGCAAATCAATCGAGCCTATCCAAGCTCCGCAGCAATAATCGATCGAGGGGTCACTTGGTTGAAACTCTAGGTGCAGATCACTTACGGTCAAAGCGACAAATAGCCGCATTAGACGCTAAACCAGTCACGCGTCCGTCGTCGCTCAATGTACTATCATAATGCGGCAAATATTGCTGACTGGTAGATTCCGCCTTGAAAGCACATGCATGTCGTACCGGTTTTATCGCGCAAGGTATTGTTCCTACACGTTCCATCGCGTTCCGTATCAGTCAGCTTGCTCGGGCTCGGGCTTGTGCAGGATAATGGATTGCTCATCTCCGACATGCCCTACTGGACGACTCCGAACACTCCACTTTGCGTACTTTAGGTCTCGAAGCTTGAAACATGAGACTACAGAGCATTTGCGATGGAAATGTGGATGAAGACTCGAAATAAATGGCGTACGCGTATGACGAGAGTTCAACTTCAGGTTCAACTCGGCATCCCGATCCGGCCTCGCCGCCTCGCAACCCCGCGCCATCATAATTTCGGATTTGCCTGTCCGACCGCTTAAACTCTTAACTTGAAAGTGACTCACCCCACAGTGCTCGAAATCGAATCCCGTTCATCGCGTCCCCAGCCAAGAATCAGTATCATGACCATGCCCACCCCGCCCGTGAGCACCCCCTCCCCATCCGCATCCGCGTCCGCGTCATTCACACCATTCACGCCGCCCGGCGCGTCATTCACGCTCCGCCCCCCCGCCCCAGGCGACCTCGGGCACATCACCGCCCGCCACGGCGCGCTCTACGCCGTCGAATTCGGCTACCCCCTCCGCTTCGAGGCGCTCGTCGCGCGCATCTGCGCCGACTTTGTCGAGGGCTTCGACCCCGCGCGGGAGCGGTGCTGGATCGCAGAGGAGACGCAGAGCGGTGCGTTCCTTGGGTGTGTGATGCTTGTCAGGGACAAGCCCGGGCCCGATGGCGCGTCGTACGACACGACCACGGCGAAGCTCCGGGTCCTACTCGTGGAGCCGCGCGCACGCGGGATGGGCGTCGGCAAGCGGCTCGTGGATGAGTGTGTGCGTTTCGCCCGCGCGGCGGGATACCGCCGAGTCGTGCTCTCGACGAATAGCTCGTTGTTGTCTGCGCGGCGGTTATACGCGGCGGCAGGGTTTGAGCTGGTCAAGGCAGAGGAACAGGAGAGCTTTGGGGTCAAGGTAGTGGGAGAGGTGTGGAAATTGGAACGTGAGGCGTAGACTGGGAGGCCAGCTGCGGAAGGTGGCCTGACCGGTTTCCTGATGAAGGGATTCTGAAAAGGAGCCTCGGAGAAGGGAGCGAGGCGGACGGCAGACGACGAAATATAAATGAATGGAGTGTAATTGATCACGGAACATTATCCTCACGGTCCCACGGTTGGTTTAAGTTTCTTTCTCGAGTGTTTCTCTGGTTCTGTGTCTACGGTCTTCCCTTCACTCCGACTCCCGCACTCTAGAATATTCCGAATGAGTCGGTGGAGGTTCGTCTGTGAAACGTACAGGCGCGAGGGCATGATATTCATTTCAACACGAAGTGAACCGTGGGAGTCGTATTAGCCACAGCCAAAGCGACAAATAGCCGACATCAATTTCTGAAAAAAAAAGAGTAAATAATACAATCCATTGCAACCTGAGCGCCGCTGTCTTAGCCATACCTCTCGGTATGTCGAAAAGGCTCTGGTTTATAGCATGAAACCGTGGGAACATCACTGGCCACCCATTCAAACCGTCAAATATTATGTAGAGTAGTCAGATTAAGGTCTTGAATATGCGGCAGATTACACTTGAATTGTTTCCATTCCCTTCCAGCAATTGCAGTTGAGTAGGTCATATGGAATACTCAAGTATTATAACCGGAATATGGAACACGTTTATCAAATTCCCAAATCACCTTCCCCAGCCAAAACTCAAGGTCATATGGAATAACTGCAATATTTAATGGGGTTTGGGCACTTCCCAACCATATTCCATGTGATGTGAGGTATTCAACTGTAATTGTTCCCGACCTACATACAGTGGCTCAATGCGTAACTTGCTGTGATGAGTGTGAGATTTCAAGTGCAAACGTGCTTCGCAAACTAGCAAGCAGAAAAGTCAGGACTTGGCTCCAGCTTCAAGTCTCCAGCCGTAGGATCGACATCGATGCTGCGCGCAAGGCACACCCGCACAATGAGAAGCGCAGGAAGAATATTCTGAAAATATATGAGCTGTCTGTACTTGATGTGCTTGCGTGAGACATACCATGAACTGCGCCGACGCGCCGGTGAAAATTGAAATCGCGGGAGATTCCAATAGAGCGGGACCGCACATTTCGATGACGAAAAAAGTGAACATCAAGGCGAAGTACAGTGCGCTTGATTCAAGGCTAGCAACTCGTCAGTTAGTCCGGCATTGTCGCAAAATAAATGGGAATAGTACGAACAGCAGCGTGATGGCGGTGTTATGTCTGTGGACGAGCTCTCTTTTGCCGAAAACCCGCAGACGACGTCTCGTCCGCCATATACGCCCGGCTGTGAGGCCTGTCAAAAACAGGTTTGCTGTGATCATTCCTAGCTCCACTACGATGGACGACGCTGTGGGGTTCCACGAAAGCAACACAGTCACGATCCCTAATACTGTTTCCCGATTATCAACGTGGCTCATTAATCGCGAGGAGGTGCTCACTCGTCGTGAAGAGTACCAAAAGCAGAGAAAGATCACCCATCTTTTATAACGAGCTTCCGAGTCGCCCCATAGAACATAGCATCGATAAATCTGGGCCGCAAAAAGGTAAGGGAGTTGGTTGATTGCGAGGAATTTGCTTAGGACAAACGAAAAGACTGTGTATGAAAAAACTTGGCAGGCAAGTCAACCTCTGGTCTTCTCAAACTGAAGTAACGAAACCACGAACTTGTTTATAAGAGAAAGGAGATGGTCCTGCTGCTCTTTTACTTCTGATAGACGCTGAAAAGTGGCTTGTAGACGTTGCCGTTCGCTGACTGTTTCTATAGTCCATGCAGAGTGGTGCAATCGTAGCAACATCGCGGTAACCACAACTTGGTGGATCATCTGCGCGATTGCCAAACCGCAGAATAAGATCATAGCGCAGATGAGCACACCGGAGCCAGAAGATCCTCGTCGACGCAGAAAATAGCATGCTTGCACCGCAAGCAGAATACAGATTCCTGTCGGGTGTCGTTCGGAGCAGGTGGGAGGTGTTTTTGCTCGACGAACCATTGAGGAAGAGTGAAGTCTGCCAGTGGCGAGGCCAAGGCAATGCACGGTCTTTAGCGCGGGATGGGGCGAGAATAGACTCTTTGTACATACCGCGGATTGGATTATCTCGGAAAGGACCATAGTCCACTCATCGTCAAAGACAGTGGAGGTCATCGTAACGCCCCAAGCGCAAATGGTGAATGGACGAAGAATGAATGCATACCTGGGCCCGTGATTGTTTTAAGTGTGTTTACTGCTGTGTTCGGCGCTGTTCATGAAGATCATTTGTTATCTACGTCACCATGCCAGTGTCAGTTGCATTGGCAATTGCGGGTTAGTGTGTGAGAATCTGATTCTTGATGGCGGATTTGTGGCGTCTTTGAATGATTTGGGAATACGGAAAAGCTCGAATACGGAATCTGGATTCGCGGGTCGCAGTGCTCGTCCTACTACCACTACGCGTTTGAACCCACCTACTGGTGTGGCATCAAAATCAAGGCAACAAAATCAGAAAGTACTGGAACGTTCACATAGCCAAGTACAGGATACGCATTTATAAGTTTGTTGGCGCCCCGCGATGCATCTGGAAATGAGTTTCTGACCGTTAGACGGTGCGCCACGTGTTAGAGTAAGCGGTGCTAAGAAGCACCGCTTAGAGACACCGATGTCTTGATAGATTCGGTTAGAGCCGCAGCCTCTGTTTAGAGGCTCTTGGAGCACCATTTCCCCTTAGGGTCCTGTCCTCTACTTACCTCTACAGAACACCGTCGGTTTCTACCTATCTCTACAAGGATCACGGGCTCATCTGGAAGATTCTCGTCCAGTCCTTTGCCGACGCACATGCGCTGTTGTCACATCAATGCCAGCGCATACGCACTCTTTTCCTCCCACCATGACGCCCCCAAGTCTTCGAGCTTCAAAGAGCTTCAAGTTGCCTTTTCCCTCTCCACGCGCGCCGTCCTGCTTTCATTTCAAGACCTCAACTTGCTGCATCAAGTCTCGCTCTCAATGCGTGCAGTTTTGCTCTCAAGGGTGGTCCATGTCCTCAAGTTTTTTTGCTTGGTCTCTACGCTCTGCCTCTCAGTGTCTTCTTTGCTACCCTAACGCAAGAGTTCTCGTGGGATCAAGCTTATCTTGGATGGCTCATTGGATTCGTCACCCTGTCAGCCGAGTTTTCGACTCTTCCAAAACTTACCATTGGCCAGAAAACGATATAGAAATGTGTCGGATTGACCGGTCACTACAGTGTGAGTACCCTGGGCATTTTGTTTGGGATGCATCACTTAAATCAATTCCTTCCCCACACTTCCCGCATCTGTGCTTGCGCGTTACGGATTTGCGTTGCCCACAGTTGCGACACGGGCCGTGTCGATTTGCCACCGCCTAATGCACGGTTTTGTGCTACGAGTCTATGTAGTAGATATTGCGAATTTATTTATTATTCGTCGACTTTTTCTGTGCCTGGAAAAGCCCTGGGAAGCCCGGTGCCTGCTGAAATGTGCAGGCTTGCATCTATGTGGCTCTATAGCCTCTAACACTCTATTGATCTAAGGCTCTAAGGCTCTATGCGACTCTAAGCGGTCTCTAAGCGGCTCTATATTTCACAGGGTGGCTTCTAAATTTAGGGGGGATAGCTGCCACGCTAACAATCTAGAAACCTCTAAGTGGCTCTATATGGTCAAGTCCGATTTCCAGATGTGCGTCTCTTCCTAAGCAATATCCGCGTCCTGCAGCATCACCTACCACCTACATACCGTTAACAAAGCAAGATCCAACCTACCACCGCCCCCATTTCGCACTCCGACCCAATCCCAATCCGACCTCTGAGCACTGATCAGACTTTTGACAATCTGATTGTGGTATTGTACAACGCCAAAAAACGCCAAAAAATGCGTGAAAATGTGCCAAAACGTGACAACGGACAACCCCAACAATTTTCGGCCAAAATCACACAACACCGGAACAAGTTCAGCTGATATCATCAGAATCATCAATTATCGCACCGGCTTTGGACTTCCCAAGGGACCTCCACCATCACCCCAACCATCATACATTGTACTGGCCGCTCTCCTTGTCTACTCACCCTATGGAATCCGAATTAATTTTGGTGAACAACGTGAAAACCCGAAAAAACACGTGAAACGCCACAATCAAAATGTCAAATGGCTGATTGGGCCACACTAAATGCTTATTTATCACGCTCCCCCGCGGTGCAGGACCTCTGACAATCCACCAAATGCCTGATCTCAAAACCTTGTTCGTTACCCGCACCACCCCTCCCTCCCACGCTTCCGGAACCCAGATTTGAATGTTTTGCGTCATTGGGTACAATTTTCGTTTTTTGGACTCCCAAAAAGTGCCTTTTGTTACCCGCTTTCGAAGATGGATTGTCAGAGGTCCTCGCGGCGCTGACTCGGAATCCATCTTACGACCCTGCGCCTGTCTGACCGCTTAAACTTTTAAAGTGACTCACCCCCACAGAATCGCGTCCATCGCGTCCCTAGCCAAGAACCAGTATCATGACCATGCCCACCCCGCCCGTGAGCACCCCTCCCCATCCGCGTCCGCGTCATTCACACCATTCACGCCGCCCGGCACGTCATTCACGCTCCGCCCCCCCGCCCCGGGCGACCTCGGGCACATCACCGCCCGCCACGGCGCCCTCTACGCCGCCGAATTCGGCGACGCCCTCCGCTTCGAGGCGCTCGTCGCACGCATCTGCGCCGACTTTGTCGAGGGCTTCGACCCCGCGCGGGAGCGGTGCTGGATCGCGGAGGAGACGCAGAGCGGGGCGTTCCTTGGGTGTGTGATGCTTGTCAGGGACAAGCCCAGGCCCGATGGCACGTCGTACGACACGACAACAGCGAGGCTCCGCCTCTTGCTTGTGGAGCCACGCGCGCGTGGGATGGGCGTCGGAAAGCGGCTCGTGGACGAGTGCGTGCGTTTCGCGCACACGGCGGGATACCGGCGGATTGTATTGTGGACGCAGAGCTCGCTGTTGTCTGCGCGGCGGTTATACGCGGCGGCAGGGTTTGAGCTGGTCAACGCGGAGGAACACGAGAGTTTTGGGATCAGGTTTGTGGGAGAGATGTGGGAATTGCGCTTGGGTGAGCCCGAAGCGTAGACTGGGAGGCCAGCTGCGGAAGGTGGCCTGACCGGTTTTCTGATGTCTACTCCCTCCCCTCCCAGCAACCAGAATATCAAAAAAGTTAACTATAAATAAATCATTTATCAAATATAATTCCGCTTATCGTATATTAATATTATAAAATAATTCTCAAACCCATAACCCAAACCCCAAAAAACAATTCTCTCTATAACTCAGCTAGGTTAACAGCTCCACAAGGTAAAAATAGGTCTAATAGTATACTCTGAAGGGATGCGGAAAAGGAACCTCGGAGAAGGGAGCGAGGCGGACGGCAGACGACGAAGTATAAAATGGATAGTGCCCAATTCATTACGGAACATACGCAACCCTCGACTGGCTGCGCCGGAGACGAAAGTCATGATCACAACCTCTTCACGGTCCCACGGTTGATTTAGATTTCTTTCTCGAGTGTTTCTCTGGCTCTGTGTCTAAGGTCTTCTCTTCAGTGCGAGTCCCGCGCTCTAAAATTCTCAATGAGTCGGTGGAGGTTCGTCGGTGAAACGTACGGGCGCGAGGTCACGATATTCGTTTCAACATGCGAGGAGAACATCAAAAAGAGAGCAACTTGCTGAGATTCATTCATGTAAAACATACGCAACATTCAACTGGTGACAGAGACAAAGGCTACAAAAGAAACTCACCTCAACTTACGGTCCTGGCCGCCAGGATCGTGAGTTGAGGTGAGTGTGCTTGGTTCAAGTTTCTTTCTCGAATGTCTCTCATCGTTCTACCGTCTCCCCTTGAAAGTCGGAGTCTCCGACTCCCATAATTTGACATGCTATTCGAGAATATTGTACGGAATTGAGTTGAGGCAGTCGGAACAATCGTAGCAGTATGAACCTGAACCGTGGGAGTTACGCGCCGCTGACACATCGGTCAAAGCGGAGCTTCAAATCTTTATTTCGAACAAATAAAAACACGGGCACATTTAAAGTGGGCAAAAATTGAGCACCCCTAATGACCAACATCAATTCCTAAAAAGCAAATAATTATAATGCAATACATTGCAACCTGAGCGCCTTAGCCAATACCGCTATCAGAATTTCCCGGCCGTTTTTTCTAAGTGCAATTGTTCTTGAGCACTGCTATTAGCAAACTAGCAAGCAGAAGAACCGAGTCTCGGCTCCAGCTTTAGGTTTCCAGCCGTAGGATCAATATCGACGCTGCGCGCAAGGCAGACCCGCACAACAAGGAGTGCAGGAAGAATGTTCTGAAAAGCGATGAGCCGCAGGAACCTGGGACATTCGCACGACGCATACCATGAACTGCGCCGACGCCCCGATGAGAACTGAAATAGCGGCAGATTCAAGGAGAGCGGGACTCCCGGTCATTTGAATGACGAAGAAAGTGAACATCAAGACAAAGTAAAGCGCGCTTGATTCGAGGCTGGCAACTTGTCAGCTCGACGGGCGTGGTAGGAAAATCGGAACACGAACAGCAGCATGATTGCGGTGTTGTATCTGCGGAAGAGCTGTGTTTTGCCAATAACCCGCAGACTCTGACGTCTTGTCCACCATATGCGTCCGGCTGTGAGGCCGGCCAAAAACAGGTTTGCTGCGATCGTTCCCAGGCCCACTACGATGTTCGAGACCGCGGGGTTCCAAGAAAGCAAAACGGTCACAAACCCAAATACTATTGCTCCGATTATCGACGCGCCTCATAATCGAGAAAATGCTCACCCGTGGTGAATAGCACTAAAATTAGAGAAAGACAAATCACCCGCTTTCTATAACGAGCTTCGCCCCACACCGCATAGCATCGATAAATCTGGGCCAGATAAAGGTAAGGGATTTGGCTGATTGCGAGGGATTTTATTGGGACAAACGAAAAGACTGTCGATAAAAAAACTACAGGGAAGTCAATTTCAATGTTTCTCGAATTGAAGTAAAAAATCACGAACTTGTTTACAAGGATGAGGAGCTGGTCCTGCTGGTCTTTCGCTTCCGATAGACGCTGAAAGGAGGCTTCTAGACGTTGTCGTTCGTTGACTGTTTCGAGGATCCATGCGGAGTGGTGCATTCGCAGCAACATCACCGTAAGCACAACTTGATGGACCGTCTGCGCGATTGCCAAAGCGCACGATAATATCATGGCACCCATGAGAACATTGCAGCCAGAGTTTCTTCGGCGTAGAAAATAGCATGCCTGTCCGCAAGCAGAATACAGATTCCTGACGGGTGTCATTTGTAACAAAGGGACGAATTTCTGTACTCGGACAAACCATTGAGAAATAGTGAAGTCTGAGTGAGGCTTCAGCGCGAGATGAGGTTGAGAACAGACTCTTTGCACACACCGCGGATTGGATTATCTCGGAAAGCACCGTAGTCCACTCGTCGTCAACGACAGTGGAGGACATCGTACGGGAAAGCGCCAGGTGCGAATGGTGAATGGAAGAAGATTGAATGCATACCTGATCCCGGGATGTCCACGAAGATCATCATGTCGGTGGCATGGCAGTGTGATTCCTTGCCAAGAGAATCTGATTCTTGGGGGGATGGGCCATTGCGTTATTCGAGTGAATCATCTATACCGAGAAGAGCGAATATGGAATCTGAATTGGCGAGTCGCAGTAGTTGTCTGAAGTTGATGTTGAAGCTCACAAAGCTTTGGCAAAACATTCCCACGGTTCAACTTCGATTCTCATGATCAGCATACTTGTCCATCTTAAACACCGCCCACGGGTGCTTCCGAACTCAACGCAGTG